>CAUJGY010000149.1:0-517534 GCA_963170745.1 Phymatocera aterrima | reverse complement strand
ATGTCGCTTTCGCCTATGTTCTATCGTTTGTCAGTCACGCGATGTGCCTTAGATTTTGCGCGATTTCTATCGCCGCCGGTCTACTGCGATACGTATGTAGGTACCTCTCGGGAACTCGTTCCAAGAAGCTCGCTCTCGCATTCGTTTCGAATTAAAGGACCGAAGTTGGTGTGAAGCGTTTGCATGTGTGTGTTGCGTGCACTCTCATGTGTGGTGTGTGGATGTGAGTGACTGTAGCGCACCACGTGCTGGGTCAGCGAAGCAGACCCAGCTAAGAGAAGAATATTCATTGAAAATTGAAATTTTGTCGGCCTAGAGAAAAATATCATTTTTGAACACCCTTTTCCGACCTTGAGCTGCCATAACTTTCAAACTATTCATCTCAAAAAATTCGGATCGCTCTCATTTTTAAGGTCCGTTCGTTCTCTGAAAACGAGATCCCTTGATACGGCATCGTGAGTGCAACCGTTTGCTCGTAATATTTAAATAAACAAACCTCCGTACCATCAACGTCAATTTAGGGAAAAACTAATAATTTGTTGATTATAAAAACAATGTGTTGTCAAACGGTATCACCAAGAAACGACAAAAATAATTGTTTGAAATTTATTTAAGGAGCCGTTGTTATTAATATTGAATAAGATATTGTTTGAAAATTTTGTTTATCGCATAAAATTCTCTATACTTTCACAAATCCTGGACGAAAATTTTCGAACATTAGAAAATTCTCCTTCCTGTTTGAAATTGAATTGTTTACTGACCAATTGTCAAAAACCCAGTTGGAGGGAGAATGAGAATACATTTTCGAATGGTTTTTTCGGGCTACACGATGGTATTTTTTCAAAATGTTATACCAGTTTTTAATTTCTTTTCTGTTCAGTCGACATGCCGTAAAAAAAATTCAGATTCCAATTACATTTTTTTCAGATTACTATTATATCCGCATACATGTCCGTAAATTTTAGGAAATAAACAAAATTCGTTAACAATTAATATCTTAAGCCATTAATTGTTATTTTCAGCCGATTGAATCGCGAAAATTGTCAAGCTACAAATATGTATATGCGTGAGGTGATATGTACGATGGAAATGGTTGCTCGCACTTTCCCGGAAAATATATATAGAAAATATGAATTCCTGATTAATGTATATACCTATATACTATCAATATTTATTATTTTATAATAATCATTCTTCATTATTTATGTATACATTACGTTCCACGTGTCATTTGAGGAGGCGTAAAAATTTGAAACATATCGTACGAAAATGCAGAGATTTAAACTGCGCGCGTGTGAGGCGATTGTGTGTGTCCTAAATCATTTACACGTAATTGCTGTGAGTTAGTGATCGACTGTAGCGCACCACGTGTCGGGTCAGCAAACCCGACACGTCTGTGAGCCGTGATCGTGTGCGCGCATCACCTACGAGGCACTCTTACATGGCTGAGTGAAAATCGGACGATTTACGTCAGCGCGATCTCGTGTTGGGTCAGCAAAGCTCAAGTATACCTATCGTTGAGTGTAGAAGGGTATAGAGATGCGGACAGCGTGTCGGGTTTGCTGACCCAACACGTGGTGCGCTACAGTCGATCACTAACTCACAGCAATTACGTGTGAATGGGACACACACAATCGCCTCACACGCGCGCAGTTTAAATCCCTGCTTCTCCGTACGATATGTTTTAAATTTTTTCCCCTCAAATGACACGTGGAACGTAATGTATACATAAAGAATAAAGAATGATTATCATAAAATAATAAATATTGATAGTATATAGGTATATACATTAATCAGGAATTCATATTTTCTATATATATTTTCTGAGAAAGTGCGAGCAACCATTTCCATCGTACATATCACCTCACGTATATACATATTTGTAGTTTGAAAATTTTCACCGCATGTCATACCGCGCTTCGTTGCAACGAACGATTCGATCGGCTGAAAATAACAATTAATGGCGTAAGATGTTTGTTAACGAATTTTGTTTATTTCCTAAAATTGACGGACATGTATGCGGATATAATCAAGTAATCTGAAAAATATGTAGTTGGAATCTGAATTTCTTTTACGGCATGTCGACTGAAAAGAAAACAAATTAAAAACTGGTATAACATTTTGAGAAAATACCATCGTGTAGCCCGAAAAAACCATTCGAAAATGTATTCTCATTCTCCCTCCAACTGGGTTTCTGACAATTGGTCAGTCAACAATTCAATTTTAAACAGGGAGGAGAATTTTCTAATGTTTGAAAATTTTCGTCCAGGATTTGTAAAAATATAGAGAATTTGATGCGATAAACAAAATTTTCAAACAATTGCTTAGAACAATATGTTATTTGATATAAATAACGACGGCTCCTTAAATAAATTTTAAACAATTATTTTTGTCTTCTTTTGGTGATACCCTTTGACAACACCTTGTTTTTATAATCAACAAATTATTGGTTTCTCCCCAAATTAACGATGATGGTACGGAGGTTTGTTTATTTAAATATTACGAGCAAACGGTTGCACTCACGATGCCGTATCAAGGGATTCCGTTTTTAGAGAACGAACGGACCTTCAAAACGAGAGCAATCCGAATTTTTTGAGATGAATAGTTTGAAAGTTATGACAGCTCAAGTTCGGAAAAGGGTGTTCAAAAATGATATTTTTCCCTAAGCCGACAGAATTTCAATTTTCAATGAATATTCTTCTATGAGCTGGTTTTGCTTCGTTGACCCAGCACGTGGTGCGCTACAGTCACTCACATCCACATACCACACATGAGAGTGCACGTAACACACACGTGCAAACGCTTCACACCAACGTCGGTCCTTTAATTCGAAACGAATGCGAGCTTCTTGAAACGAGTTCCCGAGAGGTATACTTACTGCGGTTGATTCGCGGACGGTTTCGTCCCAATTGTTTTCTGGTTGGGCAATATCAGACAATTTATTTTGACCACCACTGAACGCTGATGGCAACGCCGGTTAAGAGCCAGTGAATGGAAGTAACTGCACGATCTTCTGCTGTCTAGTGTCCGATCTCCGAGTCTCCGATGACAGTTTAATACCGATACCTAACCTGGTAATCCGTTTCGGCAAATTGAAAGTTGTCATTCTAAAGTGATAATCGTTCAGAAAAATGTTGCTCAATGAATGATAAATACTCGTTGTATAGGAAAATACAGCTACGAAATAGATTACGAGGTTAGGTATCGGTATTAAACTGTCATCAGAGACTGGGAGACAGCAGAAGATCGTGCAGTTACTTCCATTTGCTGGCACTTAACCGGCGCTGCCGTCGGCGTTCAGTGGTGGTCAAAATAAATTGTCTGGTACTGCCCAACCAGAAAACAATTGGGACGAAACCGTCCGCGAATCAACCGCAGTAAGTATACCTACATACCTTCGCAGTAGACCGGCGCCGATAGAAATCACGCGAATTCTAAGACACATCGCGTGACTAATAAGCGATAGAACAAAGGCGAAAGCGACATGTTTACGCCCTTTTCCAATCTTCAAAGGCAAAAGGGCGAATATTTTTTTTTCTTATTTCACTCAAAAATCTCCGAAACGAAAAAATGCGTCAACATTGAAAAGCGAAAAAACTAAAAGCAAAACGGCGTAAACGCCAGAGATAAGGCTCAGCTAGAATAGGGCACTTTGTCGTATACGTTGCCGTAACTTTACACATGGACGCAACACACGTGAAGGAATGTAAAACATGTGTCCTGTCTGTGAGCAAAGTTATGGTACGTACACGACAAAGTGCCCAATGCTGGTCATCCTTTGCGCTTCTAGCTGGAGAAAAAATTGAAAAAATCAGACAACTTAATGCCAAAAGGGTGTATCCGCCGAAATTTTTTGCTATTGCAACATCGATAAATCTTTGCGTTTCATAAGTTATCCGAGCATTTGCGATTAAACGAAAATTTTGGCGGATACGCCCTTTTGGCATCAAGTTATCTGATTCTTTTCATTTTTTTTTCACCAGCGTCTCGTTGTTCTGCAGATTCGAGCCCTCGCGCTCCCTCGTCTCTTTGTTAGTTCACTGGCAATAGTCAAAAAACAAGAAACATTTTTTTCTCTACGTTTTTAAATAATTTTCAACTGAGCTTTACGCATGACGATGAAATTGTATTCGCGCAATTAGTGACAACAGCATCAGCATACAATACCGAGACTGTAGTTTATAAAGATTTTATTATTTCATCAAATTCACGCGGAATTGTAGTTTGTTATTTCTAAAAATAAATGCTTACGCAAATGTACAAGAGACGGGAAAAAACATAGTAACGTTATTCATAGGTGAATCAATCATCTGCGAAATAGGTCTTTCGGCATTTTTTTGTAATTCGTATAGCTTCCGCATCATACATGAGATGAAAAGAAGATGCGAAAAATGATTTCTTCAAACTGGGTTATCGCTGGAAACATGCAAAATTGAATGGTTTATTATTATTTCACCGCCAATGTGAAGAATGACAAAATCAAGTATAAGAAATAATGCCAGGAGATGTCGCTTTTAAAGAATCAACTCTTCTGTGAGAAGAAAAAAAAACAGGCCCTTCATAAGCGAAAATCGTTGTAGGCACCTGTTGATATCAAAATAAAAATAGAAAATCAACTTTACCGATTATTTTTTCATAATTTGACACAGCTTCGAGGAACGGCTGGGGATTTTTTTTACCCTCATGAAATACAGCCACCCAAATAAACATAGGTATGAAAAATGCTTGTTATTCAGAAGTAGATTCGCTGGAAATGGTATATTGGGAAGGGAACATAATCTGATTTCTTCGATGCACATATGTACTATTCTGTATATAATGCGTTTGTTACTGGTTCAGGAAATTTGACTCCAATTAATTAAACAAAAGCTGAGTTTCTCTGTAATAAAGAAACGACATTCAATGTCATTAATTACGGTGTCAATTCCTGAGTCCGATCTTTATAATAAATTCGTTAGTTAATGATTGAGCATAAAGTTTCACATTAACCACGTTAATTACGAGTCACGTTTATCCTCCGATTTTGTGAGTTGTCCACGTGCACATTTTTCCTTCTTTCTCTCTGCCGTATATATCACGATCTACTTTACTGGCGCTCGAGAGAGCGCGGCAATATTTAGATGACGGAAATACATTTCCTTTACATGCATAATATATTACAATTTATTTCACGTAACGCAATACAAGAATCGTTCGATTCTTTTCACAATGATTTATCTACAAATCTGACGATATCAAAAAGTACGATGGTATTTACATACATATCTGTAATTTATCATATACATATACATATATATATACATATGTGTATCTAATATATGAATATTTATAAGTATAATATACCCATATTGTGTAAAAGCTATAGAAGATGCGACAGAGAAATCTGTATATTGGCTATACTTCGGGGCGGAACCTGCAAAAAGACATCAACAACAAGACGATAAGTAAATCATTCATTTCTCATTTTTCTATTTATTCCTGACTTGTTCATGCTAAGAAACCCGAATAATCAACGGTCATAAAAATATACTAATCGCCCGTACGAAATCATACACGATCATGTATGTCATCGTACGCCCGTAGTTTTCCAAATCACCCGTGAGGTACTACGGCAAATTCGTTTCCCATTATTTTACATGGCGGGATCCTCAGTAGGCCTACTACCATGTTTAACGAGACTGGAGTTTTTTGCTTTTAGATTTACATAAATATTCCTTCTGCGCTCCGCCTAAGCCAATTCTAATCCTACAATTCCTAATTACCCTTGAACTTCTTTAATGCTGAATTAGAGTCTAATGTACGATCTGGATAACGACGTTTCCGCGACTCGCGAGCTTCTATGGACGACCATTGCAGCCCTCGGACAATTCTAGAAATTAACATCGTACGAAGTCAGAATATTCTATGTCGCGGCAACTATCACTAAACCATTTACGACCACCTACATCTCGATCTACTATATTTTTGATCAATAAATTTAGAATATCACGGTTATAACCGAGTTCCGGGAACATCCGCCCGGAAATACGTAATTGATGTGAAGCGACCTGCCAATTTACTGCGGATGCTGCAACAAGATTTCCTAACGAAGCCTGCTTTTCCGTCGGATATGCTTCACAGAATTGAAGAATCTGTTCGCGTGACACGTTTTCCCTACGTTCAGCAATAAGTACTTTCCTACATCTATCACAATCAAACTTTGCTATAGTTTTTTTAACAGAAAAGCCGGAGAAGTAATATATCGCATTATCTTCTAAACTAACAGGAACTGATTCATCCGTGATGAACTCTACCTCATCTCCAGAATCACCTAACTCTACCTCTTCAACGATCTCGTTTCTATATTCTATATCTTCCCTATTATTGTGACGCTCGTCTGGTCTATCGCCGGCCGTATACAGTTCTCTGCTGTCCGTCTGTGCGGTAAAAGAGCGTATGTTAATAACTTCGTCCTCGTCATTCTCACAATTCGCAGTTTTTGGCGGTATAAGCAAATGGTTTCCAATAACGTGTTGCAAATTTTGTCTGAATTGACTAGCAGTCGGATTTGTTTCATAAGAAACTCTTTGTCTGATGATAGAAAAAAAATTTTCTACCGGGTCTTGTTGTAATCGTGACGTCAGTAAGTATTTTACGCCCTCCGATTGCAAGTCCTCCCATAATTCTATAGTTGAGGTAATACTGAAAATGAAATTTCCGAAAGTCGGCGGATTTCTAACCGTAGGGTTGGTCAGTCGTAAGCGGGGTAGCCACTGTAGAGCGTCTCGTAAAATTTCAGTCGATCGTGTGTTGTCGGCGTTCAGCGGTTGGCGACAGGGGTTACGGTCACGTATCGTCTTGCTGTTCATAGCGTCAAATATATGATCGATTTTCCCTACGAAATCTCCCAAGGCGACTAATTCGTCTCGCGTCCTACCGTCCGAGATCGTTGAAGCTAAAGTCAAAAGACCTGCGTGTACCGAGTTACTAGAAACCTGAGTCACGAGTTTAACGTTTATTTTATCGAATGGACCCGGATTAACATGTCGCGGCGAAAGTTTCGGAACCGATCGTGCAAGACCTTTACAATCTACCTCGAATAAAAATCTGAGTGCCCTCCACGAAACTACTTCGACATCTAACATAAAATCGTATTTCAACAAATTATTGCGCAATGATTCAATCAAGTGGGGGAAATCAAAAAGCGCGTATATTTTTCTACCACCTATCACTATGAATAGGTTTCCGGCGGAAATACCTAACGAACGGAATAATTTCTGGTTCGGACTACCTTGATGCCAGACTAACGCCCTAATCTGTAACCCTAATTTATCTAACGAATCTAAAACGTGATTTAAGAGCTGGAGTAATTTTGACGCGGTTACCGGACCTGAAGATAAATAGTATGCCACTGGCATTTTCCAGTTATATGATAAACCGCGAACCATAAAAACCAATGCGTGCGATGCTAAATTATTATTCCTGCCTAACTCCCCAAGATCCTCAAAGCCTTCTATACAATCAAATTTTCTATTATAATTTAACCATTTTTTAATAGTCATTTCGTCGAATAATAAGACACATCGTTTTCCCTGCCTATCCATGGTTTCCCGTGTAGAAATTGCAAACGGGAACTGGCCAGTAACTGTCCAGTTTATCTGAATTCAAGCTGAACAGTCGAACTAGACAACCCCTAGCCGGGAATGTAACGCTGCACTAGACAGTTCAACCATGCCATTTCAACCATCCGGATACTGCTTTGTGAAGTTGCAAACTCTTGAGGGGAATGAGGAATGAGGAATTGGGGAATTACGAGGAGGATCTGTCATCGCGGTGACTCTATCGTCAATTTCGTCTAGTTCTACGTCTGTGGTGTCAGATTCTACCATTAATGGGAGCGCGTTATGATGAAATTTTTTTCCAGTGGAGTTTTGGAATGAACTCATGTCGAAGTGTAAATCGCATATACGCTTTTCCCTGATCCTAGAGGAAGAAATATTTATGAAATCGTCATTCCCCGTGCGGATAACCCATTCTGAACATCTGTAAACAGAATAGGGGAATAAAAAAAAAAACGCTTGTGAGTTCAAAATACAGGGTGGCCACATACCTGGAAAACCTGGAAAACCTGGAAATGTCAGGGAAATTAAAAAGGGTCATGGGAAACCTGGAACGGTCAGGGAATTTTTATTCGGTCATGGAAAAAACTAAAAATATTAGTCTTTTTAAATTGAAATGAAAATATTATTTTTTGGGATGGCATAGTTACTTTTTTATAGAAAAAAAAATTGGCTTGAAGTCACTCATATATAGGTTGTTACAAATATGATGTGCGGAACTGTCTAGGCGGAGCCTTGTAATAGCGCCATCCCCCGCATTATCTAGAAACCACGTAAAACTCTAACGGCCGAACGCCGCACTACGGAAAAACTCAGACTCCGACGAGAGCGTGTCTCCGGTCAGTCCCGTTTCCTAATGTGTACAACTTGCGTTGTATGTACCACGTACCAGTGTTTACAAACAAAATGTTAGTTTACACGTGTTCTCTTTATAGTCTAAGAGCCAGTGAACTTTTTTTGCTTCGGGCATAAATAATATGTTGGGCGTAAATAAAAGTTGTAACAATGTAAGACTTTTCCGCCATGCTATCGTTCTATCAGACGCTTCCAAGGTGCAAAAAAAATTCGTTTTCGTAAATTCTCGCGATACTCGTTTTTTTTTTTTATTTCGAAGAGAAAAAAATTACAAATCGAATTGTCATCATTTAAGACGATTTTGACGAGTTCTTACCCTCGTAAGACGACGTGAGCAACATTTTTTTGTGGCACATTTCTTGATATGCCGCAAAAATTGGCCATCGTTAAATACTTCCGTTTTTACAAATTTTTTAACGACTCATTATTTGTGCCCAAGACAAAAGCAGTGGCTCCATGCTGTGAGACGATGGTTTTCGGTTACATGGGATAAAATTACATCGTTTTTTTTTTTAAATTAGCTATCGGAAAGCACTTAAAAAAAAAAAGATCACCAACTCTTAGACTATTAGTTAGCGGCGATAGAAAAGTTCAAGGATAGTTGCCCGCCTGTGGGTTTCAGGTTGGTATTTTCTTAATAAAATAAAAATTGCATGATTATAACGATTTTTCATACATGAATCTGCACAAAAAAAAATTGAGAATTTTTTTCATAACTTTGTAAAAAAAAGTTTCATTTACTATAATAAATATGTCTCGAAATCTATAGGGTGGTTCAGTTTTCATGATACTATGAATTTTTCGATAAATGTGTGATGGTTCTACTTTCCGTACATTTTGGGATGTTGGGTAAAATTTAGAAAATATTAATGAAGAATTGTTGAAGGACGATTGGTATTGAATTACACTGTAATCGGTAGAAGGATGTAGATTTTCTGAAATTTCGAATTTTTCGAAAATGATCAGTTGGGTCTAATTTGTTTACATACACAGTTTATCACTAGAGGATGGTGGTTGTTACTAAAGGATGAACCCCTTGAGATTTTATGAAGTTTTGAATTTTGGAAATATGTGTGATGGTTCCAATTTATGTAGATACTACTTAGCAACCGTACACCTGAAAAAAAGATTGAACTATGTGACTATGAAGGAGGGAAAATTGAAAATAAAAAACAGTGCCTCATAAAGGCGAATTTTGAGTATTCGTATTAAATTTCATAGAAGCAATTTTCAAGTTTCAATGTACAGCTTTTTTTCAAATCTCTAAAAACCACTTCGATTTTGATTTCAACTTATTCGTAGCATTTCTGTAATCGTTCCTGAGGCTGCCGAAGTCTTCTAAAATTTGTTTGAAAATCTTTGGAAGTATTTATTTGGATTTCGATAGATAACAATTAAATCCTTTAGATAAATTTTTCCACTGGGGTACGAGTTGTCTATTCTTTTTGCATGTCATGTCCATTCTTACAGGGTGGTGGTGATTTATTAATCAATCATGCCGCATTCAAGGCCGAAAAAAACTCATTTTAACAAACAATGGGAAACTGATCCACTGTTTTCACCTTAGCTGCATGCTGCATCAGGCAATGGCGAAAGTGCATGTTGTTCTTGGTGTCACACCAATTTTTCACTCAGCAACATGGGCAAAGCAGCAATAACGAGTCACATCGCAGGGAAAAAACATCAAGCCATTGCAAAAAGTAAAGCATGTACTCCTCCTCTACGTTTTTTCTGCCCATCAAGTAATCTAACAACAGCTACATCTAATACTACAATGTACAAACAACAACTGTGGAACAGCCTAAGGAGCATCCTGCTACTACTCTTGCCCAGCATCCGTCCATGTCAACTTTTTTGAGTAAAGAAAACGTTACAAAGGCCGAAATTCTATGGCGCTTGGAGCTCGTTGCAGGCCATTGCTCGATGCGAGCAGCAGCGAGCTGTGCCGAATTGTTTCCTGTGATGTTCCCGGACTCTCAAATCGCAGCGAAAATACAGCTGGGACGAACAAAGATAGAATATTTCCTCGTGCATGGACTTGCTCCTTATTTTCATTCGGAACTTTTGGAGGATTGTTCTCCTTGCTCGGAAATCGTTGTGGGATTCAACGGATCCTTGAACAAGATCGCGCAGCGTGGTCAAATGGACATTAACATTCGTTTCTGGTCAAAAAGCTACGGTCGTGTTGTAACGCGATATTTCAAATCCGCATTTCTGGATCATGCCAAAGCCGTAGACTTACTGGAAGCATTTTCTGCTGCCTTGTCGGAAATTGATATGAAGAAAATTCTGCAGGTGTCATTGGACGGTGCAAATGTGAATTTTAAATTCATGGATGAACTGCGCAAAGAATTAGCGCAATCTCCAAATCATGCTAAACTACTCAACATTGGCTCGTGTGGACTTCATAATGTGAACGGAGCTTTTAAAGCAGGTTTCAAAGCCATAGAGTGGGATATAGCGCCGTTTCTGAAGGCTCTTTTCATCATTCTCAAAGATCCTCCTGCTCGCAGAGGCGACTACATACATTTCTCTGGCTCCAAAATATTTCCGATGAAGTTCTGTTCTGTGCGCTGGTTGGAAAATGGACCCGTAGCGGAGAGAGCTGTTCTGGTGCTGCCCAAAATAAACAGCTATATTGAAGGTATCAAAGAGGATATAAAAAAAAGCTTTACCGAAAAGTAATAGTTTTGGGATTGTTTCTGAAGCGCTGAAAGATAATCTTCTCATCTGCAAGCTGATGTTTTTCCAGTCCATTGCAGCAGAGGTTGAACCATTTCTGCGACATTTTCAAACGGATAAGCCTATGGCACCCTTGCTCTATCGAAAATTGTGTCACATTCTAGAATGCCTTATGGCCCGATTTGTGAAATCGGAGGTTTTGAGTGAGAACAAATCAAACCTCTCTAAAATCGATCTTAAGGATAAAACTGTTCTGATGAACTTCAAAGATGTGAACATCGGATTTGCTACTGAAGACGCAATGAAGAACGTCCGATAAAAGTTGACGGATAAAGATATTCTTCTGTTTCGACGAGATTGCCGCACATGCTTACAATCCATGTGCCAGAAGCTTATTGAAAGATCACCTCTGAAATACCCTTTCACGAAAGGCATTTCTTGTCTCGACCCTGAAGTGGTTATTCACTCGTCTATACGAGATAATCGGTTGAATTCAGCATTAAGAATTCTGGTTGAAGCCAAACGTATATCCGGTATTCAGGCTGATAAGGTGAAATCTCAGTTCAAGGAACTTTGTGCCACAACTCCGTTCACTGACGCTATCAAGAATTTCTCCGGTGATGACTGGCTAGACGATTTATGGATGGGGTTGATACACGTCGAGAAGACTCCCGAGTTGGTGTCCTTCATAAAACAGGTGCTAATCTTATCACATGGCAATGCCAACCTTGAGAGAGGATTTTCCGTTAATAAGGAGTACCTAATCGATACTTTGAGTGAAGAGTCACTTAATTGTAGCTCAGCGACAAATTTATGATTCCATCGAGGCCAAAGGTGGCCTCGAAAAAATAACGATTACGCCACAAATGATTAATACAGTGAGGTATGCGAGGAGACGCTATCAGGAAGAAATGGATAGAAAGAAAGAGAAAAAGAGTGCGGAAGAAATTACGGAAAAGGAGAAGAGGAATGCTGCAAAAAAGTCAAAGAGTTGGAATCAAAGAGGTTGGAATTATTAAAATTAGCTCAGGATGAAAGTGAAGCTCTAAAGAAGCAAATTGCTGATCTCAAGAAGAAGTAATGTCGTCCGCAATAAATACTCGTCCTTATATGATTGATCTCAAGCCGTACAATATAAAGTGAAAGTTTTGTCATAAAAATGTATTCTATTATATGTATTTTATCATGAAGATATATGGTACATATCATCAAAAAATATAACGATACCCTGATATAATATTTATGAAAAAATATTGTTCGTTAACTCCCATTACAACCTTCGTCATTCTTTTTTATTTAAAGGTAAGAATATTTTTTCTAGTTTAATTAAATTTGAACTGAATGAAGGTGTAATGAGTTGAACGATTTAGGATTAATCAACTTATTAGGACAGGGAAAATGTCAGGGAAAAACTGCGATTTAGGTCCTGGAAAACCTGGAAATGTCATGGAATTTTTTTTCCCAAAATTTGTGGCCACCCCGAAATAGAATCTAAATTCCGGGCGATTATTCGCAATGATGGCCTCCGTCCAGATTTCGATAACTTCGAAACTTATCGTGGATCGGTGGATAGCAAAATTCTGAGCAAATTTGTATGCACATATCGCGTCACTGATGAGCTGTAAGAAGGTAAGCGACACTTTACAACCTGTTGGCATTAAAATCGTACCCTTAGGACTTACGTTACTTATGGTATTAGTGACGCGATATACATCTTTCGAAAGATAATAGTTTTCCAGATACGTGCGCAAATGAACAGTATAAGACTTGATCTTATTCGGTTAGTCTACGAGTGCAATTTCTTCACGATATTACATTATTTTCTTTCCGCGTTCCGTCAATACTTGTATCATATTACATTTACCGAAAAAAATAAAACTAGGTGGTGTATGCATGTATAGGTATACGTACGAGACAATGTATTTGCCCCCCACCCACATAACCGCGCGCGAAGCACTCCGGCAATCCAAAGTACACTCGAGGAAGTGGATGCTGACGAATTCAGAGACCTATTGTCGATAAAGATTCATTATAGTGGAACCCATCCTTCTTATTACTTACTAACACCTTCAGGATATAACAGCGTTTTACGCATCTGAGAAAAACGAAGATATTTACTTCGAGCGTGCACCATCTGGTTAAATGTTTCCTCGGTGAATGTAGAGTCGTACATGAATTGACGGAACGCGGAAAACAAATAATGCAAGAAAGGAAAGAAATTGCCTCCGCTGAGTAATCGAACGAAATCGCGTTTTATATTATTTTCGCTTCATATAGGTATAGGAAACTAATATCTTGCGATACACGTATATATGTATATATTCCCCTATGCAGCCCCATCACCGACACTATTGAGAGAGCGGACTGTAATGAAAAAAGGCACACACCATCATGCATGCATCCATGTCGGTAAGGATTTTACCCGATTTTGTGAAATCCAGGATAATAATATTTAATACAGATATGTGTCGTTTACACAGAAAATACGATCTTCGTTACAATGTATGATACGGGTACGCACGCTTGACACGCGTTCTTAACATTTTGTCCTACAACTTGAAAAATTAGGTTGACAATACATTCCTAGAAGTGAGTTACAGGATTTTCTACAAATGTTCCCCGTATATTGGAAAAATTTCTCATAAATACTGAAATACTATCAGATTCTAGAAACGTCAATTCCGAAAGCATCACAGAAGTCATAGAGAAAGTCACTGAAGTAGAATATTTTAAATCAGCGATCGATGGTAGAGGAACTGAATGATATACATTCTTTTAATAATACATTTGATGAACCGAATATTGGAAATTAGAACATAAACGAATGAACTGATTGCTGAGATAGTGAAATAATGATCTCTAGTCATTTGTATAAGTTACATTCTTCACTCCCTGCATATAAAGCGAATGTTTCGTGTAGAAAAATAATGATTCACTAACACAAACGTAACAATTTCATCTTTGCAGGATGAAAACATTATGTAGATTAAGTATTTCTCAAGCATTTTCGTTTATTCGAAAGCTGACTCTTCTGTTAAATGAATGTCTGTTGAATTTTGTTAAGCATATATGATTTTTTTGGACACGCATACCTATCTTGATCCTTCACAGGGAATCGGAAAAAACTCCTAATTTCAGGGCCTCGTTGACACCCTTTATACCAACACTGACGACTTGTCTTGGACATGATTGTTGATTGTCGATTTTCAAGAGAAAAGCAGATTAAAGAGCAGATCGGAGAGATACGTGTTGACAATGTAACGAGTAGTCTGCGACTGCTTGTATACGCCGCGCAGCTTGACGAAATCCGAAATATCAAAACAACAACGAAATTGACGAAGCGAGACTATGTGAGACTCGAAGATTTACTCTCACAGCGCGCCAGTGATCGATATCGGGAATGCACTGTATCTAATTTCGAAAGATACAGTGTAGGTCCCTTATTCTACAAATATTGGAGATCTAGACACCTGCGTACAATTATGAAGCACTATTGCGCATGTGTCGGGATAGATCCGAGACGTTAACGTGAATCGACACTGAAAATCGCCCTCTTTCTACCTGGGGACGTCCGGCGACGAACACCTTGGCACTTACAATATCTAACGTCCATCTCTCGAAGCCAAGCGAAGACTCCAAACTCAAGCATCTGACGATTGAGCCACGGCCGGGCCAATCGGACACATATTTTGGAGAATATCACATTATAACACAAAGAAAAGGGAAAGATCAGCGAGCCCCAGGGTTAAGAAAGAGCTCGACGAATCCCCAATCACGAAACAAATAAGATAAGTTTCCTTGTATATCATGGTTATGGACATTAGTGATTTTTCATTGTTACTTTGAAAACGTATGGACGTGTGCAATGGGAGAATGTGTTCCATCTATTCTTATAATTTAAGTATACACGAAACCTACCATCTATGTTGATACCCAAATTACCAATAAAAGACCTTGCTATATGTTCGATCTGACAAATAAACTTACAACTAGATTCCACTAATCTATGTATTATAAATATATTGAAAAATTGGCATATTATAACTAATAGACGACGATGAAGTATTTCAAAGAAATTGTGGTATTCATTAGATTTTCGAATTACTCGAAGTGATTTGGAAAACTACGGGCGTACGATGACATACATGATCGTGTATGATTTCGTACGGGCGATTAGTATATTTTTATGACCGTTGATTATTCGGGTTTCTTAGCATGAACAAGTCAGGAATAAATAGAAAAATAAGAAATGAATGATTTACTTATCGTCTTGTTGTTGCTGTCTTTTTGCAGGTTCCAACCCGAAGTATAGCCAATATACAGATTTCTCTGTCGCATCTTCTATAGCTTTTACACAATATGGGTATATTATACTTATAAATATTCATATATTAGATACACATATGTATATATATATATGTATGTAAAAGAAACATTGAGCATGATATATGTATACGTGTATTTCTTTCACAAGCTTTCTCTTACTGCGCATGCCTGTAAACCCAAGAGAGTACAGAAGGAGATAGAGAGAGGGATGAAAGATCAGAGCCACGTGCGAACACTAATATCGTTAACATTGTTAATTACATAATATCGGAATAATAGCTTTTAATGTCGTTTCTTGTTTTTGCAGGTGAGCGCGTGTAATTGTTTGTACATAGTTGTAAATGATTTGTAAATAATAAAAATCTTGTTTTTGCAGTGAAACAACATAAAGTTATTACATCCTAATCCAAAGAGATACTAGAGAAATAAACATATTATATGTATATGTATATTATAAAGTACAGATACGTATGGAGATACCATCGTACTTTATGATATCGTCAGATTTGTAGATAAATCATTGTGAAAAGAATCGAACGATTCTTGTATTGCGTTACGTGAAATAAATTGTAATATATTATACAGAATAGTACATATGTGCATCGAAGAAATCAGATTATGTTCTCTTCCCAATATTCCATTTCCAGTGACTCTACTTCTGAATAACAAGCATTTTCCATACCTATGTTTATTTGGGTGGCTACATTTCATGAGGGTAAAAAAAATCCCCAGCCGTTCCTCGAAGCTGTGTCAAATTATGAAAAAATAATCGGTCAAATTGAATTTCTATTTTTATTCTGATATTAACAGGTGCCTAGAACGATTTTCGCTTATGAAGGGCCTGTTTTTTTTTTCTTCTCACAGAAGAGTTCATTCTTTAGAAGCGACATCTCCTGGCATTATTTCTTATATTTGATTTTGTCGTTCTTCACATTGGCGGTGAAATAATAATATACCATTCAATTTTGCATGTTTCTAGCGATAACCGAGTTTGAAGAAATCATTTTTTGCATTTTCTTTTCATCTCATGTATGATGCTGAAGTTATACGAATTACAAAAAAATGCCGAAAGACCTATTTCGCAGATGATTGATTCACCTATGAATAACGTTACTATGTTTTTTCCCGTCTCTTGTACATTTGCGTAAGCATTTATTTTTAGAAATAAAAAACTACAATTCCGTGGGAATTTGATGAAATAATAAAATATTTATAAACTGCAGTCTCGGTATTGTTTGCTGATGCTGTTGTCACTAATTGCGCGAATACAATTTCATCGTCATGCGTAAGGCTCATTTGGAAATTACTTGAAAACGTAGAAAAAAAAAATGTTTCATGTTTTTTGACTATTGCAAGTAAACTAACAAAGAGACGAGGGAGCGCGAGGGCTTGAAATCTACAGAACGACGAGACGTGTCTAGCTGGTGAAAAAAAATGGAAAGAATCAGATAACTTATCGCCAAGAGGGCGTATTCGCCAAAATTTTCGTTTAATCGCAAATGCTCGGATAACTTATAAAATGCAAAGATTTATCGATGTTGCAATAAAAAAAAATTCCGGCAGAAACGCCCTTTTGGTATTAAGTTGTCTGATTTTTTCAATTTTTTCTCCAGCTAGAAGCGCCAAGGATGGCTAGCATTGGGGCACTTTGTCGTGTACGTACCATAACTTTGCACACAGACAGGACTCATGTTTTACATTTCTTCACGTGCGTTGCGTCTATGTGTAAAGTTACGGCAACGGATACGACAAAGTGCCATTTTGTAGCTGAGCCTTATCTCCGGCGCTTACGCCGTTTTGATTTTAGTTTTTCCGCTTTTCGATGTTGACGTATTTTTTCGTTTCGGAGATTTTTTAGTGGAATTAGGAAAAAAAATATTCGCCCTCTCGCTTTTGTTCTATCGTTTATTAGTCACGCGATGTGTCTTAGATTTTGCGCGATTTCTATCGCCGCGCCGCCGGTCTACTGCGAACGTATGTAGGTACCTCTCGGGAACTCGTTTCAAGAAGCTCGCATTCGTTTCGAATTAAAGGACCGACGTCGGTATGGAGCGTACCACGTGCTGGGTCAGCAAAGCTCAAGTATATAAGGAAAAGTAAATGAGCATACCCCCACCACGCTGTCCGCACCTCTATACCCTTCTACACTCAACGTCTACACTCAACTGTCCCTTCTCTACGCCGCCATCTTGATATTGTTTAGAGCGAATTCCGCTTTGGCGGGAACAGAAAATTTTCCGTTGCAACGAGTCAGGGTTGGGATTTTCATTTGTTCGTGAGTAATTAAGGGTTCCACTTTTGGGTAGCACCAATAGTAGTTTGTCCATTGAATGTAACCGCCCATGTGATTGCAATGAGAAACTTGCGTACAAAGAACGAAATCAAACTATCTAATTTTTTAACTCAAATACGCTCAATGGAATGATTCTCCTGAGAACATTCGACACGTACTTCCTGATTTTCGAAACGATGCGAATTTCGTGAAGAGGTCGAACATATAACGATGCCGAAAGATGCGCTTCGAATCGAATCGGAAGAAACGTTTCCAATAATTGTTGCGTATTCTTTCATGAAGAATTCGAACCTGCAATAACAAATAGAGGTCCCTGCCTGAAACTCAAAAGTTACTCGCCCTCCCGCCCTACCCTCCACGCCGGCCCACCAGGTTGGGGTGGGGGTTCAGTTTTACATAGTCATTGTTCCCTTCCGAGATCGAAATTTCCGTTCCGAACATTTTACGGTACGATACGTATTTCTCGAGATATTTCGATGTCGCAAGATAAAACACTCACCCGGTTCAGCATAAAAACAGTAGAAATACGGCCGAACAGCAATCAAACAACTAAAATAGTTAATTACTCGAGTACGAATGATAAAGACCAGTTGCCACTAATGGGATGAGTGATCAATATCACCCCGCAGAAGATGCTCAATTTGGAGAATAAAAAAATTGAAATTTATTAGAAAAATGATTTTCCGTATTTTCCAAGACACGACGATATTTTTGTGAATCATTCAATTCTTCAGGTTTTTCCTTCTGCGTGCTCCGCTTGGAAGAATAAGAAATTATGGATTAAAATTAACAAGAATCGTCGAGAGAACTCGGTAATTACGGATTTGGCGGCTATTACTCGAAAAATGGCCAAATTCGTGAAAAACGTCATTTGTCTCTGAATTTCGAAAAATCGGCGTCAGGCGTGGATAAGTAATCGGGGCGAACAAATGAATACTCGCCAACTCATTTTGTATGGAAAATAACATATATTAACGCCCTCACGTCCGCCAGCCTGCATGATTTCATTGGAATTCAGTCTGATGCTCGTCGTATTTTCACCGGAATCGGAGAACGCAAAAGAAAGCAACTTGATAGCGTCCCTGAGATTAACGAAAACATACTTGGGCGGAATTCCGGCTCCTTCTTACCGCCAGACTCTAAAGGCCAAACTCGGAGCCCAAGCTTTACCGACGGATCAAAATGCTCGGGATAGTTGCATCGAGGTGAAAGAATCGTGTGATCGGTAAAGTAATAGAAAAAAATGTATATCACAATACCCAGCTAATGGGAATTTCCGTCCGCCATGCACGGTCCTCGGCTTTCCTATTCCCGATGTACCTGCGCGAATGCTATTCAATATATCATTGCACGGGGGGTTTTTTAATTACAATTCTTGCTTCATTACATATCCACAATTAAAATAGAGTGGAAGAATTATTAGGGGATCGGCGAGGTACCGTCGTAATTATCCCTACAAAAATGGTAGTAGAGGTACTTCGATATGTATAGTTATAATCTTCAGGACCCAGAATTAGTATTCCACTACCAAATATTAGTATTCAAATACTAATGATCAGTACGCCAATATTAATTGTCGTTCCTGATGATTATACTCAAACATATTGGAATTACCATGATTTTCCACTATTGTATCAATTATGGCAGTACCTTGATTATCCCTAAATTCATACACTTTTTTAATTATGGATATGCAATAAAGCAAATGTAATAGTAATTGAATGTCTCTCCGTGTAGAGATCCGTGGTCGCACGTAACAGCAATTAGGAAAAATTGAGAACACCTGAGAAAGATTCAAGAAAATTGACAACAATTCAGGAAAATTTGGAACACCTCCACAAACTCTCCATTGCCGGAGTATCGTACCGGAATAATTTTGTATAGGAAAAAAGAAGCGAACGCGAAACGACCCTCTTTCGCGGTGCTAGAAGCCGAAAGCCCTATTGCAAGTTGGACAATACATAACAGTGGAAATTTATCGAGCACGAGTAATATAAAAGACAATTTTTTTTATTTTAGAACAATATAACGTTGCCGTTAAATGCATGACCCTCCTAATTCGCACATGATATCGGTACATAGAATACGTAGTCACTATCGAACGACTGATTCAAAGCCAAAATCTAATAATACCAAGAATTAAACACTCATATATTGAAGAATAAAAGACACTTAGCTTTTCTGCAGATGTCTAGACAAACCATCGAAGTATGAAGCCGATATTCTCGATGATCTGGAATCCTCAAATCGTCGACGTCTTAAATTGTAACTGAAATTAAAAAAAATGAATACCTATTAGACTGTGATCCGAGGGATTGAAATTTACAAAATACTAAACTGCAACGTAAATTACGTATTCTGCAAGTTCATTAAGAATCAATACAAGAATTCAAAATAGCGCTCTTATCTAGAAACGGGTTTATTCAAGATTTGGGCGAACAGAAGCATGGAGCACTAACAAAGACTGTTTCTTCCAAATCGAGCCACGATGATAAAACATAACGATAACACAGTAGCATTATTACTAAATCCTGTCTGGCGTTTTTACAAATAGATTTAAAAATTACCATTCTGACTCAAACAACTGGTAATCTAAAAAAAGAAAACATAATAATGGGGTAATAATTTATTTTATTTCGCTTTATTTAAACTAGCCAAATTATCTAATTTTTTTTCATACGGAACTGTACGGGAAATCATTCTTCATCTATTTAATCATTTACGCTGAATAGAATAGCTACGAGATTCGATATACATTTCTACTTTCAAATTATTTCGGATCGTATTAGTTTGTACGACCGCGACCGGTCCCTTGAAAAAAAACGTAGAAAGATATCAGGCTTCAATTTTCCGATTTTCGGAATGTACAACGCACCCATATATGACGATATTAGCAGTTTGTGTAGCCCACGCAGATAGTTATCGATACTTGATATCTAGTATGCGCGAGCAGAAAATATGTATGACCATCATGACTTCATTACATCGTAGCTCTACTGTCGAGATTTTGTTGTTTAGATTAACCGTTAATATTACTACATTCATAAAATACATATTCATATATTATTTAAGGCGATAAGTAATTAGATGCACGTAATAAGCAGAGAATTTGTCGTGTCCAGCGGAGTTGCAATGCGTGAACAATTGTAAATCTGGAATATATTATTCTGTGTTTCCATCTATAAATGAATAAAAAGACTAAAGCAAATCGCTCAATGGACAATCGTGCGTCCGTCAGGCTCTTTGGTTACATTGGCCGCCGTAAAAATATACAGTAATCTCTCTTGACACCAATTTTTCATCAATTTCTGTGATATAATTTAGAATCGTATCGGAACTTCACAGTATTACAGTAAGTGATGCGATACATGGTTATAAGATTACAAGATTATATTTTAGGCATTCAGTGCGACCTTTTTGGATAGCGGCGTCGTCCGTCTCTGGATTTCATAGCTTCCTCATACACGATCCATATCCACAACCTCTGATTCTGGTGAGATATCATCGCCTTTGGTATTCACTATGAATAAAATAGGACGAAAAATAGAGATATTGATCGAACATTTGTAGAATTATGATTCAACGATCGCTAAATTAAAAGAGAAAATATGATGATCACAATGTATCGCAATAAATAATCGAAAATTGCCTCTATAATCCATATTGAAGTTGACACTCGAACTTGTCAATTTTGAGGAAAGCTCTTAATCAATCCAGTCCAAAGTCAGTGGTTCAGAAAAATTCGCCTAACGTTTCGGGAGTCGTGTACTGCCTTCATCAGAGGCTATACTTATCGCAAACCACAATTTACAATTATGATTGGCCGAAAAAATATATAGTGTGTGTCAAAAACATACAACAATTGATTCACATCAATGGAGTATCGACAATTGAAAAACGAAAGTCAAACTGAAAAGAATAAATGCGGCAGGTAGACTACAGAAAACACCTTGAAAGTAATCATTTGTTTGTGTTTCATGTAGTCTACCTGTTACATTTATTTTATTCACTTTCATTTTTGTTTTTTAACTGTTGGTACTCAATTGATGTGAGTTGATTGGTTGATTGTTGTATTATTGTTTACACTATATATTTTTTGGCCTATTTGAATTGTGAATTGTGTTTTTGTTTTCAATCAACATCCGCTATTTCGGAATTATTGAAGATTTTAGGGCACTCGGTACTATACTTTGAACAAGACAGCGACACCAAAAAGCGGATATATCAATGAAATGAATCATAACTTGTAGAATTAATGTTTAAAGAAAGTCGCGATCGCAAAAAGAATCGTCATAAGTATTGTAACTTTCCGCGGCTTCTCGATAGGCGAGCCTTTTAACAAGCCACGCGTTATTGTGAGTATCTTTGTCCGGAATGTGGTTATTAATACGATTTCGGAAGGAAATTGGGACTCCTCAAGAGAATTTTGGTGGGAAAAACGTAGTCCCGCTACGCAAAAGCACCTGATCGAGCCCCCCTTCTGCTATTCATGCGGACTCGGGCATATGCCAAAGCCGCCAACCCACACAGAGCCGGGACTTGCGTCCAAGCCTGCCCTTTTATCTAACTTAAACCGCGAGTTTAACCTGATCTTCAGATCCGGGAATAAATTCCAAGACTGTCCACCAGACTCGGGATTGCCAACACTGGCCCTCGGACACGGAACTTGCGTCCAGTGCCGTACGCTCTATGTAATAGCTCACCAAAGCTGTCTCTAAGCTAGTAGCGGCCTGCGAAATTGGAAGTTGTGATGGGTATTAGAAGGTTTGTATGAAGTTCCAAGAGTCGAGTCGTATTATTGTATTTAATACTGATTTTAATCAAACGGTAATGGACTTGAATAAATGCACTTTGACAAGTATGGAATCGTTTCTTATAAACTAACGACTCATGATCAAACTTAAGCTAATCGGCTTTTCTCTCTGTTTGTTTGTTTCGCTCAACAGTTGCGCTATGAATCTGTGGCTCGAATGTTTACTTGAACGAATGCTGCTTTTGACAATTCGATAATGAAATATTATGTTTGACCTAACAATTTATCGCTGTGACTAAATTGAAGTTTGAAATATTTAATTTGGAATTTCTAATTTATCGTTATGAGTAAATTGAAATATGAAACGTTTTAAGCGGGAATTTCTAATTTACCGCTATGATTAAATTGAAATGAAGCTAAATTTGGTCAGAGGAACTAGGCGTTCAACTGCCATACAAATGAGTCGCATAGTCGCTATGATGTGAATATGCTCAGAAAATTAAGTAAGGCACCGCCGCTTTGGCGGGAATACGCTCACGAGCCTCAGGTTACTCTCTCTTTTAAACCTTGTATCCCCTCTCCTGTTCATGTGACGCCCTACGCGTCACCCGAGGCTTGGCGTTCGTGCTTCTTTGGTCGTCGTCGATCTTCTTAGTGACAATCATTCGTCCGATTCACCGAAACGGTGCCCAACTCGGGCGAATATGTTACAGTATATACAATTCTATTCGATTGAAATGAAGAAATAAAATACAATTATATGAAAATAAAAGAAAGTGATACTTCTGCGAGGAATAAACTCAATAAATTAGGTGACCTGGATCACGGAGAAAGGATCATTTGAAAATACAGCAGAGCTGCCTTACATTTTATAGGATCGCGAGGTTTCGTCGTACTCCCGCCTCCTTGGTCTAATTGACTTCTTCACCTTCATTCTATCGTTTCCTGAATTCATCCATTTTGTGGAGTAGGCCTCATATCATTCACTGAAACAGTGAGCAGACAGACGTAACGGAAAATCCGTCAGTATCATCATTCGTCGGTTACAAATTGTACCTATAATTTGGTGTTATCGAAGCTTCGCGTTTTCTAAATGATTTATAAAGAGAAACATTCGTTCATCTATGAGAGGATTGAAAGATATAAAATTCGAATTCAAAAATTCCTTCAAACTACGTTTCGGTTCCATCCATCTATCTCGAAAGTGATCTCGATTTTTCGTTCAACACTTGTAAATGAAAAATGTCTACTCCCAAAATATGTCTGGAATATTAAGTTATACCGAAGTTTTGAACAGAAAAAGTTATTCAGTTATTGAAGAAATGAGGAAGAAACCGTCCGGTGATCGAGATAATAAGATAACCCGGTAGTCGAGGCGAGAAAAACTCTTCGGAGTCTGGAGAATATTGTCCGTTGCGTCGTCCACATCCAAATACATCATGCCCGGTTTCGTTGCCACAGAACCCCGTCAACTGAAACCGAATGAAATTTGTTGTTACTTCCTTCCGTCTATCGTATACAATATCCAGCATGGAGCGGAGAATTGACCAAGAGACTTGTAAATTTCAGATTGCCCACCGGTGTACCGACCCCAGGCAGTTTTGCAATAAAAGAACTGGTTATCTGACGAATGTCAAGCACTTACCGCCCCTCCCTCAAACCATTCCGTGGCCTTGGATTGATTCCGCCGTTTATCCCACTATTACCGCCTTCACATCGGAATGAACACAATCAATCCATTAAATTTCAATGCAATGAATATCCCTTGCATTCTTTCGGGAGTAAAGTGGATCAACCTTCCTGGAAATTGAGGAGAAACCAGAATGAGGTATACATAATTGCAGCTGAAGTTCATTGAAAATACGGAAGTGAGCTGATGAATTCAAAGAAGCTCGGCCGAATTGACAGTTTTATAACTCTCTCACAAATCTGTTTCCTGTCTCACCTCTTCTACAAAGCAGAGCTTTTCGTTCCCCAGTTTTATTGTTAGCGATACACATTCGTTATCTCAAAATTTATACAAATATCATAGTGATTAGCATTGCACTGTGAAGAGGACAAGAAGGAATCTCCTGCGAGGGACTGAAACAAAGAGAGAATTAGTATCTCTTGAAATGGTGAAATATTCATTAGGCACACAAACAACGGTTCCTAGAGGAAAAAATATTAATTAATGGAACCCGTGGGAAGGAAAGAAAGGATAAAGTTATACGCGGCCCTGAAAAAAAACCAACCTGTAAAATTAAAAACGTATTAGAAGAAGTCTTATGAAATCAAGTAAAGCAGGAAAGAATATACATAGGAACACTCATTGCATGGAAATGACAAATTTTCATAATTATGGGTTTGATTTTAGTGAAAAATCAACAATTGTTTCCATGGAAAAGGGGATAGAGCAAGCAGAGGTTTGTGGCACGACGGTCGGTGGTCCTCTTCGACGCGACGTCTTCGAGCGCAGCATCCCTCGTTTCCATGCCCCACGTAAGCACGGAAACGGAGGGACGCATTTGGCCCATTCGGACGATTACAGACAGCATTTGATTAATCATTCTACGATTTAATCGATCTTCCAAAACAGTAATACAATTACTGCGATCAAATGAGATACATTGACTCAATACGGAAATTGTCTAATTTCACTGCTCTTTTTACAGAAAAATAGAATTCAAACAGATCTGTTACTCAGAAATAGTCACAAAGCAATATCAAAATCTTGTCTTTTTTTTCCTGTAATCCTCTAACTCATCTGTGGAATAAATAGTATTAGACACATTAAAAATAGGAACCCGAGCCTTCCTACCCTTCGCCTGAATCCCACACCCACCCGACGGACTTAGAAATTAAAAACTAACAGGCGCGCACACAGACATGAATACCCCAGATGCCCCACACTACCTCCCCGAAGAATACCTGTCGGAATATAGAAAAGGACATTCTCACCAACATAAAACATACTCAGGAGTTCATACACTGTGGTTGGAAACTTACTGTTCTGTATCTGTAGGGAAAGAACGGGTTAGATACATCCTAGACTGATTGTCGATATGTTTTTTCTGAGCGGACTATTACATGCAGATGAAAGAATGTAAAAGTCGATATTTTTAATTGTGTGATGGAAAATCAATAAACTCGTAATGATCTTGTGACGATCTTGTATAAATCAATTTTAGCAACTTGTGCTTGAATTTCAACTGAGTTATTTTTATTTTACTTTTTTTTCAAGTGTGTGAATTTACTCTCAGGAAGATCGAACGCTTTACCAGTGAGAATCTGAACGAATTACGATGGAAAGGAGAATTGTGATTAGAATTATCGCGAAGCTGGTTAAGTGAACCATGGCTTCCTGTCGCGATGCTCACCGCTTTTCGCGACGGAAAATTTTACATACATGTGTTTAGTATCTTATCGCTAGTGTCAGGCAGAATCCTGCTAACACAGAACGTTATAAAAACGTTTGTAGGACGTTTCACAAAACACGTAAGAACGTCTTTTCCGAATAGTTCAAATCCCGTCTGCAAAACGTCTTTCAAACGTTATTTTGGCCGCAATTTTTTCCCCAAAAATTTTGCAGAAGCTGTCAGAAGCGTGTTGAAGAGGTTAGTTACACGTTTTCCAAACAATCATACAACGGTGTTTAGTCGTTTCTAAAACGTTTTTCCATTTCAGTGGAAACGAAATGTAAACGTTAGATTAACGTGTATTATAGGTATTTTATTTACATGAATGCCCCACGAATCGAAATCTGTGAAACGTGAGAAAAACGGCATAAAACCGTTTCACTCACCTAAAATGAACTTTAAGAAAACGCGAGAATGACGTCGATAAGACCTTTTCGAAACGCGGTGCGCAAAATTCGACTTTCGTTCTCTGTTTTGCGTGCGCAAAGTGCCGTTTCGCACACTAGTACGCGAAGTAATTACTTCGCACACTAGTACGCGAAGTATTTACTTCGCACACTCATTTTCACACAATACAAGAAAAATATTTGCTTTGTGTCTCTAAAGCAATAGGCACAACAACGCTGCTCTTATTCAAAACATCACACGCGTCTTCTCTGAAATTGTAAACAATAACATACCGCACTCTATGCTCAGTGTTTAGCTCGTCTACTGGATAGCAGATCACGTATGGCTAGCACAGGTATCCCATACTCCTATTAAAAGAATAAAACTCGGAATCGACGCAAATAGTTGAGTGAATTATGTGAAATGGGTTCAAGTGATTCGGAGACTGATACAAGGAATACGATACCGATTCAACTGACTGAAATAGCAAATAATATTGCTCTCAATTCATTTAGACCTTGGAACAATCTTTGTTTTATTCGGAGGGAAGCTCTGCCTAAATCGTTAATCATTAATTTTATTCTCCCGTTAATTAATTTTGTTTAATTTTGTGTTATGAAATGAGTGGTTTTTTAACAAATAAATTTTTATTTTTTTTTCTTGTGGGGGGCTTCGCCCCCCACACCCCCCACCGGGGCTTCGCCCCGGGCCCCACCAGGGGCTTCGCCCCTGGACCCCGCCACCATGCACAGTGGTCTGTAAAACGTTTTTATATAAAAATTTTATCCGTCACATTATTTTTATTCATTAAATGACTTAGTACTTAGGATACATACAAATTTTTGTTCAGGAACAGTGAAAATGCATATCCTTTATCGAATACCAACCTAAAAATAATACAATACTGATTTACATAAAAGCCTTAATCAACATATTATTGATATCATAAGTTATGGTTCTCTGTAAAATATGTCAGTGACACCTTTGGTAATAATGAAATTGAAATAATTTCAACTGACCGAACGTCGGATTCAATTCATTCGAATGAACAAATTTTTTTGATTTTTAAAGTCAACGGAATATCTGTGAAGTTTGACATTTCTTTATTAAAATTTGAATAAAAATAAGAATAATTATCTAGCTAATTATTTTTTTAAATCGCGAAAATTGCGTTTCAATGTCGCGAATTTTAAACTTTCACTAAGTACAAAATCAAGTACCAGCGCCAAAACTTACAGCAGGTCGAAGCAAATTGCATGACTTGATACATACAAAATTAAATGAGCATTTTTATTTGAACAAAGGTAGAAATTCGTGAAAACGAATATACGGGCAATTCCACCAATTATGAACCGATGTTTGGGCCCGAAAAAAATCGATAAGCCTCAACTTTTGTCCTCGCATTCTGTGAGCTAAGATTGATAAATTCACCAAGTTTGAGCCCAATAGGATGTACCGTTCTCGAGGAATGAGATATCCGATTTTTGGGACAAAATTTGTATGCCCATTTTTATTGCACTTTCAGCATCACAATAAAAATTCGAAAAATACGTTTCCTATGTCAAAGACTCTCAGCGTTTTGAATTCATATTCGATTCTTCATGAACTTTGCTAAACCCACCTCAAAAACGCGTTTTTGGTCAATAAACAGCGATTTCTCCTGGTCCGCAACGTTTTATCATTCTTTTGAATTTATGTTCTCGAAATTGAGATTTTTCAATAGGAAACACTAATCTTTGAATATAAATTTAAAAAATTGAGAGTCTTTCACATAGGAAACGTATCTTTTCGAATTTTTATTGTGACGTTAAAAATACAATAAAAACGCGCATAAAACTTTTGTCCCAGAAACCGGATATCGCATTCCTCAAGAACGTACCGTCCTATTGGGCTGAAACTTGGTGAATTTACCAACTTCGGATCACAGAATGCAAGGGGAGAAATTGAAGCAAATCGATTTCTTCGGGCCCGAACATGGGCTATCAATTGGTGGAATTGCCGGCCATATGTTAAATTGAAGATAATTAACTTGAATCACCTTCGCTGTCAGCTGATTGATTGTACAGTGATAAGGCCATTCGTTGTTTTTTTTTTTTTTAACCAATAAAGATTTTCCTTTGCCTGGATTTCATTGCGATCCTTATTTTTCGGATCCTTTCCCATTCGCCTTATCTGCAATAAACATAGATTGAATAATATCTGTAAAATATAAATTAGTAAAATAATAAACTTTATAAGTTACTGGTGGAAGCGGCGCCTGATAGACGGATTTTCGCGTGTTTCAAGTACTCGCTCACATACGACAGGACTCGTTTCTCCTCGGCGCGGTACTTTTCATCGGGTTGTTTGGTGGTGGCCGCTGAAAAAATTATAAACATTTTTGAAAACTTTATTCATAATAATATAAAATTTAATGTTTTGAAAAAAAAGTCTCGAAAAAGCTTATTTCGCTTATTTTTTTTTCGTAGAACCAATTGGCAGTAAGAGAAAAATATTTTAGCGGAAAATATAAATTCATGCGGAAAGAGGTTAATAAGGATTCTGGTAATTAATATATTTTGCTTTGAAATTTTCCAATCTAATCGAACGGTTCAAAAAATGCCTGAAGGAAAAATTGAAAATATGGTTTTCGATCGACAATTGTCTGAATTTTTTTTTTTTATGATGATCACTTCTGTCTAATATGTCATTTTGCGCGTGAAAATATAAAAAAAAAAACCTAGAATATCAATTACACCATGTTTCACATCGTTTTTTGAAAATGTTATTTTTTTCGTAAAATTCAAGAAATTTCCGATAAAAAGCATGCCTAAAAATTTTCCGCTCGCATATGTTCAAGTCACAGTTACGGTTTTGATTAAATTTGAGGTACAAATAAGGCCAAAAGAACCCTTACATTTTTAGACATGCTTTTCATCGGAAATTTCCTGAATTATCCATGGAAAAAATCAGATTAAAAAAAAAAATAAAAAACCATGAGAAACATGATGTAATTGACATTTTTGTTTTTATGTTTTGAATTTCGCGATCGAAATGACCTAAAAAAGATCATCATTTTCGAAAAATTCTAACAATTACCAATCAAAAACCGTGTTTTCGATTTTTTCTGATTTTTCTGAACCCTTCGATTAGATTGTAAAATTTCAATGCGAAATCGAATGATCACGAAAACCCCTATTATGTGACCTCAGGTACCTTTCATACTGGAGAAATCTCTTTGTTGACACCTAAATAATGTGAACAACTGATAATAACAACTTCGAAAATTGTGAGACCGGATTTACGTACAGAATTTGGTGGAATGGCCCATCCATATATTAAAGTGCGTGAATTAAAGTGCGTGACAGATGTCCCGTCCGGATATCCAGAAAATGTAAACAAAAGTTCAACACCATCACGTGATGACTGTATAACGTAACAGTATATACTCCCCAAATAGTTAAAATACCACTCACAACCGAGCGAGCGAGGAAAAACGCCTCTCCGATCGAGGGAGCGAGCGAAGCGAGCGACCGAGCACAACCTGCACCTAGTATATAATAAATCAAAACAACTTTATCGGAATCGCGCGAGCGTATGCGAGTGAGGGCCTTGCTAGTATCCCAATTGTACTTATTAATTTTTACTTTATTCAACAAATATAACGTTATAAATGAATAATCTACCGGAACCAAAGTGGTAAAAAAATTAAGTGGACATTGAAAATTATATTTTAATGAAATTTCACAAGACTAGGTAGGCACTAGACCTACCTAAGTACTATGCTCTTGTGGAAAAACTTTCATTTTTTATAATTTCACATAATTGAAATCAGTTGAAAGCCGTAAACGCATCAATATGCCGGAGCCAAAGTGGTCTAAAATTAAAAAGGGCGTTGAAAACTATGTTTTCAGAAAATCTCATCGCTCAGGTAAGCGTCAAACCACCATGTTATTCGAATACCGCGGTAAAACTTTTTTTTTTTTTTAAGTGAAAACTTCTTTAAGGTGGAAGCACACAGAATTCCATAAGCCATAAGCAGAGAGCAGAAGCCATAGCGCATGCGCAGTTGCAAAAGTCCAGGGAACAGTGCGCATGCGTATGCTCTCTGCATTCTGCTTATGGCGTCTGGATTTACAACCCACACAAAAGTCCATACGGCATAGACCACAAGCATAACAACCAGAAGCTGAACAGTGAATGTGTCTGTATAAATTTCAGCGGCAAATCAAATAATATCAACCAAAAAGTAAGTACTTTCGTTACATATAGAATAAATGTATCGAAGCTAAGACCTATTCGGTAATGTCCGATTCCATTCAATTATGAGCACTTTTGTAAATATACAGTATTTTGAGGTTAAACTGATTGTGTGTACGATTCATGTTGTCGAAATTTATTGCGGTATAAATTCATGCTGAGAGAGGAAATATTTTTCTATTTTGATACTATTGAAGCAATTTCACTGAATTTTTATAGAAATGGATGATTTTGACGTATTGTTAATTGCTTTGGTCAACATGGGAGCATTCTTGGTAAGACGTCGACGACAAAGAATACGCAACCGGCGTCATCAGCAACGTCGTATCTGGGTTCGAGAAATTAATATGCGTCGAAGACAACAAGGGGCCTTCTACAATGTTTTTCAAGAACTAAAAAGAGATGAGACAATGTTTTATAAGTATGCACGTATGACGCTGCCATCATTCCAGCATTTAATGGATATTGCCAATCCAAGCTTAATCAAACGCAGTCCACGTGCCATTGAACCTGAACAACGAGTTGCTCTAACGTTAAGGTATTCATTTAAATCCCTGAAAACTTCATTGTTCAGCTGTAGAACTATTGTTTCATAGTTAATATCACAAACATGTCATTATGTTACAGATTCCTCATCGGCGACAAAGTTCCGGCAATTTCCTTTGCGTACCGTGTTGGTCAATCAACAGCACATAAAATAATCAAAGAGACCTGTGTTGTGCTGGGAAAGCTTCTTGGTCCAATATATTTGCAAACTCCTTCGATCAAACAATTCTTAGGAATTAGTGAAGGTTTCTGGAAAGTCTGGAATTTTCCACATTGTTTAGGAGCCATCGATGGAAAGCATATCGACTCACAATGTCCACCAAATTCTGGTACACTGTATTTTAACTATCACAAGCGATACAGTATAGTACTAATGGCTGTGTGTGACCATAATTACAAATTCACTGTAGTGGATATTGGTTCTATTGTGAAAAATAGTGACGGAGGGATTTACTCGAATAGCGACCTGAATCCAGACAACGGGCTGCTAGATATACCAGAAGGAGTCAGTAGATTAAGTAATAGTGATGCAAGAGTACCTTATTTTTTTGTTGGGGATGAAGCGTTTCCAATTAGCAAACATTTGATGCGTCCCTATCCTGGAAGATTTCTTGGGGAACGTAAAAACATTTTTAATTATAGACTTTCTAGAACACGGCGGATAATAGAACATACTTTTGGAATTTTAGCGAAAAAATGGAACATTTATAACGGACCTATCTCTGCAAATCCTGACAACATAAATAAATATGTTCTAGCAACCGTATGTTTACACAATTACCTGCGAAGTGTAGAAGGTCGTCATATTGAATTTGAAAATAATGACGAAATTTTTGAAAATGATCAAAATGGTGTTGCATACGCAGTGAATATTAGAGACACTTTAACTGAGTACTTCATGACTGCGGCTGGAAGTGTTCCGTGGCAGTACGATTATGTGAGAAGAGGACAAAATCACGAATGAATGGAATACATTTCCTCATGTATTATACGTGTATCATATTGTGATATTAATAATAATTAAATAACCAATATGATTTCAGAATATTTATATTATTTTAACAAAATGTCTATGATATATTATTCAAAAATATATAGTAATCGTTTTATATCTACCATAATTTTCATAGTATTTAATAAGTTTGTACGTAGATAGGTAATAATACTTATATAATAAGGTACTTATTGTGGTGAAAATTTAAAGATTACAGTTACATACTTGTAGATCACAGTATTTCAACTAATATAAAAGTTCGTAAGTTTAGATTATATTTAGATTATATCATAGAACTTAACATACAAATTTGTACGTATAGTTACTTGTATTTTATCACAGTACTCATCCTCCTACTTATTTAGTCAGTACTTTTTCCTGAAAAATCAGATCTAGTGTAAAATATAAGACGTTTTAAAAATAAGTATGGAATTAAAGTCTAGTTTTTAAAATAGTAATTCAAAATATAAGACTAGTTCTAAAACTAATAGTTTGAAAAATAAGTATTATTCTAAATAATACGTAAAATAACTGTAAGTGGCTATGCCATATATCCTAAATGTTTCTCGAAACATGAGAACTATCGTGAAAAATGAACTTTCTACTTATTGTCCTTTCTCCACAAGATTTGTAAAATTTCCTGCTTTTTAGCCTGTTTTTCAGCCTCATCCATTTGTTTCAATTCGGCTATGATTAAATTACAGAAGGAGACATCTGTATCATTATTTGATGAGTAATCACGTTTTGATTGTAAATGTTCGGCAACGGCTTTGTTGAGTTTCACAAAAGATTCTTCAAACTCATCATTTTTAAAATCGTTTTCGTTTACTTTCTTTTTGGTTGGTCTGTTGATATTAAATTTTCCTTTGAAAAATCCAGGTTTTTTGAACCTTCGTGTAGAGTCTTCTGCTCCTGAACAGTGCTGTGAATCGGATAGTGTAGATGAGGTTGATGGTAGTGATTCCTCACAATCATTACTCGAAGATTCAGATGTTGAACGATTCGATGTCACAGAGATATTATCCCAATCGCTGATTCCTGGTGATGTACTCAGTGGTGGATATTTTGTTGTTGCTGATGATGTACTTGGAACAGGCAGCTCAGTTTTTGGATTTGAGTTTATATTCCCTGGTTGTGATGTTGAATATTCCACAGTCGTAGTGTCGTCTTCAACGCAATTAGCCATGTCTTCAGTTCGGTTGTTATGAACAAAGTCTGAGCCCACCGCCTTTCGTTTCGTGCTGATGTTGGTGATAGAACTTAAAAGAACGTAATATATAAGTGACAGACTGATAATAAGCGTGTGAAATATGTAGAGTCCAACTTTTATTAGTAACATGAACATTGAAACGTGAAAATTTTAACTTTCACATAAATGCGATGAGAATTTAATTTTTCAATCAAACAACAATTTGGTTTACAATGTGGAAAGGAATGATCCACAGGGTTGAATGTAATGAATTCTCACCTCCTTGTCTTGACGAATTTGTCAAGGAATTTCATGTTCTCAAAATGTACAAAACCTCGACGTTTACAAGCTCCACTTCCACTTTTACTCTCGATTTGTCGCTTTTTTTTTTCTTTTGAGAAAGATTCGCGTAGACGAGTCCAACGAGTGACGCATACAATAGCTGCAATTATAGATTCGATAATAAGACAACAATAACAGTCCAATATCATAGAAATTTCATGATCATTTTACCCAATATTCAATAAGTGTTAATGAATTGTATCAAGATAGTTTATTTAAAGTAATATAAATTGGCTGAAAATTGCAGGATATTATTCAGATACACCTGGAGAAAATAATCCAGTAATTGATGAATACGACGAAGCAAGTAATTGCAATTTGAGCCACAATGCAAGTGGTTGCGATTCATGTCAAATACAAAAGTTCAATAACTAACTCATGGAATTGGGGCTAAAAATATAATTGAAGGTGAAATACTACCTTGATACTAAAAAAATTTCAGCATGCTATGATTCAGAATTCAAAACGAAACTCACGAAGTACGTTTAAGATTTTGGATATTTCCACCCAGGAGTTTTCCTTTTTGATTGCATCACGATAATCATTTGAGCTAGTGTCGTAGAGGTGTGGGTATTGTTTGACCATATCAATTAGAAGCTCATCAAAATTTCTTCCCTCCATGTCTTCTAATTCCACTTCAGGATCCAAGTTTTCATCGCATTGTGATGCCCTCATTCCTAAATTATTTTTATGGCAGTAATCACTGTGGTCATTAGCCATGATACTGAATTCTATAAATTTGAAACATGTATATGAATTACCGAATGATTATGTGATATGCAAGAAAAGACAAAGAAATCATCCACATTTCCTCTCTCAGCATGAATTTATACCGCAATAAATTTCGACAACATAAATCGTACACACAATCAGTTTAACCTCAAAATACGGTATATTTACAAAAGTGCTCATAATTGAATGGAATCGTACATTACCGAAAAGGTTTTAGCTTCGATACATTTATTCTATATGTAACGAAAGTACTTACTTTTTGGTTGATATTATTTGATTTGCCGCTGAAATTTATACAGACACATTCACTGTTCAGCTTCTGGTTGTTATGCTTGTGGTCTATGCCGTATGGACTTTTGTGTGGGTTGTAAATCCAGACGCCATAAGCAGAATGCAGAGAGCATACGCATGCGCACTGTTCCCTGGACTTTTGCAACTGCGCATGCGCTATGGCTTCTGCTCTCTGCTTATGGCTTATGGAATTCTGTGTGCTTCCACCTTTAAGCGCGTTGAGCGATTTTCGGTATGGATTGCGTCAGCGACATGCTAGCATTGAGTATAGAAGCCAAGCCCCGTGTACATATAGTCTAGTCAACAAGTGCTTTTTTGTTCAACTTTTTCCAGCAGTCTCGGAAAAATATGAACAAGGTGTCATTCGATTCGGAATAGCATCTAGATGATTTTTGAAAAAAAATAAAGTTCCGCTCGCAAAAATTGCAAAAGTTATAAACAATTTACTGAAAAAAAAATGGGGGTTTGGATTTTTGCAAATATCTCAAAAACTAACTGATATTTCTGGATTCTAGAAAAAAGGTCAAAAAGAGCAGGAAATTTCCAAAAAGAAAGTCTCAACTCCCGGAACTGTACGACCAATATTTATAATTTTCCCAGAGGGCTGAAAATACGGCCGAAAACGGGTACTCTGGCTTGCGCAAACCACGCCCACTTCGGACACTTTAGCAATAAAAATTATTTAAACATATTAGATATGAAAATTAAGAAATGAAAAAATTCAGGCACTCACTGGATAGATGAATGAACAATAATCCGCCAGCAAACAATTTTTACCGCGATATTTCAATTAGTTATGCAATAGTTAATTCACAATTTTTTGCTGCTTGAACATGAACATTGCAAGTGTGATAATTGTTAAACTATAAGTCTGAGATCTTTTTCCTTCCTTGGAGCTATTCTCGAAGGGCTTCAGAATACATCCCCGTTGAAAAAATTGAAAAATTGTCATTCTTCAGTTTTTTAATAACAATTTACGTGATTGCAAAATTAAAAACTTTAATAAATCATTGAAAATTTTTTTTTTTCTAATATTTTTAATGATCCGTTTTTTTATTATCGGAAGCTGCATGGAAATGATTTTTCTTAATTTTTATCTCCTATTGTTTAAAATTTTTTCATAAACAAATGTGTTGTTTATAAGATAATAGAAAAAATGTTTTTTGGAATTTCAATCTTTGATGCCAATGATGATTTTAAAAAAAAATCGTTTCTTAAACAAATTTTTTTATTGCTTAAAAACGTATTTGTTAATGACCAATTTTTTTCTACCACTTATAATTGATATTGAGGAACCATTTTGTTTTTGAAATCATAATTTATCTTCCTGTTCGATATTAAAGAAAAAAAAAACATAGGCAGTTATGGGGACTGCCGACAGAATTGAAAACTTGAGACCTTGGAATAACTGTGTTTTCCAATTGATGGTACGAATAATTAAAATTTCATAATTTGTAAATTTCAAATTTCATGAATCTACAAATTATAAAATTTCATTTATTCATACCATAATTAATTTAGAAAAGTAAAAAAAAAAAAAAATCACAGTTATTCTAGGATTTCAAGTTGTCACTTCTGTCGGCAGTCCCCATGACTGCCTGTGTTCTTTTTTTTCAAATGTCATCTAATTAGCGGAAAAAATTTCAGTTTTTCTAACTTTATCTTATTAAAACCAATTTGAGACCACAGAATGCTCAATCTTCCGGATCCTAAATGGTTGGAAAGGACAGAGGATATTGAACACTGTATTTTTATGACATTTCAAGAGCCTGGAAAGGCGCCAGACCTTCCTAACTTCAATATTCCTAATATTAGCTAATAACACCGAACATAAAAAGTCTGTGCTCCAGGCATTATGGATGCCCCCTAAGCTCTGGTCAGCACCACAAAAGAGTAGATCAGAGAGTCCAAGAACGAAGAGGTTATTTGGGAGACGAACAAGAGAGTAGAAAAAGGTCGGAAAAGGAGTCAGCGTATTATCCTGCCTATTATCGTACAAAATAATCGCGTTTTTTTTTTTCAATGAATTGCATCAACATTTAGCAAACACGTTAGCATTGCCAATTTACCAATTGTAAATGAACATTTGACGAATACCAAAAACGTGCCCGTGTCAATAATATTCCCGAAAATATCATAGATAAAGGGCGTAGTTATATATACCGAGAGAGTTCCTTGAAACCAAATGGTCGAAGCGCGCGAATTTCGACTTGCTATTTTCTGATTGGCTGACAAAATGCCAGTGAACGCGCACTAACGTACGTTAACTCCCTAGAACCGACTGATAGGTGTCAGTTTACGAGAGGTTATGTTCGTTGCTTTGTAACGGACGTGAGACGCATGAGCTGGAGTTAGTTAAGATTAGCGTTGCTCAAATATTAAACTTGAAATGTTTATTAAAAATAAAACAATGCACATCTTTCAAGTTGTGAACGGTGCTAATTATCTCTATCTGCGAAAGATTGTGTCTTTTCCTTTGGAGTCGGAGCTAATTCAAGCTAATAAAACTCATGCGCATCGAAAGATGCGCCCGTTGACACATACTCAAATAATGCTGATCAGTTTAAAGTGAAAAATAACGCAAGCGAAACAACGGGTTGTATTGTTTAATGAAGACTGGATGAAATTACATCAGGTAGGTTGAAACAAGTTGAATATGCGCATTTCAAGTTTATTCAGTCGAAACAAAAAATAATAGGGCGGTACAGTACATTTTTATGTAAGAATTCAACGATAAGTACTAATAAACTGTCCCAACAGATTGATGAGAAGCGCCAATATCAATATCCCGCGGTCCTATTCCAGTGAAGAATAATTGTATCGATTCATTCTGTGTGGAATCTGGTGGAGCAATAACAAATTATTTCTTAACTACCATAAATAAATTAGCAGAGACGAAGAAGATATGATGCCAATAGTCTAGTTCAGTAAACTGAATTTTGATGAACGAAATGCATTACCGATGTCAAGGGGAGAATTTTGGAGAACTTTTGACTAAAGCTGACTTTCTATTTTTCAAGAGAAGACATTACTGAGATAGGAAATTCGCAGTTTCATTCCAGTTATTTTTCGATTTGATGTCTTCTTTCAAACAAGGATAATCGGACCCCCAGATTGAAAATTGAATCAGAAATACAGAAATTATTCAGCGTTAAATGTAGAGAATTCAGTATTTTTAAATGATGCTTGCTAAACGAATCGCATTCCAGGACATCCATGTTTTAGATCAATGTTTAGAACGCTAAGATGAAAATGTTCAAGTCCCGGATTTAAGATTGGGTCTGTGATTCCTGAACAACAGCCAAAAATCGATATTCTCAGAGTTTTCGTTAAGAATTTTCATCATAAAATCGGATTTTGGCTATTTTTCAGGAAACAAAGGCTCAATCTTAAATCCGATACTTGAACGTCTTCATCTTAGCGTTGTAAATATCAGCCTAAAACCTGAATGCCCTTCAATAATATTCGAGACCCAAAGAGTATTTTGAAATTCTTGATGTTCCACATGTGACGCAGAATGATTCCAGCATTCCTGATTTAATCTTCAATCTTGCGGTTGATATTTTCTTCGTTTCAAACAGATAGTTAACATGAAATCATGGAATAATTTTAAAAGATTACAATATTTATACCACAATTAGTAGGGTCTTTCCCCAAGTGGTTAAAAATAGTTGAAACAAAAACTCATTTCACAAGTTTTCAGATTATGGTAGTCTGTAAATGGAAAAATAATGCCAACCCGCTGCGATATGCAGGATTTTTGTGAAAGGTTCCTTGTGCATGAACTTTCATTGTACGGGACAGACGTTATTTTTTAATGTACCTACATACGGCCATAATTTGAAAATTTGTGCAAGGATCTGTTTTATGTGACTCTTTTCAGCCTTTTTTCAAATTTCAATAAAGTGTCTCCTGAATAAGAACGTCAATCGAGAGGCATTATTGTAGAAATTAATGTAGATTTTCAGACTGACTCAATTCGACTCGAAGATTTCTTATCCTGATAAGTCAAACCATTGTGGCTGCATCGTTTATTCCAAACAATAGATGCAGTGTTTCATAATTGGAAAAATACTCGACACAATCGTTCGGCCAGAAAAAATTTAATTTTGTAGTTGTCTGGTTGAAATAACAATAGTGTGTTTCCTAGCACAATAAATCCTCAAGAAGGTCCGAAGGACGAGTTACATTGCTGTCATCGCAAACGAAAATCGATCAGAAATCAGAGATACCAGATTTTCTGGGCAAGCTGTGATTGTGATGATTCTTGTAGAATCGCAAACCCGCAATGCCAACAAAAATCTTGAAACAGATGTTCGATGCTTGTACCGCAGTCAAACACCAAACCTGCTGGCTGCTGATCAGCTGATTTATCACTCCGTCCTGGCGGAACCAACTCAACGACGTTACGCTTGGATTATACTTGTAGGTTCTGCCTATGAATAATGCACTTGTTGAAAAACCAGATCCTATGGAAAACACAACTATCTGCATTACGCCGTAGCGCATTGCATTATTTGCAGAATGTCAATTAATTATCAGCACCAACAGGCTGAAGCTTTTGATGTTCTTTGGTATCTCATGATCGATATTTTACGTATTTAATGTTGCAAAAATCAATGATTACCTGAAAAGTCCAAATTCTAGCCTGTCGTGCAATGTTCGTCGCTGATTTTTTTACCTTGTCGAGCCTGGAGAAGGCCTCGCGTTAATTTTTCCACGGGTCAACGTTTCCGATTTCCCGAAATCCCGAGGTCGCGTATCCTCACCGACCGATTGCCTTAAAGGTAAAGATAAAGATGGTAAGAGATAGCGATAATAGCGATGACAGATAATATATATATATGTAAACCTCTGCTGAATTACAGCCCGATCTCCGCATAGCACAACATCCACCAATCACGCCTCAGACTAATTCTGCCTATTTCAGCTCATACGAACAGTACTGTGAGCATTACGTGAGCTCCGATGCAAGCAGATGCGAATACAGCATATTCTTAAACATGCCTAAAGACGAAGCAGAAGTGATGTTACCAGGAAGAGAATGCCAGAAATAAATGGCTGAAAGGCAAAACGAATTTCTGTAAGTAGCTGTCCGATGGGGGGGAATGTTGAAAATATGAGACGGTGTCGCTAGACGAGCAGATCGACGCAGTAATGGATCAAGAAAAATAAAAAGTTCACGCAGATAGGACGCTGAGTCTAAGTACAAAATACGGTAGACCTGGGTGCCCAAAAAATATAGCCTTCGATTCCTCACCGATAACCAGGCTAGACGACGCCTATACCGTGAAACGTGCTCGTCCCGCCTCAGGTCAAAGATGAAGCGTATGCAGCAGTTAACCAGTCTTTGTAGCGTAGTGTCCAGTTCGTCACTGAGGCCATGATACACGAGGCAACAGTAATCTATGTGAGGCAATATTAAGGTTGATACTAACTTTTACCTGAGTGCGGTCGAGAGAGAGTTCTTGTGAAACTTCAATTTATGTAAAGCGAAATGCACCTTTTGTGAGACGAGCGCGATATGCTTCTTCCAAGATAAATCTGACGAAAAGACGACGCCCAAGTTGCACGCTTCGCTCACAAACGGTAGAGATACCTGATTTACGGTAACCGATGGAAGCTGATTTAAGTCGATATCCCTTACATGAGCATTGCTGCCGATAACAAGCACCTTAGACTTGGTGAGGTTGAGTTTGAGTCCATTTGAATTTGCGTAGTGGAAAATCGCATCCGCGTCTCGTGATATTAAGTCGAGAGCGCGATGAATATCAGCGGGTCGGCAGGAAAGATAGATTTGGGTATCGTCAGCAAATACCATAGAGTGCGAGTGATTTAAGACCGTGCCAATATCGTTAATAAAAAGAGAAAACAGAATCGGACCAAGGACGGAGCCTTGAGGGACTCCCGAGGTCGTACTTTCCCAGGAGGAATGAATGTTATAGTCATCTACTACTGATTGCGATCTACCGGATAAATATGAGAACATCCAAGCGAGAACATCGTCGGAAAACCCGATCTCTTTTAGTTTGGTCAATAAACGATGGTGTGGTACGGTGTCAAAAGCCTTACTAAAATCAAAAAGAATCAAGATGGTAACAAGCCCGCCATCAATCCCTTTCTTTATGTCGTCGCAAACCCTCAAGAGCGCGGACTGCGTGCTATGGTTTGGACGATAGGCGGACTGTCTCGGATTTAAGACGCTGTGACGGCCCAGGTAAACAGTAATTTGCTGAGCAACTATTCTCTCAAGGACCTTCGATATCTCAGGCAGATTTGCAATTGGTCGTGTATCCGATGGACTCAGTGGAGTACGAATTTTCGATAGAGGACGGATGAATGTTCGTTTCCAGTCAGCAGGGAAAGAACAGGTGGATAATGAGCAATTGAATAGAAAGGTGAGCCAAGACGAAATCTTCGGCCAAGCAATGCGAATTACATAAAGAGGGATGCCGTCTGATCCAGAGAAATATACATGGAGAGGTCCAGAAGTAATGATTTTAAGTACTGTCTCAGGTAATATCTCCGAAAATACAAACTCGGGACGCGTGGGACGGCGAGCAACTCGGGCGATAGCGGTCACAAAGTCTTCGTAAGAGCACGGCTGTTCAGCATTTGAAACCGAGACATAATACGAATTTAGTTGATCAAACGTGAAAAAGTGGAGCGGGGAAACGAGGGTCGATTTTACAAGTCCCAGTCGAGCTAGCTCCTTCCATAGTTTGGCTGCGTCTGTGATGTTGCTGAAGGAGTTGAACAGAAATGAATTTTTCGCCTGTTTGATATCGGTATTAAGCTGATTTCGAAAAGACCTATACACCCCGTAACCAACCCGGCTGTTTGATCGCTTTGCACGTTTGTATAACGAATTTCTTAGACGTAATCGGGTTTTAAGTTCTGCCGTTAGCCATGGAGCTGGAGGGTTCCTGATATCAAAAACGCGAGTAGGTGCAAAGAGATCAAGCGCGCCGGTGAGAGTTAGTGAAAGTGAAGCACACAATTCATCCACATTGGTGGTCTGAGAACGATTTCCGATCACCATATCCATATTTTGCGCATGTGAATGAATGTACGTTAGAAACTCGGTGTTCGCCATGCTTTTATAACTACGCCGAGCAATGGTACGATTTTCAGCGGTGTTTACGTTGAATGCATAGGACAATACCAGGAGGTCGTGCCCCGCAATGAAAGGACTTGCGGATTTATTATAGGAGATTACCTTGTCCTGGTCATCTAGGATGATAACATCAAGCCAAGAGTCTGAGAGAGCAGTATGATAGGTCGCCTCGGAGTCAACGATAAATAGTGAAAGAGAAGAAACAAGCCCACGCAAGAAATTCGCGTCAGGATTTTGAGATAGAAGGTTACAGTTCAAATCACCGCAGATAATAATGTTCTTATAGAGATGGGAAACAAGAGATAGTGATTCGGCAAAGTCGTGAAACAGCAGACCTTTTGGTCTTCTATAGATCGATGGAAATAATAATAATTCTGCGTCGGACTTGCGTATCTCAATCATTAAAAATTCAGGAGCACTTTCGTGAATTCCCGTCGACCTTGCAATGACTTTAGCTTTAAGTGACTTATGTATGTAACATGCAACACCACCTCCCATCCGTCCTATACGATCATTCCGGATCAAAAAATAGTTTTCGAGCGCGACCAGATCATCGGATATGCCCGCATGAAGTCATGATTCGCATACAGAGATTATATGAGAGAAATTCGCGTCAAAATGTAATCTAATGAAATCCATGTGACCACGCAGAGAATTTGCATTAAACTGAGCGATGCGTAACTGAGATGGTATGTTTACCGTGTTTACACTAGTTTCGTAAACACCACGCAAGAGCGGTGGAGGCAGTCAGGTGATTCTTGCGAGATCAATATCAGAATCAATGTAAATAATCGGTTTGCCTTCCAACTGCCTGACGCATATCCGGCCCCCTCTCACCCAGACAAACCTGTACGACGAGGCTCGAGCCTTCGATTTCGCGCGATTCAGTAGATCATATTTGGCAGGTGTTAGAAGCTCATTCACGTAGATTTTTTCCGATCGATTGCTACCAAATAATTCACCAACAGTCAGATCACCCTTCCCACGTTTAAGCTCAATGATAAAATCCCGGACTTGAACCGATTTCAGCGTTAAAATAATGGACTTGGTCCCAGGCCTGACAATCGGAGGGCCAGGGGAATTACGATACGGTGCGGAAGAAGCCGAGGTACTCGAATAAGTTTCACTCCGCTTCTTAGCGACTTCGCGGACCTTCAGAACATCGGTCGCGAGTTCAGGTGCCCCCAGTGCAGTTAACACATTAGTCGAAATCACAAGCACAGGATCAGTCACATCTGCCGGCAACCCGGATACGATAATCTCGGTCTCATTCATCGAGGGTAATTTGCGTTCAAGAGAGTTGCCTACAGCTACGAAATCCCTAACCTCAGATGACAATCGAGCATTCTCGTTTTCGAGTCTGGTTAATCTGGCATTTTGCTCATCGACGCGTTGCAGGAGCTCAGGGATACGTATAACACTCTGCCTAATGTCTGCGATGGTTGCATTGTGCTCGGTTATGAAGTTAGAATTAGAATTCAAAAATTTAACCACAACCCAGAGGAAGACAAATGAATAATGAATGACATAAAAGAGCAATTTAAACAGAATAAAAACTAAAACAAATGATTAACTAAAATAGTTAAGATAATTAAAATAGAAAAATAGAAAAATAGAAAAATAGAAAAATAGAAAAATAGAAAAATAGAAAAATAGAAAAATAGAAAAATAGAAAAATAGAGAAATAGACCGCCTCACAAAAGATTTGACTAGATAAAGAGTTAGCTAAATACAAAAAAAAAAAAAATAATAGTAATATAAAAATATAAAAATATAATAATATAATATAATAATAAAACAAAAAGTTAGATTACAAATAGATAAAATAAAAGTAGGGTAAAAATAAAGTAAAATAAAGTAAAATAACATCAAAGACCAACGCTCAAAGACGGGGCCCTGGAACGGCAGCAAGACTACTGCGCTCGCGTAATTGAAGATGCTCGCGCAACCTGAGCTTAAACAGTTCCAACGAGGAAGCGGTCCTAATACGTAAAGGAAGACTATCCCAAAGGTATACCGCAGAGACTGTAAATGAATTTCGATAGGTCTCAGTCCGGAACGGCGCAAGGTAAAAGCGTGATAACTGGTCAGAATCAGCAAGCCGCGGCGAATGACGAACAGCAGAATCCGGCTCCCGGAACAAAACGCGAAGATTGGCAGGCAACGAGGTTAGCAAGATTTGATAGAAAAGTAATAAAAGCGAAAACACACGACGATCCGCAACAGACAGCCAACCCAGCTTTACGCGATAAGGAGTAATGTGCACATCGCGTCGAAGACCAAAGACGAACCGGATTCCACTATTCATCAAACGCTGCAACTTAATATTCAGATAATCCGTTGGATCGTGGTAGACAACACTGCAATACTCAATATGTGGGAGGACAAGGGCTGAAACAAGCATCGCCCTTACTCCCCACGAAAAGCAATTAAAGTGGGATTTCAGTTTATGCAACGTCATATGGACTTTACGCGATACCTGGGCGACATGAGCATTCCAAGAGAGATCAGAGGCCAGAAAAACTCCTAAGTTTCGGACACAGTCCACAAAAGGCACAACCAAGTTATTAATGACAATTGGCGGCAAGTTTACAGCCCTCAATTTGTGGACATAAGCAGAGCTTCCAAGAATGATAGCCTTAGTCTTGCCAACGTTTCAACTAAGGCCGTTATCAGCAGCCCAGCCCGCGACAGCAACTGCATCTTTATTCCAAAAGCTTCAAAGCAGCTAGTATACCTGCCACTGGAGCATGAAGGTATATCTGAAGATCATCTGCGAAAATCACATGCTTCGTGTAGGACAAAACCCGCCCTATATCGTTGATGAACATAAGAAAAAGAAGAGGACCAAGGACCGAGCCCTGGGGGACTCCGGAATGATTTTCTAAAAAGGAAGAGGAAGAGGAACCACCTACTTTATCCTGCACAGATTGGGTTCTACCAGTTAAATAAGAATGAAACCACGAAACTACTGCATTTGAGAAACCGAAACGCACCAGCTTAATAAGAAGCAGGCGATGATTAATGCTATCAAAGGCTTTACTAAAATCAAATAAAAGCAAGACAGTTACACACCTATCATCAACAGCCTTTTTGACATCCTCAATCACCCCCAACAACGCGGTCTGGGTGCTATGCTCCCTGCGAAACCCAGCCTGAGCAGAATCCAACAAGTCATTCGACTCTAAGTAAGCGACAATCTGATCCGCCACGATCCGTTCAAACACTTTCGAAACATGCGAAAGATTGGCCACCGGACGAGTATCCGAGGCAGAAGCCGGAGGATGGCACTTGCTAAGCGGGACAATAAAAGCTTTTTTCCAGACATTAGGAAAAACACCCGACCGCAGTGAAAAATTGAGCAAATCAACTAGGGCAGGCAAGAGAGCCGGCAATACATTTTTAAGGTGGTAAAGCTGCACACCATCCGGACTCCTACCTCGCGACTTCAGAACATAAGAAGAAAGCGCTGACAGCAATTTGCACGGATCTACAGGCGTAAAAGAAAACCGGGATTGGACAAAAGGAGGCTCTGACAAAACAAAGGAAAGTTCCTCAAAGGAGCACGCGGGGTGGGCATTGGTAATAGATGCATAATAAGAATCAAGCTCATGCGCAGAGAAACAACACAGAGGCGAAGCCGGAGTTACGCGTATCAACCTAAGACGCCTCAACTCCGACCAAACACTAGAGGCATCAGGCGCACTATGCAGACGATCCCTGACAAAATTACCTTTAGCCAATTTAACGTCAGCCTTGATAGCCTTACGAAGCAAACGGTACTGACTAAATAGTTGAACTGAACCCGCTCGCCTCGCCAACCCATACAATCTATTGCGTTCTTTAATACGCTGCTTAATCTCAGAAGACAACCAGGGGGCAGAAGGCCTCCTGATCTCTCGCGACATGACAGGAGCATGTAAATCAAGTGCAAGCGTAACAGCGGAGCAAAAGGACTCAGCTAAACCATCCACACTCTCAGTCAAATCCACCGGAAAATTCGAAAAATTGGCAAGCAAGGTATCTTTTAGAGCCAAAGTATCACAATTATTAAAATTTCGGCACACAACAAGTCGAACCGGAGAAGGCAGGACTGGAAAACCATAATCAAACTGAATCAAGTCATGGCCGGCGATAAAAGGTTCAGGCGACTTCACAAAAGACAAAAGTCATTCAGAAGAATCTACAATTGACACATCCAGCCAGGAATCTGACTGAAATGTATGGTGCGTATCTCCGTGAGGCACCAGATAAAGGGAATAAGTAAAAATAAAATCACGTAGATAGGTAGCCTCAAAGTTAGTGGAAGAGAGGTTACAATTCAGATCACCGACAATGATAAGACCAGAATAACTATGATAAAAAACAGAAAGCGCCTCAACAAAGGCATGAAGCAACAAACCCTTCGGCCGCCGATAAACGCTAGCAAAAAGAATTTTCCGGTGTAGAGACCTAATTTCTAAGATTAAAAATTCGGGCGAATTGGAAAAAAGGGAGGGAGAAGAGGCCAAGATCCTATAAGACAAAGAATCATGAACAAAACAGGCAACTCCGCCACCCCTTTTTCCAGCTCTGTCATTTCGCACTAGACTATAATTACCAAGAGCCACCAGGTCGTCCGAGATGCCAGAATGCAGCCATGACTCAGAAACTGAGATAATGTGAGAGCCTGGGTTAGAAAGGAAGAAAAGTCTTACTTGCTCAATATGCCCGAGCAGAGAATTTGCATTAAAATGAGCAACCCTCAAGCAATCTACAGAAGGAACAACAGGTCGAGCATCAGCAACAGCCCGGACGACCGGTGAGACAGGTCACATGCTATTCATAGAAAAAGTCTGCATAGCATCCCGCGAAAATGAAGCTCCAGCAGCACCCATGGAAGATGAAGTACTAGCACCGTCCTGCGAAGACATTAAGTTTTCCCCCGGCGGTAGGAGCCGAGGCACTAAAGATGAGGAAGCAGCGAAGCTGCTTGGCGAAGAACATTCGCCAGGGCTGACCAAAGCAGCACGAAGATCACTCTCAGAAGTAATGGTAAGCGGGACAGCATTAACATCTCGCTTCACCCTAATGACGCCATCACGTACCCAGACGAATCTGAAGCCACTTCTTTTGGCCTCCGACTTAGCAAGCCTCAAAAGCTTAGCCGTTTCAGGTAACAGAAACTCATTTATATACATTCGGACATGAGGTAAGTCAGCTGCAAGCTCACTAGCCGTAAGAGTATGAGTAGTTCGAAAGGCAGCAAGTATCTTATTGCGGAGACTACGAGTACTTAGGCGAGCAACCACCATACGAGCTGGCACCGTAGCACGAGTACTTCTAATGCGAGAGACGTCAATAATATCAGAGGTTGCCACCTCAACACCCAAATGAGTGCAAATCGACACCAACGCTGTAGGCAGATGTTCGTCGGCGGACTCCGGCAGACCAGAAACTGTGAGCTTGCAATCACGAGTAGATTTTTCAAGACACTCCAGACGGGAAAGCAGAGCAGAGTTGAGTGTTGCCTGCGTCGCTATCCCCTCCTGCAATATGGCATTTGTTGTTTCCTGGCGCCCAATTTTAAGTTCCAGACTGGCGCACCTCTCAGCCAATGCCAAATTTCCGGCCGACAGGGAAGAAAGGGTAGCAGCAAACTCAGTGTGAGCAGCCGAAAGAGCCACAACTTGAGACGTGCACTCCTCAACCTTGCCAGGCAGCGTAGCAATTTCATCCAGCCTAGTGACCAGCACACTATTCTGATGATTTTGTGAGGCAATAAAGTTGTTTATCACTGCAGAAATAGTAGTTACAGCATCAAGGATCGACTGCAAGGAAGGAGGATCGGGAGCAGCCTGAGGAACAGACGTAGGCTGGGAAAAGGAGCTGCCAAAACAAGTTTTACACAGCAACTTGGCAACATTAAGATGACGAGCCTTAACAAGTTGAGCGCAGCCAGGGTGAAAATGAGCAAGGCAACCAGCACACTGAACACTATTTTTCACAACTTCCTTCCTACACTGCTTGCACAACTTGCGCACCTCCGGCAAGCCGATAGGCTGAGAAAGAGAGCAACTTTCAGGTTCACCCATGGCTAGTCTTCGATTAAATAGACCAGAAGCTGCTAACAGGCTCAACAAAATTGACAGCACCAAGGTTTACAGAAGAAGCCTGCTGAGAAAAACTCCAAATACAGCCAAAGCCACCACAAATAGGCTCGCACGTAAATGACAGTACTAATACACTCAAAGAAACACAGTCCAGAGTCAACAGCAACAGCGGCAGAGAGCAAAGTCCAGAACTGTCGAGGCAGGTCACAGTGACACCACTACAAATACACTGGCATAAGAGTCGGTAATCAAAATAGCCACACCACAGCGGTTTAATAACCAATGGAGCGATACCGCAAAAGCAGCCAAGAGGACAAAGAATGCAGCAGAAAACACACAGCACTAACAGCACCCACACGTGACCATAGTCAAATGAAAACCGTAAAAATTGCACGACCACCGGTCCTTAATTCAATATATTAAGCAAAAATAAACCTCGTAAGAATAGGCCAAAACCAGGACCGCACAACCGACACGTCCGCCAAATTCGAAAACCACGGAGAGAGAGAGAGAGAGAGAGAGATTGATTGAATGATTGATTGATAGTTTATTAATGCCCTAGAACAACTGAGGGGCAAATATGACAAAAATATGCTTAATAAATAGAGAAAATTAAGATAGGTTGTTACAGAGTAATTAACTTAGTATTAACAGATCTACCGCAGTAGAATAACTAAACCTAATTAGTCTAACTTACATACGAGATAACTTAACCAACTGAAAGACGCAAAGTAAGCAAGAAGTAAAGTATCAAAGGAAGCGGAAGTTTGGAAATACTTAGTGAACTGAGAGGAGAGGAAAAATCGAAATAGAATAAGAATAAGAATCAGAACAACAACAATAAGCTCAGGTAGAACAAGTGGTAAGTTCAAAGATACAGTGGACGAAAGAAAAAGAGAAACGCTTGAAACAAAGTGCCGAATGACGGCGAGGATAGAGGCACCGGCAGTCAATCTAAGGTGCTACTGGGGGAAATTCACGTAGGAATAGGTGAGAAAATAGCAACGATTTGAATGACAATAAAGAATTAGCATTGGTTATTGACGTGGGGAGAGCATTCCAAAAGTATGACCCGAAGAGCTGGAACGAATTGGCGTACGCAGTGGTACGATGAATGGGAATGTGAAAATGAGGAGATGAAGGAGTCCGTCTCACCGAGCGTCGTAAGGAAGGGTCAACAAAAGTTAGGAGATCGCTAATATAAGTAGCCGTATGTTGATGCTGAACGTTATACAAAAAGATGCCTAAAAAGTAGAGCCTTCGATTACGTGTAGAGAGCCATCCAAGACGACGTCGATATTGGGATACATGCTCGTCTCTACGCAGGTCGAATATGAATCTCACAGCACAATTAACTAGCCGTTGAAGTTTAGTATTAAGTTCATCAGTCAGGTCCAAATAGACTAAACAACAATAGTCGATGTGAGGAAAGATAAGGGTAGTGACAAGTTTGGTTCTCAACTCAGGAGAAAGGGAACTTTTATGAAATTTCAGTTTGTGGAGCGTGTGGTGAACTCTCTGGGAAATATGGGAGATATGTTTATTCCAGGTAAGATGGGACTCGATGGTGACCCCGAGGTTCCGTGCATTAGAAACAAAGGGCAGAGGGATACCATCAACCGTGATAGGATCAAGGATGTTGAAATCGATCAACCTGATGTAGGCATCACTTCCAAGGACCATAACTTTAGTCTTGGATAGATTGAGTTTGAGGCCGTTAGAAGCAGCATACCCCGCTAAAGCCCGAGTATCCTGAGCAATCAGTTCGATTCCACGCGCAAGATCAGAGGGAGGGACATGAAGGTAGATTTGAGTGTCATCGGCAAAGATAAGGTAATCGGAGAACTTCAGGCAGCTTCCCACATCATTGATAAATAAAGTAAATAATAGAGGCCCGAGAACCGAGCCCTGGGGAACACCCGAGGTGGTAGGCTGCCAGGAGGAGATGGAACCATTATCATCAATGACTGCTTGAGACCGCCCAGTAAGGTAATAAAAGAACCAGGATAACACAGAAGCAGAAAACCCAAGTAGCTTAAGCTTAGCTAGAAGCAAACTATGAGAGAAGGTATCAAAAGCTTTGCTAAAGTCAAAGAGAATTAAAATGGTAATGAGTCGGGAATCAATACCCCTTCGGACATCGTCACCTAGTCGTAGAAGCACTGATTGAGTACTATGCCCCGAGCGAAAACCGGACTGTCGAGGGTCAAGCAGGTTATTTTCCTCTAGAAAGCAGGTTATTTGCCGGTGGACAACTCTTTCAAGGATCTTGGAGAGCTCACACAGATTGGCTACAGGACGAGTATCGGACGGAGAAATCGGGGATCTAATTTTTGATAAGGGCCTTAAGTAAGCCCGTTTCCAAGCCGTAGGGAAAAAACCTAGTCGAATCGACTCATTAAACAGTAGAGTAAGGAGAGAGTAAATTTTAGGAAAGGCTGAATTTATGGCGAATAAGGAAATACCATCAGGCCCAGACCCATACGAACGAAGAGGGCGAGTATTAATAATCTTCAAGATACCATCCGCTGTAATCGGAGAGAAAGAAAATTGATGCTGAGGATCAGGTGGAGAGGAGACAATTTTGGTCAGCTCATCGAGAGTACAGGGAGGAGGAAGATTAGAAACAGACGCAAAATGGGAATTTAGTTGATCCGCGGTGAAAAATTGCAACGGTGAAGTAAGAGAAGTAGAAACAAGGCCTAAGCGAGCCAGAGCCCTCCACATACGGGAAGGATCACGAATCTGAACAAGAGTGTTGAACTGATACACACTTTTCACGTGCTTCAAGTCGGCTGCCAGTTGATTGCGATACCTACGATAAATAGCAAACCCCAATAGGCTACTGGACCGCTTAGCTTGCTTAAATAGTCGATTACGGTTTTGCATACGCACTTTGAGGGCCTCGGTTAGCCAAGGCACCGGTGGTTTTTTAACAATGAACGTCCTAAACGGAGCATGCACATCAAGCGCTGATAAAAGAGAGTCAGATAATCGACTAGTCAAGGCTTCAAGATCAAGGAACGTAACACAGCCCATCACCTCATTGAGATTGAAATCATTGAGAGTGCCTTGCAGCGAACCGAGGAACTCGGTGACCGAAAAGTTACAGTACTTTCTACGAGTTAGTGTGCGCGGCTGAATCGGAGGTACATCAATGCAATAATTCAGCTGCAATAGATCGTGACCAGCTATGAACGGCTCCTCAGATTTAGTAAATGAGTGAACTTTATGAGGACTATCAATGATAAGGACGTCAAGCCACGAGTCAGCAGTGGCTGTATGGAAGGTCGCAGCAGATTGTACTAGGTGAAGAGCATAAGAATTAATTATTCCACGCAGATAATTGGACTCGACGCAGTCACGGAGTAAATTACAGTTTAAGTCGCCGGCAAAAACTATATTCTTGTAAGAATGAGAAACCCGGCTAAAGGCTGCTAAGAAATCATAAAAAAGAAGCCCCTTCGGTCGTCGGTATACTGATGCAAATGAGACGGATTGAGCATTCGGAAAACGGACATTGATTAAAAGAAATTCTGGAGAGTTGGTGAATTGACTTGGGGAGACCGCAATAATGTTAGCTTTGAGAGAATTGTGAATATAACATGCGACACCCCCACCCTTTCTACCTTCTCTGTCGTTACGGATAATGAAGTAGCCATTAATCTTGACAAGATCATCAGAGATAAGAGCGTGTAACCAGGTTTCGGAGATAGAGATAATATGAAACGCATGTGACTCGAAGAAGAGACGAATAAAATCAATATGGCCTAAAAGAGAGTTGGCGTTGAACTGGGCCACCTTGAGGTGATTTGAGCCGGGGGTAAAATTAATGAGGTCATCACCGGTGTGGACATTAGCGGAGACAGGATTAAGTGGTTGTCAATCAAGTTTAGCGAGATCAGCGTCAGAACTAATACTAATGGCCGGTTGACCGTCGGCACGCCTCACAAGGATAGATCCTAGCTTAACCCAAACGTATTTGAAAGCACGAGCTTTCGCTATTGACTTGGTCCGCAGGAGAAGGTTGTAAATTTCAGAAGGGAGAAGCTCGTTGACATAGATAGAGCCACTGGCGTTATTTGCGAAGACTTCCGACACAGTCAGATTGCCCTTGAGTTTCTTCTTTACTATAATAAAATCCCGTACTCGCGCAGACTTGAGCGAAACAACGAAAGAGGAGTTTACTGGCACGCCAGAGACAGGCTGGGCACCAGTAATCAACAATGAAGTTTTTTTGACTAGTCTACGCACGTCGAGAATGTCAGAGGTGAGGTCCGCAACACCGAGCGCGGTAAACACTTTAGACGCAATCCCATGAGGTTGCTCGGAGAAGGCCGCAGGAATACCAGAGATGATCAGGTCGGTCCCAAGCGCCAAAGACTGTGGTGATGATGCTAGAGGGCCCAGCAACCGAGCGGAGTCGAGACTGGAGATGCGAGTAGAGATTTCACCAACCCGTGCCTGGAGCGCAAGACTGTCACTCTTGATGATGGCCACCTCATTTCGGGAAGTCTCCGATGAAGCCTCGAGAGCGGAGATACGACTCGTTAAAAGCTTTTGGGCTGCCGCCAGATGGGAGACGTCGTGACGGAGCTCAACAATATTGCTCTCAACGCCTGTAAGCGAAGTTCTAATCTCCTGGAGAGTGTTGTTGGTATCCGCAAAGTTTTTATGGGAGGCAGAATTGGTAAGCCGAAGCTGTTGCATGATGTGATCCAGCGTAACGCCCTTTACTACGCCACCAGAAGATAAGTCAACAGTCGAAGGCCCCGGCAACGAGACACCAGCTTCCGAATGTGCGGGCTGTAGAGAATCATTAAGAGCGAAGTTTCTCGATGGGGGAGAATGAGAGACAATTGACGAACGGCGCATGGCATACGGGTCACATCGAAAGTCTCTAGCACTTGTGGGGGCGGATAGATCGTAAGCAAGCTTAGAACTGGCACATGAAACATGGAAAGTACGACCGCATTCCCCGAGGCAGATTATCTTCTCAGTAACCACGGTGTTGCGACAAGAGAGCGAACACAGGCCACAGCGAGATGACATGCTTACAGGATCAGCGGATATTGCGCTGATGAAGTGTAGCAATCACAGCTGACCGGAGAAATAGTAAGTATCTCACGCAACAGAGCGCAAAAGTGATGTGCAGAGGTAGGTGTATCATTGGTACGGAAGCAAACAGCAGTATAGGTAAAAGTGTCTATAGCCACACTAGCATGCATTAGAGGCAGAGGTAAACAGAGCTGGTCCTCAGCTGGTGAACAAAATAAGAAGGCAAAGGAAATCGCCAATAGATACTGTCATAGCCCGATGATCACGCACAGGAACATTCAAGTACACAATGGTAAAAAAAAAAAAAATGTAAATAATCAGAATAAGGCACGCGTACCGTTTAAGGCCATCGATCGCACATAAACGAACAGACGCACCTGTTAAACAGAAATAATAAAGTCCAAGATAATGTCAGGCAGTACAGAGGCACCACGCACACACAAGGGTAAGCACCAGCTGGCAGCACAGAGACAGCCCAACAAGTGCCGATCACAAGAGCGCGATAGTAATCCCACGAACTATGCTGCGAACAGAAGAGAGTCAACGATACCGGCCGATACACTGCACTTTAGGTCACTACCCGGAGGCCCATAAGCGAGACAGTCACCCCGAATACGATGCACTAATTTGAAAAATATTCCGAGTATTTATAAGGAGACAAAGATAGATAATGAGACGGAGCGATGTGGAACATGTCAACCCATGAGAGACCAATGAGAGAGAGAGAGAGAGAGAGAGAGAGAGAGAGAGAGAGAGAGAGATTGATTGATTGATTGATCGTTTATTATTGTTACGTCTAGAAATGGCTCTAAGGAGATTTTATGATTTTTAAGTTATTGAGTATATCAATCCTTACCTTAATTTGATGGAAAAAAACCTTGATCAATTTCGGGCGTAGCGGGTTAGGGGGTTGAGCGGGCAGCGAGCGGTTGATCAGAGGTTGTGGAAAAATTTGCAGTTGACGAAGTTCCCTGGTATTCGATAATGTGTTCTGTGAGAGCGGTTTCCACCAAACTGTCCAGATCACAATCCGTCGATGTCTCTGATTCACTTGACTCTCAGTGAATTATGAAAGGTTCACTTTTCGTGGCACTTTTCACTTGTGAAGTTAAATCGTTGATTATCCACTGAGGGGTTTTATTTTCGAGAAGTTTTGGTAACGTTTCCTGAAATTATCGGATTCTTCTTAGTTTGGAAAATAACCGTTGCTCACGGGCTTTCTTTCCCCCTCGTCGAGTAATCTTTTTCTTATGTTGTTGCGGTACTGAGTTCATCTACAAGGGTGCATAAATTTTAATGCACTCGATTTAGATGTGTGAGGAATAATGGGTGATTGGGTGCTTGCCGGTGGAAGCACGCGGTAAGGAAAAAAATGATAGGTGGATTGGTGCTTGCCGGTGGAAGCACGCGGTAAGGAAAAATGATGGGTGGATTGGTGCTTGCCGGTGGAAGCACGTGGTAAGGAAAGAAATAATAGGTGGATTGGTGCTTGCCAGTGGAAGCACGCGATAAGGAAAAATGATAGGTGGAGAAAGCGAATGTACGCAGAACGTTCAGGTGCCACATTCTGGGCATGATCAACGTACAGATCGATTCGAGTCTCTCTGGTTGGCACATATCATGTATGTGTTACGTACAATAGTGAGCGAATATACGCAGAACGTACAGGTCCAACATTCTGGGTATGATCTAAGTAGAGACCGAGTCGGGTCTCTCTGGTTGGCGCACATCATGTATGCGATACGTACGATAGTCAGCGAATGTACGCGGAACGTACAGGTGCAACATTTCGGGTATTATCTGAGTACAGACCGATTCGGGTCGCCCTGTTTGGCACATATTACGTATGTGATACCTACATTAAAAAGCGAATGTACGCAGAACGTTCAGGTGCCACATTCTGGGCATGATCAACGTACAGATCGATTCGAGTCTCTCTGGTTGGCACATATCATGTATGTGTTACGTACAAGAGTGTGTGAATATACGCAAAACGTACAGGTCCAACATTCTGGGTATGATCTAAGTAAAGACCGAGTCGGGTCTCTCTGGTTGGCACACATCATGTATGTGATACGTACGATAGTTAGGGAATGTACGCAGAACGTACAGGTGCAACACTTCGGGTATGATCTGAGAACAGACCGATTGGGTTCTCTCTGGTTGGCATATATCGTGTACGTGATACCTTCATTATTGCGCGATTGTAGGCATAACGTACAGGTGCAACGTTATGAACATGATCGACGTATCGACCGATTCGGGTCTCTCTGGTTGGCACATGTCAGGTACATCATGCGTCCATTGAATAGCGAATGTACGCAAAACGTACGCTTGCAACGTTCTGGGTGTGATCGAAGTACGGATTGATTCAGGGCTCTCTGGTTGGCACACATCAAGTATGTGATACGTCGATCAGTTAGCGAACGTACGCAGAACGTGAAGGTGCAACATTCAGGGCATGATCAACGGACAGACCGATTCGGGTCTCTGTGGTAGGCACATATCATGTGTGTGATACGTACATTAATAAGCGAATGTACGCAGAACGTACAGGTGCAACGTTCGAGGCATCATCAACGTACAGAACGATTCGGGTCTCTCTGGTTGGCATATATCGTCTACGTGATACTTACATTATAGCGCGAATGTACGCATAACGTACACGTGCTTCGTTCCGGGCATGATCAACGTACAGACCGATTCGTGTCTCTCTGGTTGGCGCATATCATGTATGTGATACGTACAATAGTGAGCGAATATACGCAGAACGTACAGGTGCAACATTTCGGGTATGATCTGAGTACAAAACGATTTGGTTCTCTCTGGTTGGCATATATCGTGTACGTGATACCTACATTATTGCGCGAATATACGCAGAACGTACAGGTCCAACATTCTGGGTATGATCTAAGTACAGAGCGATTCAGGTCTTCCTGGTTGACTCATATCACGTATGTGATACGTACGATAGTTAGCGAATGTACGCAGAACGTACAGGTGCAACATTTCGGGTAGGATCTGAGTACAGACCGTTTGGAGTGTCTCTGGTTGGCACATCTCATGTATACGCACATCAGTGAGTAAACGGACGCAGAACTTACAGGTGCAACGTTCTGGGTATGATCAGAATACAGACCGATTCGGGTCACCCCGGTGGCACATATCACGTATGTGATACGTACAATAGTGAGCGAATATACGCAGAACGTACAGGTCCAACATTCTGGGTATCATCAACGTACAGAGCGATTCAAGTCTCTCTGGTTGGCACATATCATGTAGGTGATACGTACGATAGTTAGCAACTGTACGCAGAATGTCACGCACAGGTGTAACATCCTGGGTATGATGACAGTACAGAGCGATTCTGGTCTTCCTGGTTGACACATATCATGTATGTGATACGTACATCAGTCGGCGAGTGTACGCAGAACGTACAGTAGCAACATTTCGGGCATGATCAACGTACAGACCGATTAGGGTCTCTCTGGTTTGCACACATCATGTATGTGATACGTACGATAGTTAGCGAATGTACGCAGAACGTCACGCACAGGTGCAACATTCTGGGTATGGTCACAGTACAGACCGATTTGGGTCACTCTGGTTGGCACACGTCCCGTGCGTGATACGGACAATAGTGAGCGAATGTACGCAGAACGTACAGGTGCAACATTCCGGGCATGATCAACGTACAGACCGATTCGGGTCTTTCTGGTTGGTACACATCTTGTATATGATACGTACAATAGTGAGCGAATGTACGCAGAATGTACAGGTGCCACATTCTGGGTATGATCTGAGTACAGACCGATTCGGGTCTCTCTGGTTGGTACACATCATGTATGTGATACGTACGATAGTTAGCGAATGTACGCAGAACGTCACGCACAGCTGCAACATCCTGGGTATGATCACAGGACAGACCGATTCGGGTCTCTCTGGTTGGCACATATTATAGAAGTTTGAATAAGCATCAATACTATGGGTGCTGTCATCTCTAATGTTCATATTAATTAATGTATCACTGCCACTATGATTAGCGTCCTCTTCTAGTTGTGTTGTGTGTTGTTCTGTAATAATGGCTAATGTGTAGCTTGTGATTTCTTAACTATTATTTTTCTTATAATAAAATACTATTCAGATCTAACGGCTAAACTTATTTAACCATAGGTTATGGGCCCAGTAACTAAACATAAAGGAATCGTGTTGTAAGTAATCGTGAATAACGTGTGTTAGCGTAGTACGTGAAAAATCTTGTCAAGAAGTTCTTGTGTGGGAATGGCTTCTACTAATAACGTGCCAATGAATTACCTAAAGCCATTTGAAGGAGCTGGATTCGCAGATTGGGAGGTTAGACTGAAAATACGCCTAGAACGTGAAAGTTGTGTTGAAGCATTCGAAAGCAGGGGACAATCAACCACAAAAGGACAATATAAAAAGATGGATATAAAAGCCCGAGATATAATTGTACAAGCAGTAACAGATAAAGTCAAGAGCACGATAAGAAGTAAAACTACAACTAGAGAGATGTTCTTAGCGCTGAAATCAACATACACAAGGCAGGGTTTGTCGGTAAGAATTGATTTAAAAAGAGAATTGTCTGAATCACGTTTTCAGAAGGGAAACCTCACCGATTTTTTGGACATATTTTTGCCAAAGAGTGCAAGACATCAAGGTGACAGGTACAACATACGAAGATCAAGCAGCCATTTCTCAATGACTTATAGCAATGCCGAGATCATATCAGCATGTTACGATCAATAGATGTATTGTTTTCACAGTCAACCGCAAATATCAATATCGAATTTGTCAAGAATAAGCTATCACAGGAAGCGGCAAGACAGTCCAGAGAAAAAGGAACCAATGGGAAAGAATCTCAAGACAATGTAGCATTTCAAACATCGGGATACCGAGGAAGAGGTAGAGGAAGAGATCGAGGAAGATTCGAAAATTATAACAGATACTATAATGCAAATTCGGGACAGAATAACTATCGAGAGAATGTTCAGAAACGAAATGAAGAATTTCCGTTTAATTGTAATGGGTGTGGAGAACTAGGTCATCGCAAAAGAGACTGTCCGAATGAAAATAATCTAAACTATAATCGTGATATGAGAAACAGAAATAAAAATTATGAACGCAATAACAAGAAAGAGTGTCATTGTACTGAAGAATGTACAGAAAGAGAAGAACAAGAAGGCGTATTTTTAGGAAGGGCAAGAGAAGATGATAAAGATAACAAAGCTTTGATAAATGGTACTAATGATATTACGTTTATAATAGATTCAGGTGCAACGAATCACATGGTCAGGGCTGAATTAGAAGACCTGCTTGAAGATAAGGAAAATGTTTGCGTAACAATTAATGTTGCTAAGAAAGGACAGAACATAACAGCACTTAAGAAGGGTGAAATAAATTTGAATCAAAACAAGAGAAATATAAAATTGAAAAATGTTTTACTTTGCAAAGATCTACAGTATAATTTATTAAGTGTACCCAAAATAGAAGAGGAAGGATTTAAAGTGATGTTTGATCAGGGAACAGTTCAAGTCGTAAAGAATGTCAAGGTATATGTCCAAGGAGAGAAATGTGGAAATTTATATAATGTAACATTCACTCTACGGAGGAATACTGTTAATATAGCTACGTCAAACGAAATAATGCACAGGAGAATGGGGCATTCTTCTACTTACCAATTCAATGAAATTTGTGACATTTGTCTGAGAGGAAAGATGACTCGCGCTACATTCAAGCCAATACAGGAGGAAAGAAAACCAATAAGGATTTTAGAGGTAGTAAGCTCAGATGTTGAAGGGCCGATAACGCCTGCGACACATGATAATTATAGATATTACGTAACTTTTGTTGATCATTTTTCACATTTTGTATGTACCTATCTACTTGAAAAGGAGAGTGAAGTATCACAAACTTCATAGAATATGAAGCTATGGTGACAGCAAGATTTGGATCAAAAATCTCACATTTGAGGCATGATAATGGTGGAGAATATACCTCAAAAGAATTTAAGGATTTTTGTTGCAATGAAGGTATACAACAAGAAACAACGATAGCAAGGAATCCAGAACAAAATGGGGTATGTGAAAGGTTGAACAGGACTATAATGAATATGGCTCGATGTTTAATATTGGACTCAGGGCTTGAAAAAAACATGTGGGGTGAAGCTGTAAGAACTTCTATCTATACCATAAATCGACTGCCCACTTCAGTTTTAGGAAATGATAAAACTCCTGCTGATATATGGTATGGCTACAAGGCAGACTTGGAGAAAATTAGAGTTTTTGGTTCAACTGCATATGCGCATATTCCAAAAGAAGATCGACAAGGGAAATTGAGTGAACGAAGCAGACGTGGCATAATGATGGGATGTGTTGCAAATGGATATCGTTTGTGGGATCCAGAATTACGAAAAGTATTCAAAGCACGTTCAGTTAAATTTGACGAAACCTCAAAGACAAAAAGTGTACCAATAATAACGACTAACAAAGACGAGACGAATGAAGATGAACAAGAGAAAGATGAAGGATCCATAAGATCTGAAGAAGAATAAATAGAAACTGAAGATGAAGGAGGAAAACAAGCAAAAAGAGAATAAAGTAAGAACAAGTACAAGGAATAGCAGTGTACCAGCAAAGTACAATGAATTTGGCATGACAATGATAGCTGCTCTATCAGTTGGTTGTTTACCATCAGAAAATCCTAAGAATTATAAAGAAGCGATGGAAGCAAATGAAGGCTGGGAAAAAGCAATCGATGAAGAACTAGCAAACATAAGAAAAATGGAATTTGGGAGCTTGTGCCGTGTCCACCAAATGAAAAGTTGATAGATTCTGAATGGGTGTTTACCCGTAAAAAAATTGGTAACCAAGAAGTCAAGAAAGCAAGATTAGTTGCTCGCGGTTTCTTACAACAACAAACAACTCTAGACGAGGAATTATATGCACCAGTAGCGAGAATACTAACACTCAGAGTTCTCCTAGTAATAACAATAGAGTTATATCTACATATTCAACAGATGGATGTAAGAACAGCATTTCTGCATGGGGCTTTGGAAGAAGTGATATATATGAAGCCACCAGAGGGAATAAAAAATAACCCAGAAAATCAAGTATGTTTATTGAGAAAATCATTGTATGGTTTGAAGAGTGCACCAAAGATCTGGAATAATTGTATGAATTCATGTTTGTTGAAAATAGGTTTTAGACGTAGTAAGGTTGATCCATGCCTATATGTTACGGAAAGGTCATACATGCTCATTTGGGTAGATGATTTGCTCATATTTTCAAATAATATGGAGGAAATAACATTCATCAAAAATTCGCTGAAAGCCAATTTTGAAATGAAGGATCTGAGTAATGGAAAGGAAATAAGATTTTTAGGGATTGACATAATAAGAATAACGGATACGATTCATGTGTCACAAGAAGAGTTGATTGGAAAAGTTCTAGTTACTTTTGGGATGAATAACTGTAAAAGTAGTAGCATTCTGATTCAAGTCAATTTGCAATTAAACAAAGATGAGAGGAATGTAAAATGTGATTAACCGTATCGTGAATTGATTGGTAGTCATATGTACATAATGTTAGGAACACGACCGAGCTTATGCTATAGTGTAACCTACTACAGTCAGTTTCAAACCAATTTCGATTATGGGCATTATAATAATCTCAAAAACGTTTTACGCTATCTGAAAAATACTAAACATTTAAAAATGATATATACTAAGAACAGCGACACTTCACAATTTACCTTGAGTTCTTATGTTGATTCAGATTTCGTAACAGATATAACTGATCGAAAAAGTATATCGGGATTTATATTAAGACTAAACGGAAATGTTGTAGGATGGAAATCTAAGAAACAAACATCAGTCGCTCTATCTTCAACAGAATCAGAGTATGTAGCAATGGCTGTATGTCTAACTGAGTGTATCTTTCTTAAACAACTATTAGAGGATATACTAAAGTTAAAATTGGGTAAAATAATATTGTACGAGGATAATCAGTCTGCTATTAAAATGGCAAGTACCACCGAAACTAAAAGATCTAAACATATTGACGTTAAACACCATTTCATAAAAGATTTAGTATCTGAGGGTGAAGTGAAATTGATATATGTATCGACCAATGAACAAGTTGCAGATCTAATGACCAAAGGACTTCCAAAGAATAAGTTTGAGTATTTTCGAAATAATTGAGGTTTAAGGTATTTATAACTATGTTATAACAATATTATACTGTTAAAACTGAATATGTAATTTTTAATAGTATTAAGACACCTATAGAATTGTAGGGGGGTATAGAAGTTTGAATAAGCAGCAATACTATGGGTGCTGTCATCTATAATGCTTATGTTAATTAAAGTCACTGCCACTATGATTAGCGTCCTCCTTTAGTTGTGTTGTGTGTTGTTCTGTGATAATGGCTAGTGTTGAGCTTGTGATTCCTTAACGATTCTTTTTCTTACAATAAAATACTAATTGGATCGAACGGCTAAACTCATTTATCCATAGTTATTGTTCTGAAACTAAAGGTTACAGATTATTTTATCCCAAAAATGAAAATAAAATAATCAGAGCTTGAGATGTGGAATTTGACGAAAGAAAAACTAATGCAAAAAATGAAGTCGTGGAGTCAAGATCTGACGTAAAAGAATTTGATTTATTGCCAGCGCAAATCTCTGACAAATCTAATGAGATGGTATCAGTAGAACAACAAGAGATTCATGCTGATTCAGAAGTCGAAGACCAAGAAGAAGAAGCCTTTTTTGACATTGAGGATCAGGATGATAGTTTTAATGTTGATGGTCAAGAAAATGATCCTGAAAATGACCTCCAAATTATCCAGGAACCTCAAGTCATTCGAAAGGGGCCACAAGCAGAAGAGCATCGAAGGTATCCATTGAGGGAGAGACATCCGAAGCAGTTCAATGATTTCGAGCTTTACCTGGTAATGGATGAACCTATTGAACCAAAATCCGTTGAGGAAGCTTTAACGGGAAAAGACAGTGAGCAATGGAAACTAGCGATGCAAGAAGAACTTAGATCTTTTCAAGAAAACGATGCTTGGGGATTGGTTGAGAAGCCTGTTGATAAAAACATAGTTAAATGTAAATGGGTTTTCAAGCTAAAAAAGGACTCGTACGGAAAGGTTTTACGTTACAAAGCGAGATTAGTTGCTAAGGGTTGTTCACAAAGGAATGGTGTAGATTATGACCAGACTTTTGCTCCCGTTGTTAGACATTCGAGTATCAGATTACTTTTAGCTTTGGCTGCGGAAAAAGATTTTATAGTGCATCATTTAGGTATAACTACTGCTTTCTTGAATGGAGAACTTGATAATGAAATTTATATGACTCAGCCTGAAGGTTTTATAGAACACAAGAACAAAGTTTGTCTACTTAAAAGAGCAATATATGGTTTGAAGCAGGCTTCTAGGGCTTGGAACGAGAAAGTACATACAGTTCTTATTGCATTAGGTTTTAAGCAATCAAACAATGAGATGTGTGTCTATCTTAAAAAAATGAAAAATACGATTGTAATTATTGCATTGTACGTTGATGATTTTCTAATTTTTTTTAATGATTTGAGCAAAATTGAATTCTTGAAAGCAAAGCTAAAAGCTAAATTTAAAATTAAAGACTTGGGAGAAGCTGCGCAATGCCTCGGAATAAGAATACGAAGAGATCATGGAAAGAAAGAGATAAAATTAGATCAAAAACTATATATAGAGGAAATACTTCAAAAATTCGGCATGCAAAATGCAAAACCAGTATCTAGTCCCATAAAAACTAGTACTAAAACACTGGATAAGAATAAATCAAGAAAGTTAAAAGTAAATGTACCATATCAACAAGCGATTGGGTCATTGTTATACTTATCAGTTTGTACGAGACCAGATATTGCATATGCGACGAACTATCTAAGCCAATTCAATGATAAATATGATGAGGAACATTGGCAAGGAGTTGAACGAATAATGAGATATTTGAAGGGAACTATAGACAAAGGACTTATTTTTAAGCAGAATAATAAAGACATACAAGGTTTCGTGGATGCTGATTGGGGGAGTGACATCCTAGATAGAAAATCAGTAACAGGATTCGTTTGCAAATATGCGGAGTCAGCAATAAGTTGGGAAAGCCAGAAACAAAGAATTACGGCTCTGTCAAGTACTGAATCTGAGTATGTGGCGATTACAAACGCTGCGAAAGAGGCTATTTTCTTGAAGAATTCCATGTCGGAATTGTGCGATCGAAATGGGCCAATTATTTTATATAACGACAATCAAAGTGCGAAAACAATTGCCGAAAACCCAGTGCACCACAATCGCACTGAACATATAGACATCAGATATCATTTTATAAGACAAGCTGTGAGTTGTATTTTCGCATTCAGCGGCTCGAAATACACCTAGAAACTCACCCATTAAAGTTCGATTTCGATTCTGGAGAAAGATATTTTCGATCATCTCTTTTTCGTACCATGCGGAATAACTTCTTTCCAAGCATATTTTTGGTCATCAAAGGCTAGATTTTCGGATTCAGCGGGTCAAAATACACCTATAAACACACCCATCAAAGTTCTATTTCGATTCTGGAGAAAGATGTTTTCGATCATCTCTTTTTCGTACCATGCAGAATAACTTCTTTCCAAGCATATTTTGGGTCATCAAAGGTTGTATTTTCGCATTCAGCGGCTCGAAATACACCTAGAAACTCACCCATTAAAGTTCGATTTCGATTCTGGAGAAAGATATTTTCGATCATCTCTTTTTCGTACCATGCGGAATAACTTCTTTCCAAGCATATTTTTGGTCATCAAAGGCTAGATTTTCGGATTCAGCGGGTCAAAATACACCCATAAACCCACCCATCAAAGTTCGATTTCGATTCTGGAGAAAGATATTTTCGATCATCTCTTTTTCGTACCATGCGGAATAACTTCTTTCCAGGTGTATTTTCGTGTAACAAAGGTTGGATTTTTGGATTCAGCGGGTCAAAATACACCCATAAACCCACCCATCAAAGTTCGATTTCGATTCTGGAGAAAGATATTTTCGATCATCTCTTTTTCGTACCATGCGAAATAACTTTTTTCCAAGCATATTTTTGGTCATCAAAGGTTGGATTTTTGGATTCAGCGGGTCAAAATACACCTATAAACCCACCCATCAAAGTTCGATTTCGATTCTGGAGAAAGATATTTTCGATCATCTCTTTTTCGTACCATGCGAAATAACTTCTTTCCAAGCATGTTTTGGACATCAAAGGTTGGATTTTCGGATTCAGCGGTTCGGAATACACCTAGAAACTCACCCATTAAAGTCCGATTTTGATTCTGAATAAAAATATTTTCGATCATCTCCATTTCGTACCATGCGGAATAACTTCTTTCCAGGTGTATTTTCGTGTAACAAAGGTTGGATTTTTGGATTCAGCGGGTCAAAATACACCTATAAACCCACCCATCAAAGTTCGATTTCGATTCTGGAGAAAGATATTTTCGATCATCTCTTTTTCGTACCATAAAGGCTAAAGATAATCAGATAATTTTGTTGTACATGCCAACGGAAAACATGATTGCAGATGCTTCAACGAAAGGGGTTCCTGGACCCAAACACCTTTTTTGCACACAAGGAATGGGAGTTGTTCAAAAATAAAAAAAAAAATATATGTTTAATTATCATATATGATGACAAGTTATACTCGCATTAGATTAAGGGAGAGTGTTAGAGATGGAATTATATACTCTATGGCGAGATCTCAAGTTCCACCGTTCCTATGTTTATATTTTTCTTGGCGTCTTACTATACTTTCTATGTTATGAATGTATGGTTTATGTTCTTCTCTCTTCTCTTTGTATCAACCTTATTTACACAGGATGTAATCAAGTATCATCAATAAAATAAAGGTTTCTAGATTAAAATATTCATGCCCTGCAAATCGTAATCTCAACAAAATTCAATTATTCATAGCAATCCTAAAGAATGAGAAGTTAAAAATAGTTTGTCTACATCCGAGTTCTTGGTACTAACTGAAGATCTATAATTTTCTTCAGACTACATCACAAAAGTCATTTTCAACATTGAAAGGCTGACGCTACTCAAAATGAGCAATCTTTTCAATCGAATACTGTTCTGTATTATATTCCTCACGGACCAGCATCATTTATTGACTTCCCAGGTTTCATGAAGAAACCCTCATTAGATCTGTTTTTCGGATTTTTCTACAACTTGAAGAACTATCTGACAATTCGGAGGGCAAGTACAAGTTTTGTAACAAATTGGCATACTACTTTTTCGTTGAATGTATAATTTAGCCGGTATAGACGCTGAAGGATCGTTTTTCATGAAAACTGAATTTCAAACATCTACGCCTTCAACTTTTGAGCTATTAAATTTACAAACTTGACTCCATAAATGGTTTCTTCGAGAATTCAATACATCATTCAGTAATAATCGGTGTGTTCACAAATTTATAACGATCGCTTTAATCAAATAATAATATGAATTACGTATATTCAGTTACGTATGTTCAGCGATATATAAATATATGAGGACCTGAGATGAGGACCATGAACCTACAGAACAAGAGGCAACTTTTTTACATACTAGAATACATCTAATAATAGAATTCAATTATAGTGTGAAAGATAAGTGACATACTCAATATCGTGGATGAGATTGTCAATTCCTTAAAAGTCTTTTTCTTTTTGGCTCCTTCCCATGAGCAGAAATCTCCCAACTCGTTTGTGAAAACTCTATACATTATTCGTCTAACGACTTCTTTTGTATTTGTTCCTCCGATATGGCTCAGTTCTTGTGCCTGGAATTATTGCATTATTATGTGGATGAAGTTCGAAACGTCAGGTAACAAAATATTCTTGAAAACATGAAAAACTGTTTGTATTTCAGAATTTGAATATTATAAAAATTATGAAAATTTCTGAATATATACGTGGTACACAACTTAGCCCTGAATTAAAGAATTCAAAAACTTGATTCTTCAATATTATTGGCATGACGATAACAATGATCAACATAATCGCCCATTATTGACACATCGATTCAGAATTCAAATTATTAACCAAAATCTCACCAATATTTTTTTATTTGTTACATCCAATTTAAGCCAATGTTCAACCTCATTTAAAGTTTTTTCGCCTAAAGGAAACAAGTGAACAATATCAGGTATTTCATTTGCAAGTAGCTTAGGTTCATTTTCAAACTTTTTATTTTTAATGAGGAGAGACACGTTTTCCATAATATCATTGAGCTTCAGGTGAATGACATGAATTTCTTTCAATACTTGTTTCTGAAATTCTGTGATTGAAACTGAATTAGTAATAATTTCTAATCAAACACTAAAATACAAGGCAATACAAGATGTTGGAGTCTTTGCATACCGAAATCTTTCACTTCATTCATTGTTGGATTATTGTCATTCGACTTCATTGTCGATCCCTTATCACTTGTTCTTGTTCTATCACCGTTACCGCAATCTTTGATGCTATTATTCACAAGCTCATTGTTAACAGACTTCATTACTAATATTTCGTTCGTTTTCTTTACTCCATCATCACTTCTTTCGCTAAGACTCTCTCCGCCTCTTCTTTTTACTAGACACCGAATGTAGGTTGGTATTGATATTTTCAATCATATGATGCATCGCCAATAAAACCAATTGAATATGTCAAACTTGTTGCTTGAATTGTGCTTGACTATTTTCTAAATGCAATCTAATAAAATAACTTCCAGGTGAAAACGATAATTACTTTTTTCTGCACCAAGCCCCTTTGTCGGAGGGTAGTCATTTGGGTCTGAATCAGAGTACCGACCAGAAGAATTATCAGACTCTGATTGGATGTCGGATAATTTTCTTCTTGATTCTTCGTTCTCCTTTCGTGCTCCAGATCGAGATAGTTTTTTATGCCATTCTTCGTTGCCCGAAGAAAGATCTGATGTATTTTTTGCCCTATCTGCTTTGCGATGTGCAGTAGCTAGATCTTCTATTAAAACGCATTGAAATTTGAATGATTAGGAAAAATGTGTTGAGCAAAGATGGAGGTTCCATACCATGTACCCACAAGACCAGAACAATCTCTGCTGGGAACTAACACTCACATGAAACGTGAACGGCATCAGTTACAACACAAAGTACAACTTTTCGATAATACGGTAATAGATGAAGGCCCGATAGATATCATTGGTCAAAATGTATAGTTTCACGAATATTGGGGGAAATTGGAACATCCTATTGCATTTTATAGTTTTCCATGAAAAAAATTGTAGATTTGTATAGTTATTTATGAAAATCCATTGACATTGTGAAATAACTAATCAAATTAATCTCGCCAGCCAATAAAAATATTGTCGTGAAGTTATCAATAGAACTCAATAGAACGAATTGAGTCATTTTGGGCATGTACAGTTGATAGTCAACTGTTGAAATTAAAGAGCGTCGTTTACCATAAGTTCCTAAAACTGCAGCCGGATAACGTTTCCAATCTGATTCTGGGTCGCCACCTCCAGTTATTAATTCCATGATTTTCTTTCGAGAACAATTGGGCGGAGGCCAATAACATTTGTCTTCTTTCCACACATACCATCCTTCCGGTACCGCTTCAACTGCGTCTTCATTCATGAACTTGACAACAGACCATTTTGCGACAGCTCGATAGCTATTGTCTGCAGGTATCATGATCATCCATTCAATCATTCGACGATAATAAATATTATCAGTATGTATTAATGTTCAGTCCCATGTAGGTCTGATACTTATTTTACGCATAGAATAATTAGAAAATATTTCAAATAACCGTAGGACTGACTCATGGGATTTTCCATTCCATGAGGAGAGGCCATCCCAGGCCACGTCAAACCCTTGAGTATTTCTAGTGCCATAAAGAGTGCACATACACTCGTAGTGAAATTAGCCATGCCTGGAAAAGTAGCGAGAAGGACAAAGCCCAGACCCCTTGCAGAGCCGTTTTATTTTCTAAAAATTTTTTGATTGTCCAACTTTCCCAAGTTTATGGCTCTCAAGTGGTCGCCAGACGTGGCGGTCCCTCGGTGGCCCACGAAGGGTCCCACACCAAGGGCCTCGCGAATGTGACGCAGGCGTCTTCGGGTTTTTCCTACCCCTACCGGACCACGCATGGAGGTACCTAGCATTGCCTCCCACCCTCTCGGGTTCAGCCCCAAAACATAGGCTAATGTAGCTTAAGTAAAAATAGAGAAGTCAGTCTTCGTCAAGTATTCGACTAGCAATACATCTCTCCTCCGGGGTGAACTTACACCCACGGAGTATTGACGCGGCTCATTGAATACACGTATATTCTCTTATAACCGCTCAACTAAGTTACTTTGCTTAGCGTAAAATAATTCTAAATACTGTGGGATATTCGATCCACTTGCATCGAATACTCCTACATCTATATCTAACGTGTAATGTACATAGTTTGAATAAATTACTTTGTTTGTTTAAATTGTCAGTCATTGCTTTAACGCACACTAAGAAAATAATACCGATGCAGGATCACTTAATCCTGATAACACTTTCTCAAACAATCAACATGAGAAAAAACCAAAATAACAAACACTCGAATGCTTATATATTAGGGTGGTTCAAAATAAAATCGATTTGTTTTCTCAACGGAAAATGTTAGTACGTTGTGAAAAAGAAATTTTCGCAAAATTCAAGAGTTCCAAACTATTTCTGAGATAATGATCGAACGATTTTTCATGTTTTTTTGTCTATTTTTCGATGATAGAAGAAATAATAATAAAAAATGATAATAAGTTAATAAATAATAATAACGAAGACCAGAAACAATATCTGTTGCAAGTTGTAAACGAGCACCGGAAAACGCATCCTTCATGTGAGAAAGGAAATTATTATTCGGCCCGATCTTCGGAGTAATTAAGTCAGTTTTTCAATACTCGCATACTGTAATCCGGAAGAGATATTTTTCACATCTTTGAAATGATTATTTCTTTAACATGAATTCCGTCTCCAAGCTCATGAAATGAAAACGAAATTATTAATCCATCATCGAAAAATAGAAGAAAAAAAAACATAAAAAGTCGTTTGAGCACTACATAAAAATTCTGTTAGAACTGCCAAATTTTGCAAAAGTTACTATTCTACAACATACTAACAATTTTGTTGCAAAAAAAATCCAATTTTTTTTTTTTAACAACTCTTTTATATATATACAGGAAAGAAAGGTGAATGCGCAAAGCTCGTACTTTGTTCCGAGGATCCGTATTCTACAAAACATTGAGAACTTATGATTGACATGAACGTTCAGTTTGTTGGTCGATCTGGTATTCTCTATTATGTTCACAGAGGACTTGTATGAAAGCTACACTCGTAGATGAACCATATAACCATATTATTCAAGTGACAACTTTTAGGTTGGATCTGATGATTTGATTCCCACACTCCGATATGAATGAAATTCATTTGAAACTAATTCATTTCAATTCCATTCTTCGAAAAAGTGGATATTTATTCAATAGATAATAAATAATGATCAAATAATATTAAGTTCTTATTGGAGAATATACGGTTGAAATAAAATTAGGTAAACTTGATCCGTATTCTATGTTATAAATGATTGTATTTTGCGCCTCTTCCTTCAGAGATCAGAGTGTAGTAACCCTCACTTTCCTCATTGTCGCCACAATTTTCATAGCAAAACTTTTTCCTGTATATGGGTTGCATAGCAACCACACAGCCTGCGCTGTTGTTTACTGTCATTCTTTCGCTTTGTGTCAGCGTCGTCACACACGCGAAATATTAAAAAACGCAAGAAAATTAAGAAAAATGGGAAAGAAGAGCAATGGCGATCATTCGTCATCAAGAAAGGAGAAGAAAAATAAAGAATTGTTCGAGCGAATAAAAAAAATAGTGACGGACATCGGCCGAAGGAACAAAAAAGGTAAGCCAGAGCGAACGCGAACCATGAATATTGGGCGACGTGCCTTCGGTCTGACCGGAGCGCATGCCTTGAGGCACACTCCCACACAGCACAATAATATGTTTAAAATATTTTTAAAACGTTATGCTGCAAGATTGTTAATGTTTTTGTAATCTTATAAAAGATTTTTACATCGTTTTCAAAATATTTTTATAATATTTAAATGTCCGCTTAAGAATATATTACAAGAATATTTTGAAAACATATCTAGTTTATGTATTTGAAACATTTTTCTTTCGTACACGCAAAATATGTACGACGCGAATAATTCATCCGGCTGTATATACTAAGTGTGATATAAAATGGAGTCACCATAATAAATATGAACAAACAAATAGTTTTTGCATATAAATCTGATATATATTATGTTATATAATAATATTATACATACTCTTGTATTATTAAATTGCACCATCATACAAGATCATCATCACAGTTGCTAATATTTATATGATATAATTTTCTATAGATACGATATAAGAATGAGATACATTTGGAATTTATATTAGGATAATTAATCATCCATATAAAAAAAAAAACCAGTCTTATTAATAAAAAAGTTATATCGATCAATTTATAAAAAAAAACCAGGAATAAATGTTTTTCACATTAATATCAGGAGCCCTTAAAGCAAGTGTTAAGTATTATATATCTATAGAGAGTAGTAGTTTATAAAGTTTGTCATATGAGAATGTAATTTGTAAGTAATAACGTATAACATAATAACCCACACGGCGTAAAGTCAAAAATTATCTATAACTGCACGTCTTACACGCGTCTAATAACCAATTTTTCGAAATGAAAAAGACGTCCAAGTGACAACGGACGTCTTTTTTATATTGCGATGGTGGTACTATCGAATTAGTCACACCAAAGTTGCAAATTGATGCATTAGTCTTGTGACTAATTAAGGAGCAATTCATACTATTGAGCGTGCAAACGTTAGACAGACTGAAAAACTGAAAGAAAATTCCCTCAGCCTGGGTTTGAACCGAACCTTTGCAACTGTACTGCGAGCCCGACGGTGGTCTAATTGGACAAGGCATCGCAGTACAGTTCCAAAGGTCCCGGTTCAAACCCAGGCCGAGTGAATTTTTACTAGAAGAACTGTTTCTTTTATTTTTTTCAGTCTGTCTAAGTTGTTCGCACGCTAAAGAGTATGAATTGCTCTTTAGTAACAAGGCTAATGCATTAATTTGCAACATTGATTCGTCTAGTCCGATAGTATCACTACTATATAATGTATAACGACTACGGAGGATAGAATCACAACAGACGTCTTTTTTACTTTTTGGACGAGTCAGGCACTAGACACATGTAAGACGTCTTATAGACAATTTTCGCCTTCATGCAACTATGTGGGAACTTACATGACATTAATATTTCAGATCATATATTACATATAATGTAGGAACGTAAAAAAGCAAGTACGATTTGGCTTTGGTACGACTTATTATCACAGCTAGTTATACCATCAGTATCCTCCTATAGTTGAGGTACGTTGACTGCATTCGGGTATAATATCTCTTATGGGTCCGTTTCTTCCACATCTCTGGCTGCGTTCTTTCTCTGTTCCCGCACAGCCTTCATTTCTTCCCTTACTCTTCGTTAGCCTGGGCCAGCCAGTTTCCAACTATTTCATTGATAGTATCATCTGTAGCAGATGGTTTGCGTGCTCGGACTGTCGCTGAAATAATTTGTACATGCCAGATCAAATATAGTAATTTCACTAATCCCAATGAATTTCGACCCAAGCTCTCATTTCTTCTGCAAGGCAATTTTCCAATTCAACATAATTCTCGTCCTCATAATTGAAGAAAATAATAAAATGTGGAAAAGATGTGACAGTTTTGTGCGATCTCTGTGACGTTGGAGAACAGTATTTTGGAGTACAATCCACAACAATTCCAATGATGCAGTTCACTTACTTCTAACAAGAGTGAACAGCTTCAAACTTTTAAAAGCGCCTTTTCCCTTTTGTCCCAACATGCTATATTTTTCGGCAACAGAATTGCATAGTAAGGCTGACATAATTTTGGAAATTATAGCTGAGACTTCAGTTCCTCCAAGCACCTTTAGCGCTGTCATCTAGGAATATGATAAAAAAAAAACCACGATTGAAGAATACAAATGAAAGTTTAACCATGTTATACCTTACACATTCATTGCGTTCATGGCGTTCGTCAACCGAAGAGCTTCAAACTCATAGAACTTATTCCAAATGATAGTACAGATATGTAGTTGGAGAACAAAATTTGGAAAATAGTTTCTAAATTCTTTCTGAATATTATTCGTTTTTTTTTAATTCAGCAACAAACAATGACTAATTATTTGTTGAATTTCGGAGCCCCTATCTTAATTTTACTTTGTAGCTATCACATTATTCTAGATGAATTCAATAAGTTTGAAACTCTTCGCTCAATTATGAAAACGCAACGCACCTTCTGAAACCAAAATTATAGACTACACAGGGGAGTTTTCAACAGCATTAAAGGCTCAGAAGATGATAAAAATTACTTGAACTTGTATAGATAGCAAAATTTTGTCTTGTGAGATAATACTTTCCAATCAACAATGACACTAGAGAAACAATTTGTTGAAATGGAATTCGAAATCTATTTTTGGTTTTGATCTGACAAATTTAATTATCATGATCTAGTGCAGTTCAAATACCATTTTGTTGTAAAAAAATCAAAATCGATTTCTGGAGAGAAAATGCCAATTTTATTTGTGCTGTCCCACCGTAAGCCGAATAAAATCGTTTTTATCACGTTCTAACGACGATTCAAGGTAAAAGATGCGAATTCAGAAATAATCAGGAAAATCATCAATCGTCAAAAAATGCCCCGAGTGACCTAGTAATTTTTAGAGAATTCCAGGTATTTCCAGGTAGTAAACACCCTACATATATATATATATAATTGATAACTCTGCGAATTTATATTAGGAACATCTTGTCTGCTGGAAAGTGGATTGATTGGTCTTACGAACAAATTAAGTAGAGCATATAATTCATACCACTTTCTGGAAGAATTGCGGACATGATAATTGAGCGTCAAAGTTTTTGAGGCTGCCAGTATTTTGTAACGGTAAATCGAAATCTTCCAATTGAAATTGTTCGTCCTGGCCAGTTATCGTTCTATCTTGTTCTAGAGCGGACAACTTTGTGTCCATTATATTGATTTTATATATGATCGTGTTGAGCTTCCTTAAAATCTCTCTCTTGAAATCATTGCCCAGAGACTTTTCTTCAATCGAGCCTGTATTCGTTGTACTTTGTTGTTCATCCGCACTGGTAGTTGCATTTTGATCTCTGACGGAATTGTTATGTGCCGCTGGTATTTCTCGTCGCATAGCCTTTTTTTCGTGGTAGGCATCACGGGTTTCTGATAGCAGCTTCAGTTTATCTCTTGTCAGCTTGGTAGCCGTCTCATTACCATTGTTTGTGGAGTTACTAAGAATGTTTAGGGGATCCTGAGTTTTCGGCATTGTCTTCTTTCCCGAACTAAATACTGTGTCAATAGTTTTGTTGGGTCCTGAAGCTTTTTTTTCTTTGGTTTTTGCAATTTTCTCCATCAAGTGGTCTGGAACTTTGGGAGGTGGTGGTATAACTGTTTTGATACGGCTAATATTCGAATCCTCCTCTGAAGATGACACATATTTCTGTGGGCGTCTGCGGTGCCTAAGCTTCTTGATATTAACACTTTCATCTCCAGAAGATTGAGCAGTAGAGCCTACGTCAGAGAACTGTAGAGCTAAGCGTAGTTTCTCCATTCCATTCTCATACGAATCTAAAAATATATGAAATCAGCTGGAAGTCATGAAAAAAGCCGGACTTTGGCGGTATCACTGCACCAATTACATTGGTGAGATATAAAATATTCAATATTATGTGAACCGATTTCCACAACAACATTTTTTTTCAATCATAATGTCTTAATCCCCCAAGTTTTGTGAATTATAAGAATTCCAAGATTTATCCTGTGGAATATTATTTGAAATTCAGGAAAAATGTAATGCTTAAGGACTCGAATTGATCTGACAGAAATCATTGAATCATGTACAAAGTTACAAAAAGAAATGTCTTTGTTTGAGAACGTGTTATCAGGATTAAGTGATCCTGCATCGGTATTATTTTCTTAGTGTGTGTTCAAGCAATGACTGACAATTTAAATAAAAACAAAGTAATTTATTTAAACTATGTGCATTACAGGTTAGATATAGATTTAGGAGTATTCGATGCAAGTGGATCGAATATCCCACAGTATTTAGAATCATTTTACGCTAAGCAAAGTAACTTAGTTGAGCGGTTATAAGAGAATATACGTGTATTCAATGAGCCGCGTCAATACTCCGTGGGTGTAAGTTCACCCCGGAGGAGAGATGTATTGCTAGTCGAATACTTGACGAAGACTGACTTCTCTATTTTTACTCAAGCTACATTAGCCTACGTTTTGGGGCTGAACCCGAGAGGGTGGGAGGCAATGCTAGGTACCTCCATGCGTGGTCCGGTAGGGGCAGGAAAAACCCAAAGACGCCTACGTCACATTCGCGAGGCCCTCGGTGTGGGACCCTTCGTGGGCCACCGAGGGACCGCCAGGTCTGTCGACCACTTGAGAGCCATAAACTTGGGAAAGTTGGGCAATCAAAATATTTGTAGAAAATAAAACGGCTCTGCAAGGGTTCTGGGCTTTGTCCTTCTCGCTACTTTTTCAGGCATGGCTAATTTCACTACGAGTGTATGTGCACTCTTTATGGCACTAGAAATACCCAAGGGTTTGACCTGGCCTGGGATTGCCTCCCCTCATGGAATGGAAAATCCCATGAGTCAGTCCTACGGTTATTTGAAATATTTTCTAATTATTCTATGCGTAAAATAAGTATCAGACCTACATGGAACTGAACAGTCTTTGCTTCATCCAATTGAAAATCTAGAGTGAGTTTTAAAGAGTAAAAATCCATAAAAGTTGAGATATGCTAATTTGCACTCTCAATAGACTATAAAGTAATCATAGTAAAACAAGTTCAGAAATGAAAAAACTGTATTCGCTCAAGGAAAGACTTCAGCGAAATTGTGATAAAATCGATTTTTTGATTTTTCAAAATTACTAAAAAAAATCTACTCGAAAATTTCCCTCAGCCAAATTTAAATAATGTTGGTATGTGTATTGACAAAAAAAATCAATGTTCTGCGATGAAAGTGTATGTGCAACGAAACCTTTCGCAGTGGTACACAGGAGATCTTCTGCGAAAGGTTCCTTTGCGCATACACCTTCATCACAGAACATCAATATGTTTTTTCTATACACATACCAACATTATTGAAACTTTGCTGAGGAGAATTTCTGATTAGATTTTTTACAGTGATGTTAAAAATGAAAAAATAGATCTCATCAAAATTTCACCGAAGTCTCTCCACAAACAATCAAAGACATGAAAACCGAAAGTGAGCTAAATTTTGAGATGCATCAATTTTGAGTAGAATGATCATATTACTGACAAAGGCACTTACCTGCGGTGCCAAATATACGCAGAACAGCATATTGACCCCAATTTTTGTTATCGTCGCACTGAGGCGTCTTCAATTCCGCAATGGTTTTGTTTATTCGTATCTGGTCTGAAAATTTAGGCCACCAGCAAGTTTTCTGATCCGGCGACATCCACGTCGTGGGCACCATTTGCACTCCATCAATGAATTCTAGTATTGTATATGGTTTCATGGTTTTTTATATTTTAGGCGCAACCTGTTTAGGATATATCAGTCTATCAGGGTATTCAAATGAACTGAAAGACGCTGAAATAACGCAATATTCGGATGCATTGTAAACTTCTGTATTTGTGGCTTCTAGCTAAAGAGGTGTATCACAGCAGTGCAGAAAAGATGAGCGTATTCCGGCGGAGCAAATAGTGAGACCATATCTCGGTAAAGCAGAACAGACAGGCATATCACGTTAGAGCTGGGAGAAAGAGTGTATCTCGCCAAAGTGAATAGGAAATAGCATTGACTCTGCCGAAATACACTTGTTTTTTCTGCACCACTGAGATACGCTCATCTTATGTGCCCTGCGAAGGTTCACACTTCTGTTGTCTACTGCTGAAGTACGTCTTTTTCGATAATAGAGCCATCGATATAAGACAGGCAAGATGTTTCTACACCAAATCCTTTTTTGCAATATATGTATGTAGTAAAGGAAACACAGCAAAGTCTCCACGAAACGGCATTTTCCAAACTTTTGCCTCAATATCAGATACTGGCCAAGCACCTAGTTCTGCTTTTTCACTAACAACCTGAATATTTAACGCTTTAGAATCCAGTGGCTTATCATAGAATGATCTTAAAGTTGTCAGTTTTTTACCAATTAAATACATTTTTCCACCCTTGAGCTTTACTATATTTAAAACCAAAATGAATAGTCCACATCTCAAAAGACAACAGTCGTTTCTATTGTCACTACACTGAAGGGAAAACAATTGATTACGCATTATTTTGAATTGACACTCGATATTAGATAGTCCATTCAACGGCCCATCGCCATGTACTTTTTCAAAATTGATTCCAGAACTGATTGTCCTGGTTTCAGCTGCTGAAGACTGAACTCTTTCAATTTCAGCATACCTTCTTGAAAGTTGCTCAAGCGGTTTTTCACCTTTTCTAATTAATTTTTTCATGGATCGCAAGTGATTCTCAAATCTGAAACAACTAAATTCTTCCAGAGCCCCATATTTCCTGACATCTGCACAAAGATGGAGTAAATTATGTATGTTGTGTGACATATACTGTGCACCGTAAATTTTTTCAAAGGATTCGACGCAATTTACCATTAAACTTTCTGCATAATCAATGTTCCGTGCATCAAGACAAAATACAGGACTAGATAAAATTGATATCGCTACATGTAGGGTTAAAAAATTTATGTACATATCGGGTGCAAGAACATCATTCAACGAAATGGGTCCTGTGTACAAAAGGAAGTTTCTAAATTCAGTTGCTTTCCAATGTTTGTAATCAGTCAAAGCTCTGGGCCTCCGAGGAAAATCCTTACGTGTAGTACGTCTTATACGGTGTAGTGAGTGAGAAACTTTTTTTTGTATATCTTCAGATAATTTTGGAGCATGCATGCGTTTTACCCACAGAAATATTAGTTTTTTCATTATACCCAGCAATAAGTGCATCGGATCAAGGGGTACGTTTGCGACGCATCCAAATCTTGGTACGCTTGCAAACAGAGTTTGTCCAAGCTGATAAGAATCATTATATACATTACTTGCAAATTCTTCATCTGTACGCAAATTTGAATGTTCAAGAGTTCCTGGAAAACAAATTGATTGTCTCACATACTGACCCTTGATTGTGCATTTAGTACAACTGTCATAGCCACTATGACCTTTGACAGCCAAAACATATGATTTCGCGGGTACATCACAAATAAGTGCATGTAAATTCACTTCTATTACCTGCGAGCCGTCAGAAATTCCATTATTTATAAAATATGTAATGTCAGTCACAAATCTCTGTAAAAATGCATTTGAATCTTGTGGTGTTCCAAACTCGTAATATACTCCTGCGACAAAAACGCGTTTTGTTAAATTTTCTGAACATAAAATCGGCCAAAGGCAAGCGGAAGATGATTTTGAAATTGGTAAGCCGTCAATGTTGACGAGTATATCAATTTTTTTCACCGAACCATTACATGATTTCAATTGCTGTAACAGTACCTGCAAATTTTTCTCGAAGTCAAAATGACAATACTCTCCACTACCCATTTTGAATGTAATTGTACTTCTCGGCGTCGCTAAAAGAGTTCTAGGATCTTTTATTGATGGAAATTGATAATCGCCGGTGTAGGTGGTTAAAATAGGTAAGAGTGAGGAAAGCGCTCTGTGTGAAATTTTGAATTGAATAGCCCACCTAGCTAATGCCTGCTTAAATAGTTCGCTTTTTTTGGTATCGTTTGGCCGCACAGGAGTACATAGATTGGACGGAGACTTATTTTGGAACACATTCTCGAACATATTATTTTCGTGCGAATTATCTTGAAAAACATCGTAAGCTTATTCGTTATCGTCATCTTGATCGTCGATATCGCTAACCGGTATAATACAAGTATTTGTAGATTCTAGACTATGATCTGAATTACTATCGCGTATATTTTCATAGGAGCTTAATGCATTATTGGTATAAGAACTTGAATTACTCTCGGCTGTGCAAGTTCTTTTCGTCTTTATTGCTGATGCATTCACTAGATCTATATCTGTGAGTTTGTTAATCAAACGTCTTGCGTGCCTCTGTGAAACTTTCCGATATTTTTTGTTTAGTTCCATTGTACGATACCAATTTATAACTTTGAATGAATAAATTACTGAATTTGTAATCTTACCTCTGATAGACCTGATAATAACCACGCACGGGGATTGCAATTATCTGCACGTTATTATATAATTGCGAGCGTTGGATGTGGCGTCTTTGCCTGTTGCCGGAAGATGCATGGGATATTATTATATAGGTTAGGTTATACTTATTTGAGTCTGCTGCAAACGCCGCAAGGGTTGCGAGCGCCGTGCGAAATTTGAACTCAATAAGTAACATATATTGAATTACGTCCAACTTCGCATCAAATTCTATTAACAGTACATAAATTGTACGTACCAATTTTTCAACGAACACAGTTGAAATTAACGCTATAGCCCAATCATATATTGAGAAATTTTAACAAAATATATTCTCGGATTTCCTACACAATCAGTCAATGACGCTTCGACTCGGTTGGTGATCGATGGTATTTAAATTTTTGTCGGTGGAAAACTAATAAGCCTTGATTGAGAAACCTTAATATATGAACATATAAAATTGTAAAATAGCATGCGTAATATTAAATATTTGCCATGAAAAATATAACGTGAAGCTTCAAGAAATATTTTTGAAACGTTACGCGAAAACGTGAATATAACAATGACCTGTCATATTTCAAAAATATTTTTGAGAGATTTTAAAAATATTTCGAGAACCATGAATGATTGTAAGGTTTCCAAAATATTTTTGAAACGTTGTGTGCTGTGTGGGCTTTGGCGTGACAAATGTCACAAAAATTGACTCTTCTTGGAAGATCAATTACCAGTAACAATTTTCGGTCGGGATACGTCTTTGCAATGCCAACGATTTGATCGCTAGGCAACGTGCCGTCGGTCTGACCGACGTGTACGCCTTCGATTGACGAAGGGGCGCAACATCCCTTGTTCGGTCTCCGAGGGTCTGACCCTCGGAAATAGACGTTTTCATCTGATGAAAAATGAACAAAATAACAGCAAGGTAAGGCAAGTATTAGCATTACGCTCATCTACGTTCCAGGTCATAAATCGGGCCGATCGCATCGTCGAGACCGTTCACGAACCCGCGACAGAAGCGGCAGCGATCGCATACAACGATCAGATCGATCACGCTCGCGACACTTTATGAATCGATCACGAGACTCGACCAGTTCTTCACGCTGTTCTCGTTACTCACGGAGTAGCAACTCCGTTCATTCTCGCGATTCAAGACGTAGCCGATCAGGTCACTCCAGTCGCTCGGGCCGGAGTCGCTTGGGTCACTCTCGCCACTCAAGGCGCAGTCCTTCGCACGAATTAAGAAATCGTTCACGAGAATCTCCACGGGAGTCGGAGGGAGAGCGAGGGGAGTCTCTCGCACACAATCAAGAAAATGATGAGATGGAAATCGTCAATGAACAAGGGCCAGCGGATCCTCCGGCGCCCGAACCAGCGGCCCATGACAACGAGGAACAGCAAGCCGACGTAGCCGCTAAAAATATTCAAAATCAACTCGAGCACGAAGTGGACCTCGAGGAAGACGTTTTAGACGTCATTGGACCGCGTTTGGACCCAGACCAACAAAGGGCCCCGGCATTGCACAAAGATATCGCCATTCGATGGATGGATATATTCAAAAATGGACTTTCCAAGGAGGAAAATGAAAAACTCGTGGGAAAATATAAGATCCCGGAGAACTGCAGTTACATAGTTGCCCCAGAGTTGAACACGGAGGTTGTTGCTGCAATACAGGAGAACGTCAAGACAAGAGACAAGCGCATCGCCGAAAAGCAGGAGCGAATCGCAGCGTGTATAGCAGCCATGGGAAAAGCCATCTCGATTTGCCTGAAGTTGGATAGTAGAGAAAAATTAGAGTTATTGGAAATACTGAATGACACAGGAAGACTCTTGGCATTTCTCCAGAGGGAGGAATCGGAGATTCGCAAGAATCTGATCCTCGCGAATCTTAACTCGTCCGTGAAAGGAGCCCTGACAGGTACGACAGTCGACGGGTTCTTGTTTGGAACAAATTTGGAGGAAAAAATCGAGGCGGCAAAGACGATCGAGCGAGCATCCAAGGATCTCATACAAGGGGAAAAATTGTTGAGTAAAAGGAATCCAAAAAACCAGAGGGGCCCGCCGGCGCAGCATCAACTGATACGCAAGAGGAATCCGACGTCGAGCGGGCCAAAACGATTGACAAACGACAAGTTCGGTTCGAGAGCAAAGAAGACATATCCCCAAAGGACGCCGCAGCCGGGCAGGCGCCGTTAGTTATCAACGTAGGTAAACCTGCGGGTCGATTACGTTTTTTCTCTCGAGTATGGTCAAAAGTTTCGTCCGATCCTGTAATTCACGAATGGATAAGAGGACTCAAAATCCCTTTTTCATCATCTCCCGTTCAGGGCCAGATCTTAAAGAAAAATAATTGGTCAAATGACGAAAGACTCTCGATTGCGTGCGAAATCGACAAGCTAGTAGAAAAAGGCGCGATTGGAAAAATTATTCCGACCCCTGCTCAGTTTTTATCGATATCTTTCTAGTACCAAAACCCGATGGTACAAAAAGGTTTATTTTAAATCTCAAAAGACTCAACGAGTTCGTGAAAACGGAACATTTTAAAATAGAGGATTGGCGAGTGGCAAGATCCTCAATTGAGCCCGGGTGGTTTATGGCGTCAATGGATATCAAGGACGCGTATTATCTTGTATCTATAGAGAAAAGTCATCGAAGGTTTTTGTGGTTTCAGTATAACGATATATGTTATGAATTCACGTGTTTACCGTTCGGTTTAAATGTGGCGCCCTTTGTTTTCACAAAATTACTAAAACCGGTAGCAGCATATCTGAGAAGACGAGGCTTGAGATCGGTTTTCTACTTAGATGACATTTTAGTCATGGGAAAAACATACAAAGAGTGTGCGGACAATTTCCGAGCCACGGCGACTATTTTGGAAAAACTCGGGTTCATACTCAACGAGAAAAAATGTCGTAACATTCCTGCTCAACGGTGCCAATATCTAGGGCTTATTTTCGATTCTGCAAGGATGACGATCGAATTGCTGGAGGCCAGGATTCGTAGATGCCTCGATCTGTTGGAAAAATTCAAAAGGGTTAGGAAATGTTCAATTCGAGAATTTGCATCCTGCATTGGTACTCTCGGCTCATGTTGTCCGGCGCTAAAATACGGCCAAATACATATGAGACGGTTCGAAAAAGTTAGGCTATTCGCACTCGAAGCTAGTGCTAATAATTATGAAAAAATTATAACTATTCCGGGGGAATTGAAACAAGATTTCGAGTGGTGGACAGTGAATATTGCCTCAGCCAGGGCTCCGCTAAATGAACCCGTATTTGATTACGAAATTTTCACTGGTGCTTCGCGCACAGGATGGGGTGCAGCATGCAAAGGCGAACGGGCAAACGGATACTGGAGCACAGATGATTTGAAGTTTCATATAAATCATCTGGAGTTAGTTGCGGCGTTTTTCGGGCTGAAATGTTTTTTCAGCGACAAAAAACACTGCAACATACTCATCCGTATCGACAACACCACTGCAGTCGCTCACATAAATCGTATGCGAGATAGCCGATATGATAATCTCAGCGTTATAACGAAAGAAATATGGGACTGATGCGAAGCTAAGGATATCTGGATCGTTGCGGGGTATATTGCATCCGAATAAATGTAGAAACAGATTACGAGTCGCGAAAGTTACAACCGGAAACTGAATTTGAACTCGCTAATTATGCTTTCCAAAAAGTAGTCAAGACGTTCGGCAAGCCGGAAATTGATTTGTTCGCCTCACGAACCAATGCAAAATGCGAGCGATATATTTCTTGGCGCCGAGACCCCGAGTCATTCGCCATTGACGCATTTACCGTCGAATGGACTGAATGGTTCTTTTATGCGTCCCCGCCTTTCTCAATCATTCCAAAAGTTCTACGAAAAATTTGTCAGAACCGCGCGAAGGGAATCGCTGTCGTACAATATTGGGAAGGCCAACCGTGGTTTCCTCTCTTTTCTTCATTAGTTGTTGGAGATCTTGTTCTTCTAGAACCAAATGCTAATTTATTGCATTCTTCCAACAGGGAGCCTCATCCGCTGTCGAGTCAACTTACAATGGTTGCCGCCATATTATCAGGAAAGCGTTTATGATGAGACAAGCCCCAGTACAGTCCATCGACATTATCATTGCGTCCCTAACAGATGTAACCATCCGACAATACGATTGCGGATTGAAAAAATGGTGGCGCTTCTGTGCTACCGTCGGGGTCAACCCATTAAGGGGCACGCCGATAAACGTTTTATCGTTTCTCGCAAAACAATATGAAATGAACGCATCATATGGATCGCTCAACTGCTATCTATCGGCGCTCTCGCTTATCCTTGGTCAAAACTTAGGAGAAGACGAAAGAGTATCACGTTTTTTTAAAGGAGTTGCAAAGTTAAGGCCCTCGGCACCGCGTTATGATTCAACATGGGACCCAAAAGTTGTGTTACAATTATTCTCAAACTGGGGATCAAACGAAGAGATGTCGCTAGAGCATCTTTCCATGAAGGTAGTTACGTTACTTGCTTTACTGACGGGCCATCGTCTCCAAACCTTTTCATTGATAGATGTCCGTAATATCCGGAAAGTTGACGGAGGATCCTACGAAATAAAAATCCCCGACCGAACTAAAACTTCGGCTCCAAATAGAAAGCAACCGGTATTGCGCTTGCCCCTTTTCGAGAACGACAGATCTCTATGTTTAGCGTCGGCTCTCGAAGTTTACTTAAAGAGGACAAAAGATTTACGTAACGCGATTTGGGCCCTTTTGGTTTCTTTCAAAAAACCGCATAAAGCGGTCACCTCTCAGACACTATCTCGCTGGGTAAAAAGAACTTTATCGGAAAGCGGGGTTGGTGTTAATATTTTCACGGCATATAACACGCGTCACGCTGCCACGTCAGCAGCCAAGCGGGCTGGTGTGAGCGTGGATTTAATACGAAAAACGGCAGGTTGGACGGAGGAATCCGCAACGTTTGGTAGATTTTGAGATCGAGAGATTCTGCGTAACGAAGTCCAATTCGCCGAAGGCGTCCTTGGAAATAGAAATTAAGATTTCTTTATCTTGCGTTTGGAGTGTTTGTTTCAACTGTTATACAAATTTCAAGATTAAAAATAAATATAACAGTTTTCACCAGCCGTAACTCGCTTTAAACAGCTACACTCTGATCTCTGAAGGAAGAGGCGCAAAATACAATTAACGATTAAACGAACTTACCTAAGTGAAGTTCAATCGTGATTGTACGAGCGCCTCTTCCAAAGAGATCAGTCCCACCCACCCATTAATCTCGCATGAGATACCCAAATTTATTTTAGTTACGGCTTAACAAATAAAACTTTAAAGAAATGACAGTAAACAACAGCGGAGGCTGTGAGGTTGCTATGCAACCCATATACAGGAAAAAGTTTTGCTATAAAAATTGTGGCGACAATGAGGAGAGTGAGGGTTACTACACTCTGAACTCTTCGGAAGAGGCGCTCATACAATCACGATTGAACTTCACTTAGGTAAGTTCGTGTAATCGTTAATTAAATGATGTGGTTGTGTTGTTCATCCGCGAATGTAGCGTTCATACAAGTCCTCTGTGAACATAATAGAGAATACCAGATCGACCAACAAACTGTACGTTCATGTCAATCATGGAAAGGTTCTCAATGTTTTGTAAAATACGGGTCCACAGAACAAAGTACGAGCGTTGCGCTTCCACCTTTCTTCCCTTCTATCAAAAATTACAATATATATACAGGATGTGAAAACAATACCGAAAGTTGTCGATATTTATGAAGAAAGTGACACGGTAGGATAGCATCAATTTGATTAAGTTAATTCTTCATAATAGGAATCCTAATTTTACATTAACATAATTTTATTCAGTGGTCCGATTCTGGATCTCATTAGCAGCGCTATCGCTATCGTTAACTTTGCTACGTCAATGCATTACCCTGCTATGATATTTATTATTCATAATTTGTTTCATCAAATTTTCACTGTACTGCATTGGCGTAGCCATGTTAACGATAGCGATAGCGCTGCTGACAAGATCCAGAATCGGACCACAGGGCTCCCACTTGGTTATTTAGTAAATGGAAGTGAAAAAAGAACAGTAGACTGGATAAAAGTGAGGCAACGTGGGTGAGAAATAAGTAAAATAAGAGCAACAGGGGTGATACTTGAACAAAAAACAAATAAAATAACGGCCAGAAACACATAAGCAAAAATACTACAATTATTGTATAATATTTTATAAATATTGTAAATATTTTGAAATGTATAAAGTTCTCAAAGTTACCACTATAAAATATTCAAAAAATCTCTTCCCATTTTGAGGTTTGAATATCATAAAAATGTCGATACAAAATACTCATTTTCATCGGTTTAAATAATTGGACACGATACTTTGTTATTCGCACAATATTCGAACCCTAGATCGAAGTCTTTTTCTTAAAAAGCAATATTTTTATTCGAAATGCATAATGTTTCGGTTTCTCTTCGGGGTTTCGGTATTTTTCTATAACCCTGTATATTTTCCAGGATAAAAAACATGGAAATAACACTCAACTGTTATGAAACATTGGAAAAGACACATAGCGATCTTTGTGTACGAGTACAACTAATTTTTTACTAATTTGATCGATGTTCCACATTTTGAGGGAATCGTCTATTTTTCGTATGTAATGTACGTCAAAAAGTGTTGATGCGCATGGTTTAGTGTAATTTTTGACTTCAAAGATCTTTCCATCGTTGCACAAATCGGTCGGCTACCCTAGAAACATGAACGCAGTACCCGATGGTCTTAATCTTTCTATATTGAGGAGAGGTACAATTTCTAATCAATGGGCCATCGTTATGTTCCATAGAATATTGTATGGGGATGCTATTTGAAGATAGAATAGGTTCTACAATATTCTTCTCTTCAATAATTCTACGAATTACCTGTTGCAATGGTTTTGAAGGCTTACGAAGTCTTTCCTTCAAAGTTTGGAGATAATTTTCGAATTCAAAAGCACTAAAATTATCCAGTGCACCAAATAATCGGACGCAATCACTCAGATGTAGTAAGTTATGAATACTATGCGATACGAAACTAGGCCCATATAATTTTGCGGAATTCTGGATGAAATGTTTCAACAAATCATGAGCATATGAAATATAGTTGCCATGCAAAGAATAATATGGGCTGATTAATATTAAAGTTGCCAAACTAAATGTCATGAAATTATTGTACATTTTGCTGGGTAATACTTCTTTCAAAACTACTAGTCCAGTGTACAGCAGAAGCAATCTGAATTCGGTCATTTTGTATCGTTTATATTCAACAATACGGCGAGGTTTCCGAGCAAACTCACAAGGAATATGCTTCTTCAAGCTTTCAAGACACATAGATATTTTGTTTATATCACGTGCACATAATTTGTACGGTGGCTTACCATAAATTCAACCATAACGCTTATTACAAAGAAGTTTTTTGACACCATTCAATAAACTACAATGTGAATAGTCAACAGGAACATTATCAACGATATCGAAATGAGGAATATTCAATAAAATAGTAGTGCCCAGGTGGTGTTCGGGTTGTGGTTTATTTCTAAAAGAATGGTCCGTTCCTGTTTGAAAATGTTCAGTTTCGAGAAAACACATAACATTATTCATTAAATCTCCTTCTTGGTTGCATTTTGTGCAAGAAAAACACCCCGAATGACCTTTAATGGACAGTATGTGTGATTTCGCAGGTGTATCACAAATATTGACAACCTGAAATTATATTTCATGGATATGATGATAATTCCATTTGTCGATAATTCCGATGCTTCACTCACAAAGTCAGATAGAAATTCATTCGCAGGTTTTTCATTGCCACAATATAAGGCCACCATGAAAACTTTATTTTTAATAGCGGGAATGGACTTTACTGAACATAATATGGGCCAAAACGAACTACCAGTACTGTTGAATAATGGTAAGCCATCAATATTGACTGCTAGCGAAATTTCATTGTCTAACGTGATATTTAGATTATGTTTTATGCACATACTCTCTAAAGTTTCTGAAATTCCAAAATAAAAATATAAGCCTGAGCCAAGCTCTTTAACATTTGTAACTGTTGGTGTTTTCAAAAGTGTTCTAGCGTCTTTCGGCAGATAATTAAATGCAGGCTCTACTCGCAAAATATTAAGCAATTTTCCTGAAATTGATTGTGGTACATTTTCATCGATAGCCCATTTTCGTAACTTGGTGGAGAAATCTATTTCACTGTGCTCAGTTTCAACACTATCATTTTCAACCAACGCATCACATTCATAATCAGCTTCAAGGTCATGCACATCTACTGGATCATTATCTGCATCAATACTACGCTGCTTATCGAAAGCATCACACGTCTGATTTATTTCATAAGAATTATGGGCGGAATCATTTTCAGAATCACTCTGCGAGTAGACAAATGAGTCAGAGTCGTTACGTCTCTTTTCCTCTGTGACTTCTATGTTTCCCGGATCTACCGCATTAATTAATGCTAAAGATAAATTCAGCCTATTTCGAAGTTGTTTACAGAACTTACTCTTTTTAGATGATTTATCAGACATGATTGAAAGAGCTCCAGCCCTTCTATAATCGTCAAGTAGTTCTGTATGTGAACTGTAACATAAGCAAAGTAGGTAAGAGTTTGGAAGTGGAAATCTGAACTTATATATATGTATAATTGAGCTGCAATGTTAACGGATTCACTTTGTTATGTTCTATCAGAAAATTATTCACCTGGCGGTTGGCAGTATCGTGCATTTTATGAAGGAATGTCAGAAGGAGCACAATTTCACTAGCTATTGTTTGTTAATAATTGAGAGGTTGGGCGGAATAATGCTACAACTCGAGTTATACAGTTTGATAAAGAAAAGTATTTCCGAGAATTAGATGAATAATTGACAGGGGTGATAATACTTTGTAACTTTTTTGTAGGAATCTTCTTTACTGGAACATGGGATTTCGTACATTTGAAATGTGAATTGCATGCGAAAAAACGTATATTTTACATGTAAAATAATTGAAATTTTATGAGAATGATAAGCAACAAATCGGAGCACATGACGTAGCCTGAATAGAATCTCATCATTCGATCCTGATCTTGATACTACTTTAAGTGAATTTGACGAGCTTCAAGCCATCGATGAGCCTCGTAATATTCCTAAGCTGCAATGAATTAGCGCTGCAGAACTGATGCTGTTAGTTACGCAAGGATCCGACATTGATCACAAACTTTCAAACTCACGGAGCTTATTCGAAATAAGGTAACAAAAGTAATGAGGGAAAATTATTTGAAGACTATTTTTTAGTGCTCTACTAAATACGTTTCCTCAAAAATTGAGAAACGAAAAAATTAAATATAACCACGTAAAAAAAATGCTTTGGAAGTTGGAACTCATTCTTCAAATTTCACTTTCTTACTACTTTTGACACCTGATTTTGAAAAGCTCTGTAAGTCTGAAGATCCTTGATCAATGTAGAGATCATTACAAAGCCAATGGTATCGGCACCGGAGCGCTATTTCACTGACAAGGCGAAGCTGTCAATTGTAAAACTCAGATTCGATTCATGCTGCGCGTTATAAAAGCTCATGGCCGGAGGTGTGATGTGGCAAAGCACTAAATGTGTGCTTCTTCGCCGTTGTCGAGAGAATCGGCAGTGAAACATTCTGTTGTGTTCAAATACTTTATACATTGGGAAGATTTTAAGGAGCGCGTGGCGCAGCAAGCAAGCTTTTGTTAGCTATTCTTAGTAAACATTATGAAAACAATTATCAACATTCTTGACATATAACTAAGTTATCAAACAATTATTAACATTCATTTCATAATGCTTACCAAGTATGGTTAACGGAAGCTTGCTCGCTGCGCGACGCGCCCCTTCAAATATTCCTAGCGTTAGAAAGTATTTGAACGCAGCGAAATATTTCAATGCCGATTTTCTTGACAACGGTGAAGAAGCGCATGTTAGTGCTTTGCCACATTCCACCTCTGGCCACGAGCTTTCATTCCACGCAGTATGAATCAAATCTAAATTTCACAATTGGCGGCCTCCCATTGTAAGGTAGGAGAGTATTTTTGGCTCGCCGAGGGGTTAAGGGACAATTGGAGTCACTGCTGCTAATCTAACCTAGTTAACATAGACAATATCTACTTTTCATCGAATCCGATCAACGTTTTGGAAAAGTGAAAAAATTAGCCACTTTCTACTATCGTACTCAATGAGTTCTCAAAGTTTCATAAAAATCATCAATCAAAAGGCATTTGTGAGAATTCACGATGCCCGTTTTCGAAATTGTTTTTGTACATTCAAGATACCTAGTCCAATTGTCCCTTAAGGAAGATGAGTCCCGGAAATCGATATTCTTGATGTGATTAATTTAATTAAACGATAACAAATATTATAATTATGATAAACTTCATCATTCAATATAACAATGCGATAAGAAAAAAAAATAGAAAACAGTTGAATAGGAAGTGGACAACTGTTTTTAACTTCTCTAGTTTTCCAGGGGTGTGATTCTGTAATTCGACGAAACGAACGCTAACTTTATCACCGCGCTATCGCCAATAGCAACGGTCTCAATAACGCTATCGCCATTGGCAACTGCGGTATGGTTGACTTCCCTGCAGCGCGAGGGTATTTTTAATAGATTCATAAGATTATCCGACGCCACAAGATTCGACCCATTAGGTGATCATTTGTTCTGAGTAGCGGTCCGCAGAACCGAGCATTGCAGGAAAGTCAACCATACCGCAGTTGTCAATAGCGATAGCGTTATTGAGACCGTTGCTATTGGCGATAGCGCAGTGATAAAGTGAGCGTTCGTTTCATCGAGTCACAGAATTGCACTCCAGGTAACGTTCCGGGAAATGGATTGTTGCACTCATCAGAACCAAAAAAAAACAAAGAAGAAACAGTAGTAATTGCATTGTTTTCATAGATCTGGTAAGGAAATCTGAAAACTATGAATAACCACTCACAACGAGAGGATATGGAACTGCCGTCAACGATTCAATTCATTTTTAGTACACGTGTAGGTCATGAGCAGGAGTGCAACAGGTGCAAATATTAAGACGCATCCCTCAACCGTTTCCGAAAAGTTAATTAATCAAAATTTCAGTGAGTTCATCTACATTCTACGTTAACGGTTGTCACCGGGGTCGTGGCGCAGCGGCAAGAGTTCTCCTTCACAAGCGCGGGGTCGCTGGATCGAATCCCACCGGCAATTTCTCTTTTTCCAAATACTTCACATTTACTTACAAATCCAGGTGTCTTCAGTAATGTTTATTTTGGAATCAATTGTTAATAACTTCTTTTTTTAGCGGTAAAAGGGCTTCTGAAAAAAATCATACAGGAGTTGGAAGAATTAATACTTTTATTCCCAGTATTTTTTACAACTATTTATCTACCCTATTATTTATTCAGTATCCTGGTGTTCGAGCGACAAATTACTGCACGAACTGGGATGGTATCGGTCATAGAATAGTATATTATATCGTACACTATTTTACCTAACAAGTTGTACAAAGTTCGAGCACTATTAACAAATTAATACGTAAATCACTCCTGTAAAAGAATACTAGATGAGTGGAAGAGCAATCGCACGCAAACCACCGATGGGGGGTCTGGGGGCGGAGCCCCTAGTGGGGGACTGCCCCCCCCCCCTCCCCCTCCCCCCCCAATGGCATCAGCAGTGATCAAAAATGGAAAAAAAGCAAGATTTCGATGATAAAAACGAACGAACATAAATTTAATAATTACTTATTATTGATAGCAACTTATTCTACATAATCACGTACAGAAGATAGATAATATAGTGACATTGCAATTGTTAAAACAAAACGGTTAATTCAAATGGCATCAGCAGTAATCAAAAATGGCAAAAAAGCAAGATTTCGATGAATAAAACTGACGAACATAAATTTAATAATTACTTATTGTTGATAGCAACTTATTTTACATAATCATTTATAGAAGATAGATAATAGACATTGCAATATTAACAATAAGTGATCATGTAATTTATGTTCAAAATATAGATTTTTGATAATGGCAAAGTAATTTTTTTTTTTATGTATTATTACTTGCACGCATTTTCGTAATTTTTTTTTACTGGCACACGCGAGATTAAACAAGCGACTGACTGCCTTCTGCAATTCTCTCTATTGAATACTGCTGCTTGAACAGGTTCAAACAGATCTTCAAAACGCATCAAGTTACGAACACCGATGTAAACCAACAGCTACAAAGTATACGATCGGTGTGCTATCGCTCAGTTGCCAGTGCTCCTGCTTTCATTCCCGCACGTAAAAACGTAAACAAACCATTCCCGCACGCAAAAATAATTCATTGCCGCACGCTAAATTCCGCGCGGGAAAATGGTAGTTTGCACACGCAAAACCGTGTGCAAAAACGAACTTTGCGCACGCTGTTAGGTAAACAAATTCTTCAAACTCCTGTATGATTTTTCCAGAATCCCTTTTCCCGCTAGAATAAGAAGTTATTACAATTGATTCCAAAATAAACATCATTCAAGACACCTAGATTTGTCAGTAAATGTGAAGTATTTGTAAAAAAATTAAAAAAAAATCGCCGGCGGGATTCAATACAGCGACCCCGCGCTTGTGAAGTGAAGCTATCGTCGCTGCGCCACGACCCCGGTGACAATTCATTAACATACAATGTAGATAAGCGCACTGAGATTTCGATTAATTAACTCTTTGGAAACGGTTGAGGGGTGCGTCTTAATATTTGCACTTGTTGCACTCCTGGTCATGACCTGTACGTGTATTAGAAATGAATCAAATCGGTGACGGCAGTTCCGTATCCTCCCCTCATCAGATGTTAATGTTTCAATACAAAGCGGTTCAAATAACCATCCTAAATTGATTGGAATCAGCAGATTTCATTTTACGTCGGCTTCTTTAGCGGGGAAAATCATTTTCTACCATCATTTTGCCAAGATATAATCAGTGTGTGATGCTCAAATATTGCTATTTATTGCCCAAAATTGATATCGATGGATTCTCATAAAATTAATTATCTAATGATAAAACGTCGTGAAAAAAATTATGCCACCACGAAATAATAGGGAATAGTTTTAGGTCATATGTCAATTCTAATAGATTCTCAGTCGTTTCAAAGTGCTTTTTAATAAAATACTATTGTCTGAGCAATTGTTCAGAATTTTCAAATTTGACGTACAGAAATTTGTGGGCAAGTTCTCGCAGTTGATGAGTAAATCATTCTTATAAATATTCAATTGTGCGATTAACGCTTAAGCAAATTAATTAGGTATAAGAATTCCAACAACTCAGTATACCTAATCAAACAGAACCCTCACCAACAACTATACTTCACCTATAACAAGCGTTCAGACATCAAGACTACATTTGAAAACTTGTTCCCCAGTACAAATTTTTTCATTTCTATTTTTCACGCACACTCGAACTCAAGGTGCAGCAATTTGAAATCAACTCACGCGACATTCCAGGGGTAACACAATATAGACCATATACTATGAGGTAGCGTGAAAACACAAAATGATCTTTTGTTTAGGCCAACAGGGGCCAAGATTCCGTACATTATATATGAGATGATGGCCCCTGTAACAAAGGACGTCGATTGCATTTCGTCGCTACCTCATGGTATATTATGAGCGATATTTTGAATGGTTACTGGAAAATATTATCTGAAAACCGGTTTTAAGCGAACTTAGACGTTTAATTTTCTATTACCAACAAACAATAGCGATGGAAATTGATTTCTATTTATTCAGCATGAGGGCTATGAATCAAGAAGCTGTATATACTATTTATAACATACTTCATACACCTCGATAGCCCCTAGCAGTATTGTTAGTATTTCAATGGTGTTTGACCAAAAACCGTTATATCATGATGATTTTCTGACCATTCTTTCAAGAGTATGGTCACGGAGGTATGGTCGTCAAATGCCACGTGCAGATTACAGGTTATGTATGGGAGGATTCGGAGTCAGGAAATAACGAACAGGGCACTAGATGTTGTATTAATTAGTCGTTTATTCGGCACATGTACAGATAATTGTCCGGTGTTTGCTCTTGCCTGGTTCGTTCCCGAATCCCTGGCCTTCACTTAACTTGGCGGGATTAGCCCCACCATATGGCTATCGCTTATGCCATATGCTGTATGCCTTATATTGCGTACATGGCTCTAACAGCTCGGCTATTCTGACTTGAAGACGCCTCGGCTTCGTGTCCGATCAATAATTATTAATTTTATTATTATTATTATTAATTTTTTTTCTTTTATTCGTGGTTTTGCACGTCGTCGCGATTGGATAGATCGTTAGGGTCCGATTCTGGGTCGCTAACGCCCTCGTCGCCATCGTCATCATTTGCGAATGAGATCCACGGTTTTAACCGTTCAGGCGGTAAGATCGATTCGAAAGAGCGATCCTTGACAGGGTGTCCAGGGATGTCACTTACTACGTATCGATCTCGATCTAGTTGTTTTTTGATTCGGTACGGTCCGATAAATCTTTTGCTCAATTTCGGACATCCCGGAACATCCGTTGTCGTAGGCTGAATCATCACGTACTGCCCTACTTTATATTCGCGATTTGGTTTTCTATTTGCGTCGTGGCGCTCTTTCATATGGTGTCTTGCTTGGTCTAGATTGTCCGCGACTTTTCCTCGGATTTCGTCTCGGTTTTGGTTATAACCATCGTACAATAACTCTTCATTTATCGCGTCAGGCACGACTTCTAAGTCGCCTCTTCGGGGAGAGTATCCGAATAATATTTCGGCGGGACTGAAACGAGTCGTTTTCTGATTCGTGCTATTCAAGGCTAATTGTACGTGTTTAAGGGCTTCAGGCCACTCATTCGGTACAGATGTGATTTTACAAATTGCGGGAATCAATGTGCGGTTGTAAACTTCAATCTGTCCGTTAGCGCGGGGAGTCCTTACTGCTACTTGAACATGTTTTACTGCCATTGAATCGCAAAAATTATTGAACTCTTCGCTAGTGAACGCAGTTCCGCGATCTGATATGATTCTCTTCGGTGTCCCGAACAAACTAAACAGCTCGCCCAATATCCGGACTACCTCACTCGACGATGTCGTTTTTGTTGGTTGGAGCACGATAAATTTGGAAAATGCGTCTACTATCTCAAAAATGTGACGGTAGCCCTTCGGTGATCTCATTAGGGGTCCTACGTGATCTATGTGTAACGTGTCCCAAGGTACTGAGCCCTTGTCGATTGGGTGCAGCAGGCCCTCGCGTGCGTTCGCCTTCTTGTTATACTCGATGCATTTTAGGCAGTTCGAGATGCATTTTTTAACAAACTTGCGCATATTCGGAAAATAGTAGCTACTTCGCAGTTCGTTAAGGACCTTCTCAACTCCTAAATGCGCTAATTTGTTATGGGTATTCAAAACTAGCTCGGACCGCATGCCCCGGGGAACTACTAACAATTTTTTATCGCCCATGACACGGAATAGCTTGTCATTCGTTACGGCATACTCGTTTGGGTCTCCATCCCCCTCTTGAATGCGCGTTTTTAAACTACGTAACTCTGAATCGGTATCCTGCGCTAATACTATCAAGTCTTCTACGGTTTTTTCGTTAATTACATTGACGTCAAAGCAACGGCTCAGCGAATCGACATGTGGCATCCGATCACCTTTCCTGTGCTGTATCTCATAATCGTATTCCGGGAGTTGTAGGCTCCATCTACAAATTTTTGCATTGATATTCTTCTTCGCTAGTGTTTGTTTCAACGCGATGCAGTCGGTTACTATCGTAAATGGTTTACCTATTAAATATACTCTAAAACGTTCTAATGCTCTTATTATTGCTAATGTCTCGAGCTCGAAGCTATGGTACCGTCGCTCTGCATCTGTCGTTTTAGCACTAAAGTAGAATGTTGGGTGGAATTTCCCATCGTCTTGTCTTTGCAGCAGAACCGCACCATAACCTCTTGAGCTCGCATCGCTGTGTAGTTGTGTTTCTCTATTAAAATCAAATATCTTAAGTACCGGCTCGCAAGATAATGCATTCTTTAATTGATTAAAAGCATGTAGTTGTTTTTCCTTAAATTCAAATTTAACATTCTTACGCAGTAGCTCGGTCAGAGGTAATGCTATAGTGGCGTAATCTCTTATGAATTTCCAAAAATAGCCGGTTAAGCCCAGAAAACTCTTCAATTGCCGGGTTGTCTGAGGTGTTGGAAACGATTTTACTGCTACCGATTTGAGATCGCCTGGTCTCACTTCGGTGCATTTGAGTTTGTATCCTAAATATTCTAGTTCATTAGAGACAAACACGCACTTATCCACGCGAGGCTCTAAACCGTGATCATACATAATCTGGAACACTTTTTCAACGGTTTCGACGTTTTCGTCTACTGAATTACTCGCGATTAAAATGTCGTCGAAGAAAATGAATATTTTCTTCTCGTCAATTAGCTTTCTGAAGACATACATGATGAATTCTGAAAAAATCAAAGGGGAATTCCGTAATCCAAAAGGACAAACCCTAAATTCGTATTGATTGCTGGCTATAATGAATGCGTACTTAATTGAATCTTCGTGCACGGGAACATGAAAAAATGCATCCTTGAGATCGATTTGGCTAAAGTATTTCTTATTTCCGGCCTCTGTGACCAAGTCGTCGATCCTTGGGATTGGACGATTCAATGGAGCTGTTATTTTGTTTACTGGACTATTATCTAATTCCTTAATTCTATTACCGATACACGGGATGAGAGCTTCTTCTATGCGATTGCGTTGTTCGTTGCTCATCAGTGAACCGAAATTCAATTGCGGCTCTGGTTCTCCCATCTCAATCTGCATGATGGAATACTCAGCGCTGTGAGCGGTGTGGAAACGTATGTGGTCCCCGTCCTTTGTCCAGGAGATTGAGTCTAAGAACGGTTGTCCCAATACGACGTCAGCGTTCATTGCGTCGTCAGGTACCACCGAGGCAGGAATACAGAATTCCCCTGTATCGATTTGGCCCTTGAGAGATACGACTATGTCGCTGTTTACAATTTGGTTGCCGAAGCCTCGTAACGTCCTGGTCTCGGCCACGTGGTCACGGGGGTCCGTAAGTTCGATGTGTTTATTTTTTATCAGGTTAAGGGCACTACCCGTGTCCAGCAGCGCTGACAACGTGTTTTCGCCGACTCTAATGTCCTTGTAATATACTTTAGGGTATCTTGCTGTTTCATATGTGTTGATATGCATTATATTTGGGTTGTTGTTACTCACGTTTTCACCCGGTGTTCTTACTTGAGTATTAGCCGTACAGAGGTTTGCTTTATGACCTGGCTGGTTGCATTTGAAGCAATGGATGGTAGTTCCACGTTCACGGGTGCCGGTCGAAGTCCACGGTTTCTCTTTCGGCTGTCCGGATCTGGCTGTTTCGTGTTGTGCTTTGAAGAAACAGTCGTCACTGTTATGATTTGTCTTCTTACAATACAGGCATTTCCGTCCGCTTGATGTTGTTGTTGATCCTGTTGCTGGTGTCGTTCCGCTACGTTGATTGGTTCTGGTGCTCTCCATCGAATTTGAAATTCCCTTAACGGCTCTGAATAATGCGTCTAGCGTTTCATGGTTTCCAGCGGCTAATTGTATTCGTACAGTGAAATTTTCGATGCCTCGAATAATGTGCGATATTGCCTCTGCATCAGATAGGTCAGCTCTTTTCGCCAAGTTTAGCTTGTCAATGTAATAGTCTTCGAGTCTCTCCTCCTTCTTCCATAATCGCAGTCGAAATTTCTCCATCAACTTAGCAACGTTCTTCACTTCACCAAACATGTCTTTGAGTCGCGATACAAGGTCACTCCAAGATAAACACCACAACTCTTCCTGGCTATCGTACCAACTCTTAACTGATTTTTCAAATTTATTGGTTGCAAGCATTTTAATTGTCTCATCCGATATTTTATACACTAACTGAGTAGATTCAATTCTCCTTGGCCATGTCTCCAAGGAGATGTTGTCGTTATCATCGAACCCAAATGACGGTATTTGCGCGGCGATCTCGCTATATGGCAGCCTACCCGAATTTCTCGCCTCCGGTTGATCTGTACGCACGGTTACTTCGGTTAGTTTTTCTCGTAGGGTTGTAATTTCTTTGTCGCGTGTTTCGATTAGCTGTGTCATTTGTGTTACTTGCATTAATACGATCTCCAGTGTTTTCTGGAATTTTGTCTGATCATCGCGTTGCCTCCGGGTAATTGCTTCTAAGTTTTTCACGTATTCGTCCATCTTGTTCCGCTTCACTCACTGTAACGGTTTTAGTTTTAAAGTTTTAAATATGTTTTCTATATTATTATGTCAGTGTTTTAATCTTATTTTAGTTATTGTTTTTATCTTTTCACACGCGTCTGGCTACGTTCAGTGAATATCCCACTTCTGATCTGGGAGGATTCGGAGTCAGGAGATAACGAACAGGGCACTAGATGTTGTATTAATTAGTCGTTTATTCGGCACATGTACAGATAATTGTCCGGTGTTTACTCTTGCCTGGTTCGTTCCCGAATCCCTGGCCTTCACTTAACTTGGCGGGGATTAGCCCCACCATATGGCTATCGCTTATGCCATATGCTGTATGCCTTATATTGCGTACATGGCTCTAACATGTATATGATAGCACGTTGATATCAGTTGAAACACATTACACGAGTAATTGATAAAAATCAGTATACTTACACAGGTTATTGGATTGCCGGTTCGAAGGTTTTATTGTAATAGCCGATGTGAAACGTGCACTTCGATGAATCTGCATTATTTTGTCAGCAGCCAGTATACACGCAACAAAACACAATTCGCTCACGACTCACGTTACGCAGAAAGTCTTGGCGCCAATTGAGCTCTGCGCACGACACTCTACTACACACGAGTTGTGCGAGAGACAACGACGTCGTTTCCACCCGTAAGCTCAGAGTAGGGTTAGAATTAAATTTAAGCGAATGAGAATTAAGATTAGAGAAGAATAAAACAATTTCGTGGCGAATCTCGTCACTCATTGGTTCAAGTTTAACACCAACCCGACTTTGACCCTGTGATCGAGACGTAGTCTATGGTCGTATGCTTAGAGCACAATATGCCTAAGGTCGTATGCGTATGCCTGGTCTACACATGCACTTGAAGTGCTGGTATATTTGAGAAATCTGTCAATTGATTCGTCATTTATCTTGTAAAAATCGAGTGATTGCATGAAACCTTAATATACCCGCACCAAAAGTGCGTGTGCAGACCTGGCAGTACCCCATTAGTCAAGATTTCTATTTCTACTAATTTTCATGAAAATGGGAACAGTTTTGTAGTTCTGTGTTCATAGATTTTTGTGTTTTCACAAAAAATTGTAGATTTCCGTAAAAGTTCCAATCTTTCAAAAATTCGTAGAATTAATTTCACAACGTACTCCAGCCATGAGGCAAAAATGCACGAGGGAAGAGGTTTAATATACGGGTAACCTTTAGTTGGATTGGCAAGTGTCATTGGCCCTTTCAGTTAGAAATTAACTGTCGTTGGCCAAACCTAAGATATTAAACTACGCGTGTAGATCGGGTATCAGGAATGCACAAATAAAAAATCAACATTGAAGCTTCCGCATGTGTTCATTTTTATGCCTGATTTGTACTCGCGAATATATAGGTAGATATGTATACTTCATTTTCTACGTTTGCGTTAGTTGGCCTTAGAGCTTGCAGTTTAAACCATATAATTTATTATAAGCCCCCTTCACCTTTAATCGGGGCTCATTTGCTGATGGTTGCATAGAGTATCCGGTCAACGGTTGTATGCGTGATAAAAATGATAATACATGTATTATACGTATTATGCATTCCTCTCCATTCTTTTACCAGGAATCATTAGAGCAAATTTTTAGTGTGTTTTTCTGCAGTTATTGCAACAGTGTACATAAGTCATTGTCATATTCGACGATTGATGGCGATCTAACCTAACCTGGGCTTGCGTTACTTATTTCGATCAATATAATATTAGAGCCCAGGGAATCACTGACGTGGAAAGAACTTAACGAGCGGGAATTTACAGTATAACGAACGCGAATAACCCAGAATCTGATTTCTTTCATGCAGTAATAACAGAAAAATGAAACCCTGCAATTTTAATCCCACGATTTCGTTTTTTTTTGTGTTATTACTGCATTCTACAAATCGAACTCTTAGTTATTCGTGTTCGTAATACGATGTGGATTTCTGCTTGCTAATTTCTTTTCGCGCCATTGTTCCCTGAGCTCGGTTATTTTTCGAAGTCAGTGACCCAAAGCCTAGTTGTCGGTAAACTTTTCGTCTGTTCTTCTGTTGTGTTCTTTCGAACTACATGAGACTCTTCATTTTCATTTAGCCCACAAAATTTGTGGAATTGTTGATAGTTTTTGAAAAAAAGAAAAAAATATCGAAATTCAAACACGCCCAAGTTGTCGAAACATATGAGTTTATTCCCTTTCAAATCAATTTCCGACAGCCTAAGCGGAATAGAATATTTCCGAAATATTTCTCTTCAAGAAGTTGGATTCAGAACAAATTTATGGCCCACTTGGTTCTTGGTTCAAGAAAGTCTCTTACCATTTCAAAATAAATCTACTCTTTTTAAAAAAAAAAGGGTAAAAACAAGATTTTTCAAAATAAATCTACGTTTAAATGCAAATAACTGAAGATCCTTCAGGAATTTAAAAAACCTTGTGAGAGATAATTTTAAAGAAATGAGACGTTCTATAAAATAAGTCCTATAAAACTCTACGATTAGTCTGATCAAATTTTAATAGGCGTATTTTTATACCCAATCGAAACTTTTGAACATGTTTAGAAGAAAAAAAAAATGTTTTCATTGAAACACCTTAAAGTAGGTACATGTAGGATATATATTTTCGACAGGGGATTCTATTCAAATGGTATGCATTCTTCACGCATGTGTCGTGCACATTCACAAATATTCTTTTCCGTAATATAGGTAAAAGATAGACTCGAATGTACTTCGGACGCTGCCTCGCGCATGTGTCATGTACATTCGTGGAGGTACTTTCCCGGAATGTACGCGGACGACATTCTGGGTATGTACGTGCGAGAGACCAGCTCGAATGGACTTCTCGCGTATGCCTAGCGTATGTGTCGTGTACATTCGTAAAGGTATGTTCACGCAACGTACATGAGTGACATTCTGGGTATGTGCGTGCGAAAGACAGACCCGGAAGTACTTCGTCTGGATGTCTTACGTATGTCCCGTGTACGTTCGTGGCGGTATGTTCGTGGATTGTTTGGAAACAATATTCTAGGTACATACGTATGACAACTGTATTCGGATGTATAGTTTATGTATATTCATGGGATATGCAGCGTATATCCGCAAAATAATATTCGAACGGAACGAATATATTCTGGGTACATATGAAATATACAGATTATTTTTTTCACATTATGAACTTGTCATGTATATCCATGGTATATCGGATGTTATGTGGGCTAGTTGTTCAGAATACTTGCAACTCTTTCAATAAAACAACTAGTAAAACTTATTCAAAGCATATGTCCATTTCAAAGTTAATCTTTCTAATTACTTCATCATATCTTTTCCACTTATAAATTATCACTTATATTACATGAATAAATCGAAGATGAAAATGTGAATGAGTCGTGTTTCATATTAAATAATCCAATTCATAATCCTGAGTTTGCTTCATCAATTTCAGTCAACGACAGAATTCTCGAGGTAAGACAAATCAAATCTAGATAATCAAACAATCCTTTCTCTTGAATCAACACCGTTATAATTTCCGTAATAGAGAAAATTCCCTGAGCCTTGTTGGATTTCTAACTTGTCCAGTGTACTTCAGTACTTAGTAATTGGTGACCCACAACTACTGATTGTGCGTCTGGGTAGTTCATTGCGATGTTTCTGGTAATCATGTGCTAGTAACATTCGCGATCGTCCGATCCGACGTCACACACCATATCAACATCGATCCTTTGATGAATCGAATACAGTCTTTTGAAAAGCTATTGATACATTCTATTTCCAGATCACATCAAAAACTTAAAAAAAAACTTTGCAGATTATTCTCAAGAAAGTTTGTGACATGTCAGAATTTAATCCTAATATTCTTTAGCTATTACGCCTACCGACGGAGACCCGCCAGGCGTTTCGTGCGCCTAGCGTCAGTCTTCCCGCACGCCTAGTCGCTCTCATTGTCAAAGTACCTCCCGCGAATCTATCAGTAACTTTAAGGAAGATTGATTCACGAGGAATAGAAATTTCTGTTATTTTTGAGCGTGAAGCAGGTCCGGTTGGTTCGTCGTCCTCATATGTCCGATCTTACATAGTCGGCTATAGAAGTCAGTGGTTCGTAGCTACTGGGGTATAGTGAAAAATTTGTCGAGATTATTTTCACAATAATATTTCTTTTCGTCAGGATTATCCCCCGAATGGGCAATTCAACTTAGAGTCATAGCATTTGACAAACTCTAACACACATAGTGTATATATATATGAGATATAGCTTGGCAGCGCGCCGCATACTCGTTTCTTTGTATCATAAACGGATGATGCCATGTTCCTACTAAACTGAAAGTCGTTCACCCGAAGGTACAATTTTAGTTTAAGTCTCACGTTATATGAGTTATTAATGTCAGCTCAAAAACGCGAATAGCTTAACTACTCCGCAAAAGCGCACAAACAACATTACGCCGACCAAATCGTTCACAGATGTTACTTCAATCAAATGAACCTCATTCCTCATCAATCAAGGCACTGTTATACCTGAACATCGCTCATGAATGCACGCTGTTTCATTAAATAAAAGATTTTTACTCTTACCTCCAATATACCCGAATCTCACTTAATTCAGTCCATCTGTCATTCCCGGGGGGTGAATCACTAGCCAAAATGTGTACACCATATCTCTTTTTCCCAAATATCGCCCATATTTCCTGCCATTTCTCGATATTTCCCGATATTTCACAATATCTCCCAACATTTCCCTATATCTCTGGACATTTCCCGACATTTCCTGATATTTCGTAACATTTCCTGATATTTCCCGAGTCTTCCTCATATTTCTCGACATTTCCTCATATTTCTCGACATTTCCTCATATGTTCTGACATTTCCCGATATATATTTTCTCATGTTTTCCGGTATTTGTCGCCGTTTGTCGACACCTCCAAACGTTTTATATCTCACATGAATCAATTGACGGTTTCAATTTAACGATTTTAACCATATTCAATTAGAATTTTACATTTTTATCACGCCGAATTCATTTCTTCATCTATTTTCATAATTTAACGCAAAATGGGCAAACAATCTATAATGATGGAAGAAAATATGGTAATGAACTATTCAAAAAAATGTGAACGTTGAATTTATTATCGATTATGAAAATATCTATAAGAAAAAAGAAAATTATGAACACAAATACGCTTGTTAAGTGACTATTATAGTAGTTGTAAGTGACATGAGTGATATTTTACCACTCTAAACTTATTCATTTTGGTTATGTGTAATGGGTCCAATGTCGAGGCCCATGGTAGACTATGTTTTTATGTTAAAGGCATACAAAATTGATGAACTGTAACGGTAAATTCGAGCCGGTCCCGCACAAGGCCGGGAAAGGTAAGACTCGAACCTACTCACAAAGATCAGCTCCTCAACTGTTATGATCGATAGCGAGATCGAGAAGATATAGCCAAGACGAGAACGATACTGGTTGTAGTTGGGCGCCAGGCACCAAAGGGTACCGTCCGGTACGTAAGCGGAAGCGAAACGTAACCACGGGACGAAAGCGACAGACTCGGCTAGTCAGGGAGAGGGGAACGTGGGGGCGAAAGCAAACACGCGGCGATATCGGGGTTGCGAAAGATTGCGACTTTATTGTGGAGCCTCACAGTTCGAGGACTCCGGAGCTACGCCCACCCGCTCGTCACTTACAACGGAAGTAGGCAAAGAACAAAACAAGTGACCAAGAAAAACAAGTGACCAAGAAAAACAAGTGCGTAATATAGGGGTCACCGACCACTAGGGTCGCGGAACGGAACTGATTAGGGTGAGCGAGTCGGGGGGGACGTAGTTAATGGGGGCGATACAATGATTCCACAATTTCGGCGGCAAGGCGGCAAGTACGCCGATAGCTTATCTATTAACACTAAGCCAACAGGCTAACGGTAACGAGAAGAGAGCGAAACGGCAGAGACGGAGCGCGCTCGTGCGGGAGCGACGAGGAATAACCCGGGTCGCGTCGCTGAGTACGCCTCTCTCACTCCGTCGAGTCACGCGGCCGAGCGCAACAATTCCTACGCGCGACAGCGATACTCTCGACGGTAGTCGGAAGGGCGGGGGGGGGGGGGGGGGGGGGGGGGGGGAGCAGCACACACACACACTCACTCGTCGCTCGGTCGTCACCTACGCGAGCGCTCTGAACCAATCAGGCGTCGCGTCAGATTCAAACGGAGGACGGCACGGCAATCCAGGATCTTTCTCTGCCTCGAACACTCAACTTATTGAGCATTACCTCAGCAATTCAAAAAGAGAGTGTAATTTATGGGCAAGGCGTAGGCGCCTTCCACGACAACCCGACTCTAGAGAACCTCCCGCAGGGTACGCCGCAGTCAGCACAGGGCCGAAAACGGTTAGGACAATGGCCGGGCGGTCGAGGAAAATTAGATAAACGGGCCTACCTTGCGTTTCGGGACGGCACGGCAAAATCTGGGTGGTCGATGGTCCGCTAGCACACCAACTACACACTCACAGATTTTAATTAGTAGTTCAAAAGAAAGGGGATCAAAAAAAAGGCTGAGGGCGAGAATACTAGTTTTTAGTTTTTCGAGAAAAAGAAGTCGAGCACGTGGTTCGGTATGTCCGTAATGGCTGATGCCTGTGTCTCGAGTAAGTGCCTAGTCCTTGCTCCGTAGATCCGCCGGTCGATGCTCTAGTTGCTGGCCTGGAGGTCCCGCGGCGCTAGGCGATTTCGCCGGGCTAGGTCCCTGCCGTATCTGGCGAGGCGTTGCGAACAGGGTGATCAGGCCGGTTGGTTATTGGCGGAGGCGTTTTGGCGAGCGTGCGGAGGGACTTTCGGGCCTAGCCGCGACTACTACGGCCTAGGCGTTGAGGGTCCTCCAGGACCGAGGATCCAGTCCGTTGTCGGCTGCTAGATTGTTGGCCCTGCAATGTACATGGGATCTTACCGCAGACAGTGAGCTTAAACTAGGCGAATGTGGAGTGTTCCGAGGAGGTACTGGCGGCACGATAACGGTAGCGGTACGGTAGCTAGATACAAGGAAACGATACGGGAGCTGGGTTCTTATGGGGGCGGCGTGGATCCACGGTGGATAAAATCCATCACGTCACAACACCCCCTCCCAGACGGAACGTGCGGGCCCTGCAAGGTGGCCACGCTTCCGCAATCCACGACTACACCCCGACGATTGTCTTCGGCGCGCCCCGGCGACTACGGTGCTGACCCTTCTCCTATCGAGGAAGGCCAGACCGACCGGGCGGGCTTCGTCGTAGCGGGCTATCGTGTTCTCTCGACTGCGAGCGGGCATAGGGCAAGGCTAGGCCTGTCAAGATGTTGAGGTTCCGAGGAAACGGGACGGGAACGGTAACGGTACGGTACAGTCACGCATTCATACGGGGGCGGTACGGTAAGGTAACGGCACGGCAACGGAACGGTAACGGGACGATAACGGTAACGGGACGGGAACGGGACGGGACGGGAACGGGACGAGACGGTAACGGCAGCGCAGATCTACTGCGAAGCCGGGAAGGTCCCACTTTGGATGGCCCTCCTCAGTGCCTCGACGACAGCCAGCACCAGCGGGTGGTCCGGCGCGATGGCCGGGGCCTCCCGCGGCGCGGCGGCCGCCGAGGTCGCCGGAGCGGCCTCCCTCCGTGGTTCCGCCACGGCCGCAGGGCGGGGGTGGTGGGGCCCTAAAGCGCCCCTATGCCACCACCCACCGCAGCGCGGGCAACTACGGGTGGTGCACTCGCGGCGGCCGCACCCGTAGCAGAACGACCCCCGGACTCCGCGGGGTAGTTCGCACCTCCGGTGTTCGTGCCCGGGGAGCCCGCAATTCCAACAGGTCCCCGGAAGGGGGTCCATTGGGTCGGGGGTGCTCCCCGGCCCGGCCGGAGGGCGGGACACGGCAGCGCGGGAGTAGGGGGGAGCCGGGATGGTGGTGGCGGCAGTCGGAGGGGCTACGAGTAGCCCCATCAACGACGGGACGGCGGAGGGTTGGGGGCGGCAGCCCCTCCCGGCGCCAACGGCGGGCCCTGCGATCGGCCCCAGGCCCAGTAAAGCCTGGGCCGGGCTGACCAGCAGGGTGCCGGTCGTCTCGGGAGAGAGGATAGGCGCGGGGATGGAGGCCGCAGACTTGCGCGTGCGCTTCCCTCGGCGACGCTTACGCCTGCCGAGACGCTCCGGTCCGCCGCTGGCGGAGGCCATAGCGGGGTCCGGGGTCGGGGCTGGCGCCTCCGGGGGAGCGCACGGCGGCGCCTCCACGGCCTCGGGGGTGGCTTCGGGGGCTTCCGGCTGGGGCTCCGGGTCCCGCAGCAGGGCTTCCTCCTCCTCCGCCACGTCCATGGGCTCCTCCATGGCCTCCTCCAACTCCACTAGGACGCCCTCGGGGACGGCCGGGGGGCGGGATTGCCCTGTGCCAGGCTCCCTCAGGGCTGGTAATCCCCGGGAGAGGCGTCGGGCGTCCGCCGTGCTGATTATGCCCCCCGGGTACGTCACCCGATCCCAGGTGGACGTTGGTTCCATCCCGGCCATCAGATCGGGAGAGGGGGGACGCCTGGTCGGGGCCGTCGATCGGCCTCGGGGTCGGCGGTCGCCGGCACGGCTCATCCTCGTGCACCTGTGGGAGGAGAAGACGGGGCGTTAGCGGTACGGCACAAGAGGTAGACGGGGGGGCGGTAGGCTCAGACATACTGGGCACACACACGGCAGGGGGGTCGGTTGTGGGGCGGTAGGGTTTCAAATCCTTTACGTGGGCTTTCCCCGCCGGACGCCCGGTTGCGTCCACCAGGTCGTAGACGACCGGGGAGCGTATTCCGGCGACTGTGTAGGGGCCCTGGAACTTGGGTGCGAGTTTCGCGGAGATGTAGTTCGCGGCGGAAGACAGTACGTGCTGCCGGCGCCACACGCGGTCGCCTACAGCGAACGCGAGGCTGCGTCGGCCGCGGTTGTAATATCTCGACCGCCGCTCCGCTGCCTCATCCAACTGTTTCGCGGCCCAGTCCCTCAGGCCCTCCAGGCGCCGCACGCGGTTTTCCCATTCCATCGGAGGGATGGGCGCGATTTCCGCGGGTCCTTCCACCTTGCGGCGGAGGGACCCGGGCGGTCGCAGCTCCTTCCCGAAGTTCAGGAAAGCCGGGGTGAGTTGGGTCGAGGCATGAGTCGCGGAATTCAGGGCGTAACGAAATTCGCCCAAGTGCCGGTCCCACTCTCGGTGGTCGGCCTCCAGGAACGCGACGATCATCGTTTTCAACGTCCGATTTACGCGCTCGACGGGATTTGCTTGGGCGTGATACGGAGGGACGATAGTGTAGACGATGCCCCGCTCTAAGCACGCAGCCGCGATGAGGTTGTTCGCGAACTCCGTGCCGTTATCCGTGAGCAGGACTTCCGGGGTTCCCCATCGGAAGACCACTAGGTCCTCCAGGGCTCTCAGGACGGACGCCCCGTTGGCCTTCCGTAAGGGAACGAACTCCACCCACTTGGTGAAGAGGTCCTGGAAGACCAACAGGTAGCAAAAGCCCTGTTTACTCGGGGGGAACGGTCCCATAATGTCGGCGGCCACGACTACCCATGGCTGCTCGACTACGCGTCGTCCCATCAGCCCGAGGGGCCCCGCTTGCTCGACCTTACATCGTTGGCAGGTTTCGCAGGCGCGCACGAACGCAGCGGCGTCCCGGTGCATGCCCGGCCAATAGTAAAGGAGCGCGAGCCTCGCGCAGGTCTTTTCCGTTCCCAGATGTCCGGAGGTAGGGGTCGCGTGAGCTTCGGTGAGGGCGGTAGGGCGCTGTTCGGGGGGGAGTACCAACTTCCACGTTTCCAAATCCGGTAGAAGGGGGTCGGCCAGGGAGTCTGCTCGGTGGCAGTACAACCGACCGTCCTCCACCTTCCACGTCGGATATTGTTGGGGTCGGTTGGGTACCTCCGCGAGGCGCTTGAGGTACCACGGGTCGGTAGTGTCGCTCATGGCCGCTAGGGGTTCTACCACTGGCTCGTACGCCCGAGACAGCGCATCCGGCACGTGGTGCAACGCACCCTTGCGGTGCACGATCTCGAATTCGTACTCCAGGAGCCCCAGCGCCCAGCGGGCCAGGCGACCGGTAGGGTCCGTCAGGTTATAGAGCCACCGCAGGCTACTATGGTCCGTGACGACCGTGAAACGGTAACCCTCCAGATAGGGGCGAAATTTCCGAATGGCCCAGACGACGGCCAGACATTCGCGCTCGGTGACGGTATAGTTCCGCTCGGGGCTCGTGAGGATGCGGCTCGCGTACGCGATCACATGTTCCTCGTCCCCGGTCTTCTGCGTCAGCACCGCTCCGATGCCGGTGTCGCTAGCGTCAGTCTGGAGGGTGAACGGGACGGAAAAATCCGGGCAAGTGAGAGTCGGAGCGGTGACCAGGGCCCTTTTCAGGTCCTCAAAGGCCTCCTGCTGGGGCGCGTCCCACTGCCAACGGCGGCTCTTCTTCAAGAGTGCGGTAAGGGGAGCCGACCGCGCCGCGGAATCACTAAGGAAGCGACGGTACCAGGACGCCATGCCCAGGAAGCGGCGCACTTGTTTGAGCGTCCGCGGTTCCGGGTAGTCGACGACCGCGCTGATTTTCTCGGGGTCGGCTTGCAACCCGCGCTCATTGACGAGGAAGCCCAGATAACGCACTTCCTCACGACAAAAGTGGCTTTTCTCCGCGTTCACGGTCAATCCCGCCTCTGAGATCACGCCCAGTATTCGTCGGATCCACTCGAGGTGGTCCTCAAAGTTTTTCGTGACGATTATTACGTCGTCCAGGTATACGAAGACGTGAGGCTCCATCTCGGGGCCGATGAGGCGGTTCATCAGACGCTGGAAAGTCGCGGGGGCGCCGGAGAGGCCGTACGGCATCCGCTTGAAGTGAAAGAGGCCCTTCCCCGGCACGGTAAACGCGGTTATCTCGCGGCTCGACTCCTCCAGGGGTACTTGAAAGTACGCCTGGCTCAGGTCGATCGTCGTGATATACCGGGCCTCGCGCAGTTTGTCCAGTATACTGGTCATGTGCGGCAGGGGGTACGCGTCTTTCTTCGCGACGTCATTTACTTTACGGAAGTCCAGACAGAAACGATATTTCCCGCTCGGTTTCCGGATCATTACGATGGGGCTTGACCACTCGCTGTGGGAGGGCTCGATCACGTCGGCCTCTAGCATGGCATCTACCTCGAGGTACATCGCCTCCCTCACTTTGGGGGAGACGGGGTAGTGCCGCTGCTTGATCGGAGGGTGCCCTTGGACATCGATCCGGTGCTCCGCAAGCGGCGTAATGCCCGGTCGGTCGACCGGAGGGGGCAGAGTATCGGCCAGAAAGCGCTCTAGGCGTCCAGCCTGCTCGGGGCTAAGTACTCTGAGCCCTCGCGGGGGCGGAGGCGGATCCGGGGGGTCCGGAGAACGGGAATCGGTAATGGGGGGATCGGTAATCGGTACCGAAGACGGTAACGGGGCAACGGGAACGGCAGACGAAATACAACGAGCGGTAGCCGGAGACGTAGACGGAGACGTACGGTAGGGGTCGGCTTGGGGAATTTTTCCCTCGCCGGAGTTAGGGGCAGGGCGGGGAGAGCGTTCATCCGCTCCCCCACACGCACACGATGGCTCCATCGCGGGGCTTACCCACCTACCCTCGGCCGCGGAGTGAAGCCGGGCGGGCGTGAGGTGTGTTTTGAACACACCCGTCGCGCCTCCGGCCAGCTGCCAGCAGTCGGTGGTGAAACTCACCGAGAATGCGAACGCTCGTGCGAAATCCATGCCGAGGACGCATTCGTATTCAAACGAAGAGGCGAACCGCACGGAGATCTCACGGCGCTCGTACGCAAAGGTAATCGGTAGCAGCAGCTCGCCGGCGGTCTCCTCCACCGCCCCGTTAGGTAACAGTACCTGGGGGCGGGGTCGGGCTCCAGCCTGAGCGAGCGCGCGCGCAAACTTCGACAGAGCGGGTCTGCCGATGTAGGTGCGACTTGAGCCGGGGTCAAAAAGTGCGTGCAGAGGGTGACCGTCGACCTTCACTGCGAGGAAGTATCGTGGGTCTCCACCCGGGGCAACCACGGGGCAGCACTTTGCAGCCGGGTCATTCAAGGAGAACGGTAGGTCCAGGGAACAAGGGGCGACCCGCACCCTCTATTCCCCTGCGCGTTTCCCGCGACTGCGGGCACGGTGCAACGGGGACAATTTCCCACCCGCGCTCCCCTTTGTCCGCACCGGAAGCACAGCACGCGTCGCGGCTGCGTGCAGTCTCGGTGTAGATGCCCGGGAGCATCACAATTCCAGCAGTTTCCGCCGGGCCACGCAGGGACCGCGGTCGCTGCCGCTGGAGCTCCGGGGGGAGGCGTAGGTGCGGGAACGGTAGGCCGGGGTACCGTTTTCACGGCCGCCACCGGCGCGGCAGCAGGTAGGGGCGGTAGGGGCGGTACGGGAGGGGTCGGGGCCGTCGCAGGCCCCGAGCGCCCGCGTTTTCCCCGGGGTGCTCTCTTGCGAGCGCCCGGGGGTGCGGGGTCGGGGCCCGTCGGGGCCTCCGCGGGAGCCGCTGTGGCGGCCACGGCGGACGCCCTCGGCCTTCGCCCTCCCTGGAAGGCATATTCCGGCAGGAGCGAGGCGTCGGGGTCGGGTGGAGGCACGTACAGCCGGTCTAGGGCCGTCGCGGCCTCGTATTGCTCCCCCAACGCCATCAGCCCCGCGATAGTCGCGAAAGCGTTTCGGGGGATCGCGCGGCGGTAGCGCGGCAGTAGGTTTGTGTAGGCCTGGTCCACCTGCTCCTCCGCCGCCATCGGGGGGGCGACCCTCTCGAAGATTAACCGCAGGTTGTCCAGGAAGTCAGCTATGGACTCCCCTTCTCCCTGCGTTCGCCGATACCCCTCTTGGCGGACTTGGACCGACCAGTACACCCCCCCAAAGCGGCGGCGGAACGCCCTCGCGAAGGTCGCCCAGTCGGGCCAGTTGGCCCTCTCCAGGCGGAACCAATGCAGCGCATGGTCGGTGAAGAAGGTCGGCAGGGCTCCAAGGACGTCTTCCTCGCTAATACGACTCCCCTGGCGCAACTCCTCTACGCGACGCAGAAATTCTTCTGCGCTGCTATCGCGCTTCCCGGAAAACGTCAGCCTCCAGTGGCGTGTCGCCTCCAGGGGGTCGCGGCCGCTACCGCGTGCGGCGGCGCGCGGGGGCCGGCCAGGGCCTTACGGGATCGGCAGCGGGGGCAGCGGGGCCAGTAATCGGGGAGAGAAGGGGGCCTGCCCCCCAGTAGAGCTCCGCCGACCTCGGCGGGGGTCCCCGCGACGACGCGACCGGGAACTCCGCCGGGGCGCGGCGGCACCGGGGATTGGCGGTGGGAGCGGGAAGGTTCCATGGATCAACCGGGGGAACGGTCGGAGGCCAGGGGTCGGCAACGGAAGCGGCCGGGTGCCGGGAAGCGGCCACGGGGCCGGCCGGAGGCCAGGGATCGGTCACGGGACGGGCCATGTGCCAGGGATCGGCCACAGGCGCGGCCGTGTGCCAGGGATCGGCCACGGGCGCGGCCGTGTGCCAGGGATCGGCCACGGGCGCGGCCGTGTGCCAGGGATCTGTAACGGGACCGGCCGTGCGCCATGGATCGGCCACGGGCGCGGCCGTGTGCCAGGGGTCGGCAGCGGTAACCGTAGGGTACCTCCGGTCGCCACCGGGGACCATATAATAGGGGGTTTGGGCCGCGGGGGCGGTCCGATATGGGGTTTCGGGGAAGGGAGCGGCACGATAGGGTGAATCGGGGAAGGGGGCGGCACGATATGGGGTTTCGGGGAAAGGGGCGGCACGATAGTAACCTTCGGGGGCGGGAACGGCACGATACTCGGGACGAGAGGTTGGGGCGGTAGGGGACTCCGGGCGGTAGTAGGGGTCGGGACGGTAGACGGGGGCCTCGGTCGGGGCCGCCGACAGCCGGGTGTGGCTGGCCTGCAGCCCCCCCGAAACCTGGAGAACGGTAGCGGGTCCCTCCGGCGGCTCCGCCCATCCGGTCCCGTCGCGAGCGGCCGCGGCGCCGGCGGACGGACCGTCGGGAACCCGCCGGGGAACCCCCAAGGGCTCACCTGGAGCAGGTGAGGACCGGAGCGGGGTATCGAGCGGGGGCGGCAAGGGTAGTAACGACGGTAGGGGCGGTATGCGGGCCCCTCCGAAGTCCAGCAAATCGGAACCCGGCTCCGCCGTGTCATACAGGGTATTCCCGGACAAACCCGACGTCTCGAGAGCCTGCAGGGGGGAGAACTCCGGCAGCGCGGGATCGAAGTGAACGCGGGGCTCGCTGGGCGGCGGCGGCACGCGGGAGGGGACCAGAAGCCCGCCGGTCGCGGGCGGCGTCATCACCCCCGCGGCACCGGGGGCCGGGGGTGCGGGGGTGGTAGCGTCTATCACCTCCCTCCAACCATCATCAGTCGTCTCCCACTCCACGCGGAAGCTTCCCCGGGAGCGGTAGTATAGCCAGAGGCGGCGGCTGAGGTCGGCCACCGGACCCCGGCGGTCGAGGCGGAGGCGAGTCAGCACCTCGATCATCTGGTCCCGCGACATGCGGTCCAGGATCGTGCACAGCTCGACCCCCTCCGACATGTCCAGCGGGCGGTCTCGATGAGCCCCCAGCCACGCCAGATCCTCTTCCCACATCCTAAACGTAGTAGGGGGAGAGCTCTCAGGGTCGACGAGCGGAACGGCACGGGACAGGTCGCGCGATAACGGTACTGTAAGCGCGAAACGGTATCAGTGCCGGCACGGGAGACGGAACGACACGTGACGGACACGGGTGGGTCCTCGCTGGCAGTAGCGAGGTCGAAAACGTAGGCGGCACGGAAAAGGGACGCTAAAAATCGGTAGCGCGGCACGAGACCGACGAGAGGGGTCAGGGCGGTACGATACGGTATCCCGAGTGTCCACTCGGGCCCCACGTTGGGCGCAAAATTTGTAACGGTGAATTCGAGCCGGTCCCGCACAAGGCCGGAAAAGGTAAGACTCGAACCTACTCACAAAGATCAGCTCCTCAACTGTTATGATCGATAGCGAGATCGAGAAGATATAGCCAAGACGAGAACGATACTGGTTGTAGTTGGGCGCCAGGCACCAAAGGGTACCGTCCGGTACGTAAGCGGAAGCGAAACGTAACCACGGGACGAAAGCGACAGACTCGGCTAGTCAGGGAGAGGGGAACGTGGGGGCGAAAGCAAACACGCGGCGATATCGGGGTTGCGAAAGATTGCGACTTTATTGTGGAGCCTCACAGTTCGAGGACTCCGGAGCTACGCCCACCCGCTCGTCACTTACAACGAAAGTAGGCAAAGAACAAAACAAGTGACCAAGAAAAACAAGTGCGTAATATAGGGGTCACCGACCACTAGGGTCGCGGAACGGAACTGATTAGGGTGAGCGAGTCGGGGGGGACGTAGTTAATGGGGGCGATACAATGATTCCACAATTTCGGCGGCAAGGCGGCAAGTACGCCGATAGCTTATCTATTAACACTAAGCCAACAGGCTAACGGTAACGAGAAGAGAGCGAAACGGCAGAGACGGAGCGCGCTCGTGCGGGAGCGACGAGGAATAACCCGGGTCGCGTCGCTGAGTACGCCTCTCTCACTCCGTCGAGTCACGCGGCCGAGCGCAACAATTCCTACGCGCGACAGCGATACTCTCGACGGTAGTCGGAAGGGCGGGGGGGGGGGGGGGGGGGGGGGGGGGGGAGCAGCACACACACACACTCACTCGTCGCTCGGTCGTCACCTACGCGAGCGCTCTGAACCAATCAGGCGTCGCGTCAGATTCAAACGGAGGACGGCACGGCAATCCAGGATCTTTCTCTGCCTCGAACACTCAACTTATTTTAAACCTTATGCCCCTCAGCAATTCAAAAAGAGAGTGTAATTTATGGGCAAGGCGTAGGCGCCTTCCACGACAACCCGACTCTAGAGAACCTCCCGCAGGGTACGCCGCAGTCAGCACAGGGCCGAAAACGGTTAGGACAATGGCCGGGCGGTCGAGGAAAATTAGATAAACGGGCCTACCTTGCGTTTCGGGACGGCACGGCAAAATCTGGGTGGTCGATGGTCCGCTAGCACACCAACTACACACTCACAGATTTTAATTAGTAGTTCAAAAGAAAGGGGATAAAAAAAAAAGGCTGAGGGCGAGAATACTGGTTTTTAGTTTTTCGAGAAAAAGAAGTCGAGCACGTGGTTCGGTATGTCCGTAATGGCTGATGCCTGTGTCTCGAGTAAGTGCCTAGTCCTTGCTCCGTAGATCCGCCGGTCGATGTTCTAGTTGCTGGCCTGGAGGTCTCGCGGCGCTAGGCGATTTCGCCGGGCTAGGTCCCTGCCGTATCTGGCGAGGCGTTGCGAACAGGGTGATCAGGCCGGTTGGTTATTGGCGGAGGCGTTTTGGCGAGCGTGCGGACGGACTTTCGGGCTTAGCCGCGACTACTACGGCCTAGGCGTTGAGGGTCCTCCAGGACCGAGGATCCAGTCCGTTGTCGGCTGCTAGATTGTTGGCCCTGCAATGTACATGGGATCTTACGGCAGACAGTGAGCTTAAACTAGGCGAATGTGGAGTGTTCCGAGGAGGTACTGGCGGCACGATAACGGTAGCGGTACGGTAGCTAGATACTAGGAAACGATACGGGAGCTGGGTTCTTATGGGGGCGGCGTGGATCCACGGTGGATAAAATCCATCACGTCACAAAACATACAATAATAATGATACTGATAATAATAATAGCAAGAAAGACACGAAATTTGTCAATATTATCGCGAGTACAGGCTTTTACAGGGTATTTTGATTCATGAATTCACATATCACAATATCTGCAATGTTTTAATTATTGACAACAGAAAAACAAAGATTATATTATTGCGTTTCATAACTTCGTATATCACACATCAATCGATATCACTGTCAAATTAGCAACTCTTCATTTCTATGCCACGTTGCTTTTTCGGTCACGTTTTATTTGTTTGAATTCTGTAATTTATTTGGCTTTTTAGACTAGTCATATTGTCAATGCCCTGCATATCACTTTATAAGCATACAAAATCACTGAACGTATTATAATAATGCACAATAAAATTATGATGATTATAGCGACTATATAACATTTTTCACGGTATTTTATTTTATGACTTGACGTGTATATAAATATCACGATGTGCTTAGATATGGGCTATTTCATGCCAACTGACCCTCGACATTCTGAATTGTTGTAGTTTTTTTTTTCTTCGATAATAGAGTGGTCGATGAATGAAGGGCGTACGCCAATTTTTAGAGTTTCTATCTCAATTCATTTTCGTGTTATGAATTTCCAAATAATTGGCGAAATTTTACATTCGTTGAACTTCAATTATGTATAACTCCGTGATAAAACGAGATATCAACTTGAACGAATAGGTTATTTTTCTCGCCTTCGATCGTACCTTAACATAAGAGTAGGTAGAAAAATATACACCGTCAAGTCGACCATTTTTATACGCTTAAAAGTATAAAAAATCGATTTTCGCCAAGTGCGACACCTTCGATTTTTTTGGAAAAGATTCCATAAATTCTAGAGCCGAAACCGTAAAAAAAAATGATAGTTTTATTAAGCTGACAAGAATCTAATAAATAAGAATAAAAAAAATTAGGTTGTAGAGATTGAATGATAATGCAATAAATTAACATAAATTTGTGAAAGTTAGTTGTATATTAAGCTTAAAGAAGAGTCATATACATACCAATTGGTCGTCTATGCGGGCGCGAGGGGCGGACGCTTCCGCAGCAACCTCCTGGGGAGGTGGTGCATTAAACTGTGCGTTGTTTGCACCACCTCCAGGCGACATTTCGAGCGCGCTGATATCTGCTGTGATTCAATAAGAAATATATAAAATGCATGGATGAATATAGCGAGTAATTTAATTATAAGGTATTGTTACAAAGGGCAGAATCACCTTCACATATATCATACAAAAATATATTAGTCATTGAATATAAAAAAAATACGTATGGAATACAAACGAACTATCGGTTGCTACGTCAACCAAAAAAGTCTTGTGCTAGATATTAATTTGAACGGACATATTAAAAAATGCTAATATTTAAAAAATTAATATTTTCGTATATGTTTTAAATCAGAACCAACTACTTATTCATTAGTTGAAATCAGATTTAGTGAAGGGTGTGAAATCACTCTTTGTAACATCATAATATTCAGCTTGAAATATTTTATAATACTCGTAATTAATTTGAAAAATTATATTGGATTTTGTTAGGGTGAGAATAAGACTATCAACCGTGATTCATATCAAATAAAGATAATTAGATATTAAATTAAAATTCGTGAAATTGTACTTACACATGTTGCTATTGGTGTGGTCAGACATTAAATGAAGGTGGAGTTTGAATTTGAAAACTTTTGAATTAGTAGATTTGAGTACAATATAAGATGACGAAACGGTTGATCAGTGATATGATTGGCTGGATATAAAAAAACGACCAATCACGTATTCAGTTTAATTATTGTTAAGACAGCGAAACATTGTTGTCTATTTTGTTTATTATACCTATAAGCTAAGAATTTGGAATTTCAGTCATCCTGGATCTATTGTCGATACTCGTTACCATGAACCAGAAGCGCATCGGTAGTGGCGCCATCGCACCGCGAAAAATTGCAGCCATTCCAGCCATCTGGGATCGGGAGTCTGTAATCGTTACCATGATCCCGGTAGTGGCAACATCGTATTGCGAAAAATTGCAGCTTCCAATTGTCGGTAGCGGAAGATCGACGATCTATGATTCAGAATCGTCACCATCAGCCGGTCGGTACCTATGTAAAGTTAGCCGGTAACTTAATTATTTTTCGATTTTTTATATACCAAACAATTGCTCCTTAATTGCTCTTTATTGCTCCGCTAATTTCGTTAATTGCTCCAGTCTAGTTTCCAAGAAAAAAAAAACCAAATGCGGATCTACTATGTTAAAATGCCGGCCAAATTCAAATCTAGGTTTCGACCAAACGGATGAAGAGACGACGTTCTACATGGAACTAAAAAAATGCTCCCCTGATCCTCTTAATTGCTCCTCCCTTTTTTTCAGGTGCTCTCTTTCAGTTTCTAAGTAAATTGAATAATAAGGTACGAGTTCAGCCGACATAACCTCTCTATCATATGACAGCTCATTTCGAGTTACACGGAGACATCGATTAAGTTGACGATAAATGCTGAAAAAATCATGAATCAATTGCTCCTCGTCTGCTCTCAATTGCTCCACCCTTTTTTTCAATTGCTCTCTTTTAGTTTTTAAGTAAATTGAATAATGAGGTACGAGTTCAGCCGACATAACCTCTCCATCATATGACAGGTCATTTCGAGTTACACGGAGACATCGATTAAGTTGACGATAAATGCTGAAAAAATCATGAATCAGTTGCTTCACCCTTTCTTCTCATTGCTCCCTATTAGTTTCCATGATTATTTTATGCGTGTCGAAAGTTTTTGCTAAATCTAAATATGAAATCAATAGGAATCGAGTCAATCAATAATCGGTCCGACGAGAAGCGATGGAGCCCTCAAGACTGTCTAACTATTAATAGTCGCTGCAGGTCGCTGGAAGTATACGAAAAATGTAGCTCGACAAACCCATGAAGTACGCCATTAGGCCAGTGATTGGATGGAGATTCGCCCTTACGACCAAGCGATGAAGAATGAGCGCGCCATTTTGCTTTCCATTCAAGTCCAGATCCAGCTTGTCGCCGCCTGTCGCCGCCATCAAGGACATTAGTGTTTCGGAGCAGCGTCGTATTTTTGAGATTTTCGATAATGAAGTATACTTTTATTGGAGATATATACGAGAAATGTGGATCAAAGTGAAAGTTTATGATGTGAAGAATGATTTTAACTACGATTTAAATCATATAGGTTTTATTAACTTGAGTGATTGTTTTATAAGTTTAATGAAAACGGTTTTTCATACAGACGCCAAGTTTTTTTTACCAGGTAAGGCCTGAAAATACTAGGTAGATATTAGGATACGTATATAATACCAGGCATTAAATGACATAAATTAGTTTTATGATCTGTAAAAAATATTGAAATCTTAATTTGTAAGAACTGAGCTCGGAGCAGCTCGGAGTTACTAGTTTCGGAGTAGTAGTTAAGAATTATCCGTGATGTCTACGTACAAGATCAAAGCAATTTTCATTTTTTCCATCTCATTGACATCTGCAACTACAGCCCTTTTGTGTAAATCATTTCGTATCTGCCATGTTCCTGTAGCAGATCGACAATATGCAATATAATGCCCGAGTCCGTCTGAGACCGCTGGTTTGACATATTTTACTGCCCCACAGAATAGGTATTTTTTTCTCCCAACATTCACGTGTACAGGAATATCCGTCATACAACTTCGCATATCTATTATGCCATACCACATGGCCAAATGTGATTCTTGGAAAATAAAATCCGTGCCGATGGCTAGGTAAGGTCCCAATACCATTTTCCGTTTCGCCGTTTTCTGATTACATTCTGAACAGTAACGCATGCCAGGTTGTACTGTATTATTAATTTCTTTTTCCAAACAGCGAATTCCTTCTTGCCAAATGGGACCAGACTCTACTTCTAAGGTCGGCATTGGTGCCTCATTACTCCACATACACTCCTCATTGCCGCAGGTAAGACTTTCTACAGTACATGGATACTCTTGCATAATTCCTTCAAAAAGCTGACCAACATTGGTATCACAATCAACAATATTGTCTTTGCAGGGCATTCTGGGGTATAATATATGTGCACGACGTTTGTATAAATCTTTATTTACTCCATGGATTGAATATTGTTTGACCAGTTTGATAAATGATGCCAGGTCTCTACTATCTGTTTGACATTCGCCGTCTATGAAATTTCGGAATGTTTGCACATTGCAGTAAGAAGATGCTGTTATCTCAGCTATACTGTCGAATGAACAGGTGTTAGTGAAGTGTATTTTCTTCTTATTCACTATTTGTGGTGGCAGCAAACTGCCGTTTTGTATTATATCCTTGGATTGATTGCCCGTTGGTCTTTGAAGTTTTACAAGTAACTCTGGATCAGCTCTCACATATTTTCCACGTCTTGGTTTTGCAGTTGATGAAGGCCTCGGAGCGTCTGGCGATGGAGCGTCTGGTGATGGAGCCTTTGCCGATGGAGCCTTTGGCGATAGAGCATCTGACATCGAAGGAGAATTGTTGTTGCAATCAGTTTTCAACAAATCAGTGTTTTTTTCGTTTTCGAAAATGATCGTGTATGAATTTTCATCAATTTGTTTAAGATGATAATTCTCTTGTTCTTTTGTTTTTTGTATTGTAGAATGATGGTATATCTCTCGAGTAAATGAGGCGTAAGTTATACCATCCATTTTGTAAGGTGTCTTTAAAACAGAGTCTGAAGAGTTTATAGATTGATAATCATTCAACGCAATCGACTTTTCCACACTTGCATTTGTATCAGTTTTTATAGTTTCAGGGTCGATGGTATCCTTGTTACTACATCGAGCATCGTAACTCATGGATTCTACGATTTCTATATCCGAGATTGGCGGTATGTATCCTACAATATTTTTTTGCTTTTTTTCTAATTTATTTTTATTAGATACACGTTCGACCTTGCGATATGAAGACATGTCAGGTAAGTCGGTAATATTTACTGAAGTCTCCGGAATATGGGAGTCTTCGGCGTGTACCAAGCCCCTCCAGTTCTCTTTCATTTGTAAATGCTTAACATCCGCCTTCACTCGAATATTTGGTCGTGTAGCTTCTGTATTTTTTAACTTAGCCAATTCAGCTCGGGCTAGCTTCATTGTTGAATCGATTAATCGAGAGTTTTTTTATAAATAGCTTGTCGACTCTGAGAGGCCTTCCATTTTCCAGTAGCGCGTCCTTGAGGTCTGAAAAGTATGATTCTGATCTAGCGGAAGTTGCAACATTTTCTTTTGAATTAAAATGCTTCCTCATAACTGTAGTGTTTCAACACTATATTAGTTTTAAATGGCGGAAATAATCTGCGCCACCTAAGACGCTCGAAGCGCCTCTCTCGCCATATCTAATAACCGACTTTCGAGGGTTTTTGCCCCGGCCCGGGACACCGTCGTGCACACGCACTCTCGTCCCGACCGCCATGTGTATATATATCATTCCTTTAATAAAGTATAATGTTTTTGGGAGTTAACAATTATTGACTGGAATAAATCTGACCCCCTCGATCCCAAAACACTACAGTGGCGACGAGGATAATGGTAAAGTAAAGCGATATAGGATCGCAAAGATTTTTCACGTTTAGTGAAAAGTGATAAGCGAACGAAAACGTGGTCAAGATGGCGGAAAAAGAGGAGGAGAGGAAGAAAATGGCAGAGGAGCTGAAAGCAATTGAAAACGAACGTTCGGACATCGCGGAAAATAAAGCTCAGTTAACGGAAAGCCGGGAACAATTGGCGTTGGATCAGCAAGCGTTAGTGACGCAACAAACGCAACTTCGTGAACGAGAATTGACACTGGAATCACGATCGGCTCAAGGACAAATCCAGCAAATTGTGACGTCACGGATCGGCGAATTGAAGGAATTCAATGTGAACGACGATTGGGCGCTGTGGAATGAAAGGTTAGACCAATTTTTTTTCGCGAACGATATTCAAGAAAATAAAAGAGTGGCTCTCCTTATCACTCTACTCGGAAGTGAGGGGTATGCTCTTCTCCGAAATTTATGTGCTCCAGTCAAACCATCGGACAAATCTTTCGGAGAACTGGTTGAAACGATGAGAAATCACTTGCAGCCGAAGCCAAGTGTAATTACGGAGCGGTTCAAATTCAAAGAGTGTCGCCAAAATGAGGGCGAGAGCATTAAAACGTATTTGGCAAATTTAAAGAAATTGTCGACATTTTGTGAATTTAATGACAATCTTGATTATCACCTAAGGGATCAGTTTGTCTGGGGTCTTCGAAACGCATCGATTCAAAAACGTCTTCTCGGAGAACCGAATTTGTCTTATATGCGAGCTGTCGAATTGGCTCTCGCATTAGAGTCAGCATCCAGAGATGTAGCACAGATGGGATCAACGCAAAAATCAGCTGCGGATCAAGTCAATTTCGTGGGTCCGAGGAGGTCATCGCAGGCATCGAAAAGTTATAGGAACAACAAATCGTCGCGGTGCTACTGCTGCGGTGGATTGAATCATCAGACAAGCGTATGTAGGTATAAGCATTATCGGTGCAATATTTGCAAAAAAGAAGGTCATTTGTCAAGAATTTGCAAAGAAAATAAAAGCAAGCATAACAAAGAAATTCAATCGAATAATCGCAATTCAAGTAAACAAATTAGTTCAAGACAAAATTATATTGCCGAAAATAAAAACGTCTCGGAAAATTTTGACGATCTTTTTCATTTGCAAATGGGAAATGAAAGAGTGAACGACGGGATTTTTAGTATCGAGCCAATTAGAATGAATTTGACGATTGATAATATAAAAATTGAATTTGACGTGGACACAGGGTCCGATATTGCGGCAATTTCGGAAAATTTCTTTAAAAAAGTGAAAGAATTTCGGAAAAAAATAGTAAAAAAATCAAATCGTAAATTTCGTTCGCATCCTGGACAAGAAATTATTCCACTTGGGTACATGGATGTAAAAGTATCGTTGGGAAAAACAATCAAAGAATTGGAATTGTTTATTTTGCCCGGAAATGGTCCGCCACTCTTAGGGAGAACTTGGATACACGCACTTAAAGTGCCAGTGTCGAAGTTACTAGAGGGGGAGGAGAAATCGAGCATCGATTGGCTGGATAATGATGAAATTAATAACGATATTGAAAACATTATCAGCGAATTCGATTCGGTTTTCTCAGAGAAATTGGGGAAATATACAAAAAAAAAATTTACGATTCATTTGAAAGAAAATGCGAAACCGGTTTATTGGAAACCTCGACCAATTCCTTATGCGATACGAGAAAAAGTGGAAAAAGAATTAAATCGATTAATTGAAGCGGAAATTATAAACGAAGTGGAGAGTAGGGAATGGGCTACTCCAATTGTACCGGTACCGAAAAGCAATGGGGAAATTCGAATATGCGGAGATTACAAAGTCACGCTTAATCCCCATATTAAGATCGATCGTTACCCAATACCGCGGGTCCAAGATCTTGTATCAACGTTAAATGGGGGTACAATTTTTTTGAAAATCGATTTATCTCAAGCGTACCAACAAGTGGAATTGGATGACGATTCGAAATTGTTAGTCACAATTTCCACGCATAAAGGATTGTTTGTGTACAATCGTTTATGTTTCGGTATAGCTTCAGCACCGGGATTGTTTCAAAGGGAAATGGAAAAGTTATTGAATGGAGTGGAGGGAGTGATTTGCTTTTTCGACGACATTCTGGTTTCAGGTTCGACACGTGAGCTACATAATCAAAGGGTTAAAGAGGTTTTACGAAGATTGCAAAACTGCGGCCTCACTGTAAAGAAAGGGAAATGTGAATTCTCAAAAGAGAGTGTTGAATTTCTCGGTTATGTATTGGACAAAAATGGTACTCACGTGTCTAAAGAGAAAACCAAAGCAATTAGTGACGCCCCGGCTCCAAAGGATTTGACTCAGTTGAGGGCGTTCCTCGGCATGATAAACTATTATGAAAAATTCATGCGAAATTACTCGAGAGTTATCGGTCCGCTTTTTAACTTGTTAAAAAAAGATGTGAGTTGGAACTGGGACTCAAATTGCGATGAGGCATTCAAAAGAGCGAAACAAAGTTTAATGGAATCGGAGGTTTTGACTCATTTTAATTTGAAATTACCGATTAAAATCGCTTGTGATGCATCTCCATTCGGCCTGGGGGCGGTACTGTCTCATGTTTATAAAGACGGATCCGAAAGACCAATCGCTTTTGCTTCTCGTACGTTGTCAAAAGCTGAAAAAGGCTATTCACAGCTCGACAAAGAGGCTTTGGGTATTATATTCGGAGTTAAAAAGTTCCACCAGTACGTCTACGGTCGGCGCTTTATTCTGGAGACGGATCACAAGCCGTTGGTATACATTTTTGGATCCAAGCATGGATTGCCACAAATGTCCGCGAATAGAGTCCAAAGGTGGGCAGTTTTGTTATCGGCCTACGATTTTGAGATAAAATATATCAAAGGCACCGATAACACTCGAGCGGATGGGTTGTCGAGAGTTCCTTTGGTTCGTAACGAGGGAAATGAAACGGAAACGTACGAATACACGTATTTGAATTTTGTGTCCGACGGAATTAAGGCAATTAACGCGGGAAAAGTCGAGGAAGAAACGGGAGCCGATAGTCAATTGAGTCAAGTCCGTGAATTTGTGATGACCGGGTGGCCAAACGTAGTGCCTGACATGTACAGAGCGTATAAAAATCGAGAAAAAGAATTAACGGTGGAGGGAGGTTGTGTAATGTGGGGACACAGAATTGTAATTCCTCCGAAGCTGCGTGGCAATTTACTCGACGAACTCCACAGTATCCACTGTGACGTGATGGATTTTATCCACCGTGGATCCACGCCGCCCCCCATAGAACCCAGCTCCCGTATCGTTTCCTAGTATCAAGCTACCGTACCGCTATCGTTATCGTGCCGCCAGTACCTCCTCGGAACACTCCAAACTCGCCTAGTTTAAGCTCACTGTCTGCCGTAAGATTCCATGTAAGTTGCAGGGCCAACAATCTAGCACCCGACAACGGACTGGATCCTCGGTCCTGCAGGACCCTCAACGCCTAGGCCGTAGTAGTCGCGGCTAGGCCCGAAAGTCCGTCCGCACGCTCGCCAAAACGCCTCCGCCAATAACCAACCGGCCTGATCACCCTGTTCGCAACGCCTCGCCAGATACGGCAGGGACCTAGCCCGGCGAAATCGCCTAGCGCCGCGAGACCTCCAGGCCAGCAACTAGAACATCGACCGGCGGATCTACGGAGCAAGGACTAGGCACTTACTCAAGACACAGGCATCAGCCATTACGGATGTACCGAACAACGTTCTCGACTTCATTTTCTCAAAACTAAAAACCAGTCTTCTCGCCCTCAGCCATCTTAGATCCCCTTTCTTTTGGTTTCTATATTATTACTACTATTAAAGTACTATTAGATTAGAGTACTAGTAAAATCTGTGAGTGTGTGATTGGTGTACCATCGGACCATCGACCACCCAGATTTTTGCCGTGCCGTCCCGAAAGCAAGGTAGGCCCGTTTATCTACTTTTCCTCGACCACCCGGCCATTGTCCTAACCGTTTTCGGCCCTGTGCTGACTGCGGCGTACCCTTCGGGAGGTTCTCTAGAGTCGGGTTGTCGTGGAAGGCGCCTACGCCTTGCCTATAAATTATACTCTCTTTCTGAAGTGCTGAGAGGCATAAGGTTTAAAATAAGTTGAGTGTTCGAGGCAGGGAAAGATCCTGGATTGCCGTGCCGTCCTCCGTTTGAACCTTACGCGACGCCTGATTGGTTCAGAGCGCTCGCGTAGGTGACGACCGAGCGACGAGTGAGTGTGTGTGTGTGTGTGCTGCTCCCCCCCCCCCCCCCTTCCGACTACCGTCGAGAGTATCGCTGTCGCGCGTAGGAATTGTTGCGCTCGGCCGCGTGACTCGACGGAGTGAGAGAGGCGTACTCAGCGACGCGGCCCGGGTTATTCCTCGTCGCTCCTGCAAGAGCGCGCTCCGTCTCTGCCGTTTCGCTCTCTTCTCGTTACCGTTAGCCTGGTGGCTTAGAGTTAATAGATAAGCTATCGGCGTACTTGCCGCCTTGCCGCCGAAATTTGTGGAATCATTGTATCGCCCTCATTAACTACGTCCCCCCCGACTCGCTCACCCTAATCAGTTCCGTTCCGCGACCCTAGTGGTCGGTGACCCCTATACTACGCACTTGTTTTTTTTTGGTCACTTGTTTTTTTTTCTTTTCCTACTTTCGTTGTAAGTGACGAGCGGGTGGGCGTAGCTCCGGAGTCCTCGAACTGTGAGGCTCCACAATAAAGTCACAACCTTTCGCAACCCTGATATCGCCGCGTGTTTACTTTCGCCCCCACGTTCCCCTCTCCCTGACTAGCCGAGTCTGTCGCTTTCGTCCCGTGGTTACGTTTCGCTTCCGCTTACGTACCGGACGGCACCCTTTGGTGCCGGGCGCCCAACTACCACCAGTATCGTTCTCGTCTTGGCCATATCTTCTCGATCTCGCTATCGATCCTAACAGTTGAGGAGCTGATCTTTGTGAGTAGGTTCGAGCCTTACCTTTCCCGGCCCTGTGCGGGACCGGCTCGAATTTACCGTTACACCACATGGGAGTCGTGCGAATGAAAGCGATGGCAAGGTCATATATTTGGTGGCCCGAACTTGATAAAGAGATCGAGGGAATCGCTAAGTCTTGTGAGTTATGTTTAGAGTCAGCAGACAATCCACCAAAAGCGGTTTTGCACCCGTGGAAATGGCCAGAAGGACCTTCGTACAGGGTTCACGCGGATTTCCTGGGCCCGTTAGAAGGTAAAATGTTTCTGGTTATAATCGATTCGTTCTCGAAATGGATTGACGTGAAAGAGCTAAAGGACATCACGTCAGACTCTACGATTAAGGCATTTCGGGAGTATATGTGCACCTGGGGAATTCCGTTAACTCTGGTGACGGACAATGGTCCAAGTTTTTGCTCGAAGGATTTTAGTGATTTCCTAGAATCTTATGGCATTAGACACGTTCGAACAGCACCGTACCATCCGGCTTCAAACGGAGCGGCCGAGAACGTTGTCCGGTAGTTTTAAAAATAAATATAAACTGTTGCGAAAAGCGGGAAACTCAAGCGACGAGGCGTTATGTAAATTTCTATTTTATATAAGGGCAACGCCACATTGTACGACAAATTGCAGTCCTGCGGAACTGCAAATAGGACGGAAATTTCGCACGAAATTAGACTTATTACACCCAACAATTCACTACGGCGTGGAACGAAAACAAGAAAGTCAAATTGGGGCTTTCCGGGGAAATCGAGAACTTAAATTAGGTGAAAATCAAATTGTTATGGCGAGAGACTATAGTAATAATTCGTGGCGTAAATCGCGAGTCATGGAGCGCATCTCTCCGGTTACGTACAAGGTTCAAACGGAGGATAATCGAATGTGGAAACGACACGCCGATCAATTAAGAACTTGCAATTTAAAAATCAGTACTTCGGAAATTAAAAATAACGAATTAACGAACGAGGTGTTGCAAAAAAATTATACGCCGGAGTTGCCGTGTGAAAGCGAACAAACAGTGATTAAAGAATCAGCACCGATCGAGAGTGCGTCCGAAAAACCAAAGAGTGATTCTGTACCGCAAGCGTTACCCTTGCGACGCTCATCTAGGGTTTGTAAGGCCCCGCAGCGTCTTGATTTGTAAGACTGGAAAGGAAAATGAGTATTGCCGGTAGTAAACGGATTATGTATGTCTAATAATGTTTGTAAAAAAAAAAAAAAAAAAAATTGGGGATTGTAACTCGCTTGTGATATATCCTTAAGGGAGTGTGGAAATGGCGTATGAATGTATTGTAAACCCTGATGTAATGGGGGCCGTGTTTCCAAAATAATAGTGGAGGAATTGTAGTGTTTCAACACTATATTAGTTTTAAATGGCGGAAATAATCTGCGCCACCTAAGACGCTCGAAGCGCCTCTCTCGCCATATCTAATAACCGACTCTCGAGGGTTTTTGCCCCGGCCCGGGACACCGTCGTGCACACTCACTCTCGTCCCGACCGCCATGTGTATATATATCATTCCTTTAATAAAGTATAATGTTTTTGGGAGTTAACAATTATTGACTGGAATAAATCTGACCCCCTCGATCCCAAAACACTACAATAACGTTCGTCCAAGCTGGAAATTCTTTGGCAAGTCTGACCCAGCTTTTCGTTATCTGTGGGAAATAATATGGATTCAGTTCTGTGTTCAAATCAACTGAACCGGCATTGTCATCGGAAGTAAAAAAAAAGCATCTTTTCGGATAGTTTCAATGTGATTTAGGATGATATTTTTTTCGTCAGATTCTTGATCCATTCCTAATTTGTCGAACATTTTTTCAGATCTCAGGTCTTCAACATCTTCCTTCGATGATCCAGTGTTTAAGTCGTCGAATTTAAAAGTTTGGATTCGCTGTATCAGCCATTTCTGCGCTTCTCTGCATTGTGAAGTGTTGTCCTCTTCGTTCTGACAGGTAATGAACAATGCTTTCAATGTTACATTGAGGTCTTCAAAATTCTCCACAGTACTCATGTATCCAATACATTTGCAGTAAAATTCCTTAATTCTTGAGCTCTTCACGGTAGAAAAGCACTTAAAATTAACAACAGACTTCATCAGATGGGCAATGTCAATTAATAGCAAGGTGTTCAGGCTGTTTGTTAGCTTTGTGTTCCCTTGTAAAATTCTGAAACACTGGGTAAGATATTGCTGATATTTCATATTGTTGAAAGAAATGGTAATTGCATTTTGTAGAGCTTTACTCATGTCGGTTACAACTTCCTTGGGGATTCTAGCTCCTGATTTCAAAAAGTCATTCAGCCAGTATGTTATAAAATTCACGTCATGTCTTTCAGAAATCGCTTGACATAGAGGAACGATCGTCCTACTAATATGTGAAACCATAACATATATGAATATCGGTCCACTGGTTATATGATCACCACGGGAGATTTTCCGGGCAACCCCACCGGAAGCATCTATTGAAACGGGTAACCCCAACTTTTGGATGTCATTATGTAGGTCGATTTGTTCGGGTGACCAATACATAACGAACAATTTGTTATACTCGATATTTCTTAATGTTTTCTCAAACTCAACATTTTCTTCCAACAGATCCAAAGATTCCCACAGGGACACTGAATCTTTGATACCCAAGTCTTCATCCTTGACCTCTTGCCGTGCTTTTCTCAACACCGGACTAGAGTACAAGTGCGCCGGCTCCACTCCGTCATAGTTCATTTCTTCATTTGCCATATTTCTGCGAACGGCCTGTGACTTTTTGTGTCGCAATAATCCTTTCACCCTGTCCCTCTCCGGTCCTGCCAATCGACGTTTACCAGTATGAGGTATTCCTCGAGTATTGACAGTCTTGATATTGATGATTATATTTTCCTCTGTCTTAGGTTTTCGTGCACACTCGCCATACAATATGGCACCACAATCCTTGCACTGCCCATGAATACGAAGGAACGGCAAAGCACAATCGATTCCTACAGATGCTCTCTTGAAGATGTAGACGCAAGGTAGCTTCTGAAGTTGCCAGATAGATTTGACGAGAACATCGGGCCAACCTTTTTGAAGAGCAAAATAACTTCGTCCGCTTTTGCCGAGTTTTTCGACTGGTTTCAAAGCAGCCCATTCAGCTTCACTATATGAGATTTCGAAATTCAATTGATCTTGCTTGAATTTTTTCGAAACGGCTGGTTTATTATTTGGATCGTAGATATCATTTGCAGTACAATTATCCGAATCAGAACGATCACTAGAACTATCAGCCGCACCTTCATCTTGCACAAAGTCTTGAACCAACCCTTTAGATCGCTTATAATCTGACAAAACATTATGTCCATCTTGGCGAATGTAATGATAGAGGTTTATGGGTTCCATCAAATTGTCCCATTGATCACAGATCAATTTCCATACTACATCATTTTTTTTGTTTAATTCCGATTGTTCAAATATTTCGTAATTGTCTAGAACTTGTAATATTTGCTCGCGTGACACAGCAGATTTGGCACCAACCATTCTTGATTTTTTTCAAAAATTTCATAACATATTTTCCTCGAGTCCAATTACCTGTTGAAATGTCTTTTCAAAAATATTCACTAAATTTTAGCACATTTTTCATTGAGTCTGACTAACTGCTTTAACTTTTATTTAAAAATATTTTTCTGCATTTCTTGGGGTATAACTTTTTCATGGAGGGTTTCGTAGGGTATTACTTCTTCTTCATGAAGAAGAAGTTATACTCTGTAAGACCAAGTGTATTAAGCCAATTTTTATAAAAAAAACACATAGATAAAAAATACATTGCCGGTCTCATGACATAAAGTCGTGGGCACCGGGAAGGGGTGTTTCGGTGACAAGGTTGTATACAATTCTTTGTATTCTATTGTTCGCTATTAGAACAATAGAAACGTATGAAAAAATTTAGAATTGATTTGTAAAAAAAAAAAAAAAAAATTAAACTGATCAATTACAGAAAATTCGAAGGAAATGCTCGTTTATTGGCTGATACGACGTACTGCTTCTAAATTTTGATTTTTTTTTTCTGCTGTACGCACGTGTCCGCCTATAAAAATAAAATGCGTATTCTAAGCCCGAAAGCTGGAATAAACAAGAGATAATTTCTTGGTATTACTTTGTTATAAGATTATTAAAGTAAAGAAAAATCATCATTCGCATTTCTAAGTGTCTTTGGAAAAATTGGCTCAAAATAATCACAGCAGCTTGAATGATACTTGTAAACACAATGTCTTGAAGAGTACTAAAACTACCACTACCACTACAATACGAGAACTATTTCGAACTATTAACTACACACTATGAAGTGTCATTTTAAATATATTTATTTGACAAAAGATTGTTCAACGTGATTATTCAAGTCACAGAGTTCACGATAAAATTTAATACAGCTCACTAAAGAATTTCATTTCAATCTAAAACGTGGTTGCAGTGTATCAAGCGTTTGAGAAGGCACATTACGTGAAACAATAAGGCACGATGGAAGGAAATAGGAAATGAGAATGTATCACTTCCTTTCTCACTTTCGAAAAACTGCGCCAAACGGACTAACCCGACTACTATTTATTATTTATTATATCCTTGCATTGTGTTATAGGTCTGAGTTAGAAAATTTACAGTCCTAAAAAATCTTCGGATTTACGGAAAAATTGCTTGCCAATGTTGGAAGCATTTTTCATTTTCGTAAGTGCTTAATGGTTTTTGATCATATATGTATAATTTTTTCGGGGTGTCAATTTGACTTCCAGGGTCCTGATTCTAGAAACTTATCGAATCTTTTCGCGGGTGGTATACGCCGTTTGGACCAATCAGAAAACAGCGTTAAACGGAAAGTCGGCGGATACGCCCGTGATACAGTTGGATACGTTTCTAGAATACGGGTCTCAAACGTCTAGATAGGTATATGAATACCTGGACATATTGACCTTTTATGCTAGTATAGAAGTCCACCAATCAAAAATTGGATGACCAACCAAAATATACAGTAAAATCGCAAAGACTGGAACTTACCTTTCAAATATTCTACATTATATTATATTTACTTAATAGGCATTTTTTTCTGAGCTCTGGTATAAGTACCAAAGTGTACCAGAATAATGATGTGTGTCACTCAAACTATATATTGGCACCCTTTGGTACCTATACCAAACCTATACCAGAGACCCGCGAAAAAACGCCTTATATTAGTACTCATATTATCCGTTATATTGTACTAACATGACCGCAGAATCATGCTACTTATTATATTTGTAATGATATTGTTCTACGTTTTCTTCTAACCTCTACAACACCGGCCCTTTTTGGACGTATTTTTTAGTTTCAGTGCTAGAACTATTATTGTCCTTGTCAGTGGCCAGTGTCCGATATTAGGCTTTCGGTCCTATAGAGGTTAAATGAAATCACAAGACCTGATGATCTCGACATCACCAGAGAAACTACTATAGATAACAATTTTGTTAAAACGTAATCGAATATCCTTGTCTCAGAGATATTGTAAAATGGTGTTTTGCCTCATTGGCCAAAGCTCCTGGTCTGAGGTGTGAACAACCAACATCAATTTTATTTATAACATCAGCGATAAGTTAATTCTAAAGGAGCTCAATTTCTAATTGGTCTGTAATATAGTTATTTTAGAAATATTTTTTGATTTTGATTGTTCATATTTCTGTTTTGGTCGAGCGAATCGTAGCGAAACGTTCGAACCATGTGGAATGCAAGAGATACTGCTCTGCAGCCTTCCTGAATGGCAACCAAGATTTGGCGAAATCTGGCACATAGGCCTATGCTATAAGCTGAAAAGTTAATTAAGACATCGTTACTACCAAGTCCTAATCTCGTGCCTAGTAGGCTGTTGGTTTCTCGTCAAACGACAAGAAGAGTATTCCAACCTCCACACTATCAACTCTGAAGTCCTACAAGGTAGTCTTCTAGGACCAACACTCCATCTCCCGCATACGGCCTAACTACCGACAACTAGAATAACAATGGTTGCCACATTTTCAGACGATATGGCTATACTGGCGTCGCACAAGGACCACGTAGCTGCATCAACAAATCTACTCGGCAACCTAAACAAGATACAAGCCTGGCTGAGGAAGTGGAACATCAAAGCTAAGGAGAATTCGATGTTGTCTGATCTGAATCAATCAACTTGTGAGTGAAAAAGTGCCAAATGACTTGATCAGTATTTGAACAGCATGAACTGGAGCCAGATTGTCCAAAACCCTATCTTGCTTCGTGGGGTTTGGAAAGAAGCATAATCCTTTCATCATCTATTTCGATTGTGTGGAAACTCTAAACTTCAAGCGGGCCTACCAAGCGAGTCAACCAACACATGATGTCGAACCCTTCCTCAACAAATTTGCATTTGAAACAATGCAATCAATAGTGTTTGTTGCCTAATCCTTTCATTGGATTATCGAACTTTTGATCAAATAATATTTTCACTCTTCATATATTCGAAATAAGCCGTAAAATACGTCGTTATCATTGAGCCTAGCAAGGGCCTTCGACACGTTTAACCATAGGATTCTGATGGAGAAACTAGCGAACATAGACTTGAGAGAAAAGGGTGCCTTGCTTAAAAGCTCCCAACAGATGATCCACAGTGCATTAAATGTCATGAAACCATCAGGAACTATCTAGTTGTCAGCTACGGTATACCTGAGGATACTATTCTTAGTCCTCTGCTATTCTGTATGCATATGTCTGAATGATCTAAGTATAAACGCGAGCATGAAAGACACTAAGATAGTAGTACCTCCAAAAAAAAAAACAGGAATGCTGGAAAAAAAGGTTTTGATATTATGTCTCTGAAAATTTGTAATCTATTATCGTTTGATCCCAAAATTCTAGACAGAAAAAAAAGCGATATGAACAAAATAACGACCTAAATGAAAAAAATCACTATAAAAAAAAAGGTATGGTTACAAAGTTTGAGATTCGAAACTAGTTCATTAATAGTATATTGTTTACCAAGCGAGAAAACAGTCGTTTGCGCGCCGAGTATGAAGGTGAGCGCCGAGGTAAAGCTGAGATGTTCTCAACTTCATGCGCCAACGACTGTTTTCTCCTAGGTGAACATACTATTTTCTTCAATAGCGGAGCGGAATCAGCGAGTTTCCATCCGTAAACGAGGATCGGCAATCGACTGGTTTCCATCCTCGTTTGCGGATGGAAAATCGCTGGTGTCGCGCCGCTGTTGAAGACAATATATTTATTGTATATTCAACGCTAAGTATTTATTAAATTTTCATTTACATTTTATTCATCCATTTGAACAGGTTTGTACATACTGTTGAGGTTTGGGATGCGGATAAAAGAAAACGTATATAGATACGACACGAGTGTGGGTGTATGTTTATTAGGGTACGTTGTACTTCGAGCAACAGCTCGCTCGAGACTGACTCTAACGGAGACAGAATTTGAAAACGAAGGAAGCAAATAATAATAATATATAGCTCGTGCTTACACGCCCCACTTTGTATCCCAAATTATAAGGCGTATATACAAACATCACATATTCCAACACATACACTTGAAACAGCCAAGCTGTGAGGGTCTACCATGTGAATTGTGTAAATAAACCAATTTGATAAATAATATTGGATATGTTACGTGAATTATTCGGACCCTCAACCACGTGTTTCTTTCATCCAGTGCAAAAGTTTTTTCTCACTGATAGGATTCTCAATCGATGTTCACTGTAAAGGGGTTATGATAGTCTATGTTGCGTTGATTATTTAATTTCTTGAAAACAAAGAGGGACCAATTGAAAAAACGGGTGGAGCACTTGAGAGCAGACGAGGAGCAATTGATTCATGATTTTTTCAGCATTTGTCGTCAACTTAATCGATGTCTTCGTGTAACTCGAAATGAGCTGTCATATGACAGAGAGGTTATGTCGGCTGAACTCGTACCTCATTATTCAATTTACTTAAAAACTAAAAGAGAGCAATTCAAAAAAAGGGTGGAGCAATTGAGAGCAGACGAGGAGCAATTGATTCATGATTTTTTCAGCATTTATCGTCAACTTAATCGATATCTCCGTGTAACTCGAAATGAGCTGTCATATGATAGAGAGGTTATGTCAGCTGAACTCGTACCTCATTATTCAATTTACTTAAAAACTAAAAGAGAGCAATTGAAAAAAAGGGTGGAGCAATTGAGAGCAGACGAGAAGCAATTGATTCATGATTTTTTCAGCATTTATCGTCAACTTAATCGATGTCTCCGTGTAACTCGAAATGAGCTGTCATATGACAGAGAGGTTATGTCGGCTGAACTCGTACCTTATTATTCAATTTACTTAAAAACTGAAAGAGAGCGCCTGAAAAAAAGGGAGGAGCAATTAAGAGGATCAGGGGAGCATTTTTTTAGTTCCATGTAGAACGTCGTATCTTCATCCGTTTGGTCGACACCTAGATTTGAATTTGGCCGGCATTTTAACATAGTAGATCCGCATTTGGTTTTTTTTTTTTTCTCGGAAACTAGACTGGAGCAATTAACGAAATTAGCGGAGCAATAAAGAGCAATTAAGGAGCAATTGTTTGGTATATAAAAAATCGAAAAATAATTAAGTTACCGGCTAACTTTACATAGGTGGGACATACGCAGTCACAATTTTCGGTGATGCGAGCCCTCTCTGCCTGAGTGTAATCCAATTACAAACGTATCGAGCGCCACGTACAGTGGTAGAACAGCACTAACACGAGAAAATTAGAGTTTCAGATACTCGGCTGATCAAAACGCGTTAGCAGTCTGAAATTTCAAGTACATTTACTAAAATAGCGTTACGTTTGCTATTACTGCGATTTTGTTACAAGCAGGAGGTACAGATCCCTCAGATCCCTGGTATGCAAAGGGTTATGCGAATTGGTTCGGATATTTCCTGCTAAATCGGTGTATAATTTTCAAACTACTTGTAATGAGGCCGTACGATCAACCCGTTCATACGGCTGACGAACATAAAATGTGCGCATGGTGATCGCATTGTGAGGACACTCTGTGCGGATTATTTCGCACGGCGTGAGCTCATATCACTCAGGAGATGCGTCCTCAATTGAGACCGTTGAGTGTAGAAGGGTACCCTTCTACACTCAACGTTGAGACTCATATCGCTCGCATGCATGAATGCGTGCGCACATATTGCTCGCACGTTGTGAAAGTCCATTGTGGGTTTATATTAAATATAGGTATAGGTATAATAATAAAATAAAACTATCGATATTTCTAAAACTACCATTCCGCGATTCAAAAATAGGAAGTTGAGTTCCCGAAAGTACCAGTAACAGAATGTATTATTATTCGAATAAAATACATTATCAGGTATTCCACGCCAACTCGCCGACATTTTCCCCTGACCCTCTACGATCTGTTCCATTATTTTTTATCTTATTCAACCGGCAAAAAAGCGTATTTTACAATTTTTTTAGATTTTTCGGACCAGCCGGTCTCTGATCAAAGGAAACGAATCCCACACAGCAATATATGTGACAGTAACATCACAGAAATATTAAAATTGTAACATGTAACGTATTGTACCGTTTGGTGCAATATTTTTGTAACATTTTTGTAACATGACAAAAAAGCTACATGTCCGCATAAAAATGTAACATTTGTAATGTTTCTGTGATGTTACCATTATAAAGTTCTCATAATGTTTTAGTAATGTTTCTATAATATGTATGTGCTGTTCGTCAGTGAGGTTTCTGAAATATTTTAGTAACATCACCAAAGATCTTTCCTCGTAATCGTATGTATGATGTGGTCAATTCCCAACATCCAACCACTAGAAAGAGAGTTTAGGTGGCCGCGAGTCCAGCGTCGGCAATTGTTTGGCGTTTTCAACAAATTCAAAAGTCAGAAATCAATACAACAATTGTCGATTTCAGTTCACGGCCTCCTCAACTCTCCTCTTTGTGATTGAACGTAAAGAGTGTACCTTTATGTTCGTGAAGTTCCACTTCATAATTTCATCGATATTTCACTTACTTCAGCATTTATATAGCTCCGATCAGAATAATATCAATCTATCTTCTACAACTGGAAAGGATGTATCATCATTCTTGACTGTGATTTAACACGCATTTCGAGTAGGCATTCTCTTACTCGAAATTGTTCGCATTAATCCGAAAGTATGATTAGGATAACTTAATACGAAGTTTTCATTGAAATAAATCATATCTTGAATAACCCAATATATATTGCATGATTATCACAAAAGAACACACATGCATTATTATCACGAAAGAACATGTAGGTACTCCAATTTTGAACTGCCATGTTACAATAAATATTACTATATAATATTTACTTCTAGTATATACATGGATCGCAACGATATATTATGAAAATATCATATGACTTTAAGTCCTGCAGTTATAATGCAATTTTCAATCTTAGCGTGAGATTTTCTTTCTTTCAGACAGCTTTAACATGAAATCCAAAAATAAAATAAAAATAATAAAAAATGACCAAATTTTCAGTTTCAAGTATGGGCTGCGCCCATTATGCAATTTTGCTTTCGTGCGCTACGCTTGCTTGGCTTGCGCTTCCTACGGTGACAAACGTCAAATATGGTGAGTTAACCTGTTGAATATTTATTCTCATGGTTAGCTGACAAAGTTGCAATAATATATCCAAGTTACCTGAATTTCTCCAAAGCATGGCAGTAGCGAATAGCGAAGGAGCGATAAATTGTTCTATAATGACATATTATATAGTGAATTGAGCGAACGAAGGGGCATTCGATGAAACTATGGATCAGGGGCTTCATGTTTTGGGCCAAGGAAACATCCCTCCAAGTTTCAGCCAAATCCGTGATCCGGAGGCCTGATACTCTCCTTGTTAGTTTTCATCTCAATTTGTTGTCATTTCTGTGGTTAATCATTCTTGATGCGAACCATTATTCGGGATTTTTTATAGTCGGGAATTCACAAACCTTCTTACCGAGGAAGCAATACTGAATATATACATTTTGTATCAAATCGATCACCAAAATAACTACAATAAGACTAGAAGTTCAATCTAGAAACTTCGAAGCCGCGTCGTGTGTAGTACCCAAACACGAAATTTCGTCAAACCTAACCTCACATACTGAAAACGACTATGAACCTAACATTATACGTCCAAATCAGTGCTGAACCATAGATAAATATACGTACTATATTATTTCAATGTAAAAACGTTTGTATGAATTCTTCTTTTTTTTTTAACGTGAGCACTGCACTTTGTGGTGGGCAGTGGTGGGCGTGACGCACCGCGCAGGGCATGCGAACGGGAAAACTCTCCCGCCATCTACGATAGTGCTGCGTATACGGCAATCACGGCATAACAGGGTACTCGTTACGTGCAGCGAAAAACTACGTGATATTCTGAATTGTTTGCACAACATTACATATGTGATATTAAAATTACTTATATGAATATCACAAATGTATTACTGCAAAATTAACGTTATAAAAATGTAACGAATGTCATACTATAGTAACATGATAACTGTCATGTTTCTGCAACATTAGGATCGTCATATTTTTAAATAATTTTGGGAATAAAACGTTGCATTTGCAATGTTAGAATTACAACCTTTTAAACATATTACATAGATATTACAAATTTGACACTACGAAATAAACGTTATAGAAATGTTATACGTGTAATATTACGATAACATCACAATTATAATATTTCTGTCACGTTTTGTAACTTTTTCTGCTGTGTGGGATGAACCTCGCTTTTTGAAAAAAGGCCGGTCTGAAAATTTTCAAAACAATTCTCGAAAATACTAGAAGCCATTAATTTTTTTTGAGAGATCGGATGGTCTGAAAAATTTAACATAAATTCAGCATGTGTTTTCCTGTCGGTTGAATAAGATAACAAAAAATGGAACAGATTGCAGAGGGTCAGGGAAAAATGTTGACGAGTTGGTGTGGAATACCTCACGTCATATTATACACACATATATATTAGGGTGGCCCTTAGTGGGTAAAAAGAAAAATTGGTCGGATCGCCCTCCAAAACGGTCCCAAATAATACAAAAAAAATCTACGCGAAGCCCCAGCTATGTCGGTTAAGAGGGAGGCGTGCCTGTAAGCATAAAATATCCATATTTTTAATTAAATTAATTATTTTTTTCATCATCGGTGTCGTTATTGTTTTTAAATTCATGTTGGTGTGAATCTTTTTTTGCACCATGCTGACGATTCATACGTTAAAATTTCATTCACTTTGCCAATTTCCTTCAATCGATGCATAAATAAATAAGTAGTCCTCATTGGCTGTTTGACTAATTTTTGTCTATGAGAATTGATGATCTGTCGAAACATTCTGATCTTGCGTTGTCGGCAATTTTACGCTCGTCGAAAATATGACATAGCATTTGCTTTATGTAGCTCCATTTTCGAGTCATTGATTTGAAAACCAAGCACGGATAATCAGAAACTTTATGTAATAGTATGTAATTGTACAGACTTTTCGATTACATATCTGAGAAGTCAACACAGGTTCTCAATTTTTTTTTTTTTTTGTATTACCTCTTCTTTGGCTTTCAGATCTCTTTTGCTTTAGATCCACGTGTAAACCCGCAATAACTTTTCTGGCTCAAAGACGCCGCAACAACTGTTCAACGTGCAACATTGTTAACATTCTACGCACCTGCAACTCAGTCATCGAGTCAGTCTCGTTTTAGACTTTTCCACGAACGTGGAGAACGCGATATAAGTAGCAAGTATCGTGACCGGTGATAATTGTGTATTCAGGAAAACGTTTTCCGATCCGTAGATCCAAGTTTGTTTTGTATAAAACTACAAGTTGACTTTCTCCGTCGTGCGGAAGTGCGTTGTTAAATTGTAATCTATAGGTAGTGGAATTGTTTCCTGGTTCTATTGTAATAGAGCGGTAATAGAGCTCCACTTTCGCTTGTGACGAAAGAAACGTTGCTACGATTAATTTGAAGGTTTCGCAAGTAGCGGACATTTACAGTATGGATAATTACAGACCGTGCGAAAGAGCATGGGATCGCTGCGCGTATAGGGGGTGTCAAAATGGTAAAAGCACTCACCATCATCTCTTTAAATTCCCTACCGCGGAAGATCCTCGTCGAGAAACATGGATCGAAAACGATGGTAAGTATTTTGAAAACTTGTGATCTTGTGAAAAATTATGCGATTCGTTCCATTTTAATTTAAGTTCAGAATATGGTTGGCATACTTCGATACGTATTTTTCTGTTCTCGCCAGAAAAATGTATATTTTGTTTTCAAAAAATTAGAAGACGTGCGATTTCGATGTAAAACGCGCACGTGGCTAATTCTACGGATTATAATACAGTTGAGCTTGGATTATCCGAACCATGACAATTGGTTCATACGAACACTCATTATCCGAACGCTGGCGCGCAACATACATTGTCGCTGGCTGCAGGTTTGCAACAACCACGCGTGTTCGAGCGTGGTCAAGTGCGTTTTTCGAATTACGGCGTTAATCTGCTTGCACGCTGTTTTTCACGTCACCGGCAGTTTTAATTTGTTTCTTGCAGCCTACACGGAGAAATGTGACTTGTTCTAAATTGTTTATATGCCTCGTTTTCGTCCCGTAGTCCGTATAGATCATGACTTCGACTCCGCGAGTTCTTCGATCCCCAGGCGCAAAAGGGTAATGTTCTTGTGTTCGAAACAGAATTGAAAATTCTATGAAAACTAGACCAGGGTGAGAAATGCGCAGCCCTATACTTGCTCGGTTTGTATACATCTCCGAACAATTGGAGCTCGTCTGTATATATATATTTTTCCTAACATAAGTTGCAACAAGATATAAGAGCTCTGATTGCTCAGAGATGCACGTAACGAACGCAGCTATTATGACGTATGTTATGATATAGGGGAGACTGGGGCAGAATGGACCACTGTACTGGGGCAGAACGGTTCATTGTTTTTTTCCACTAGAGGCACCGAAGTAGGCTTCAACCGTTAATTAGGATATCATCAATACAATGTTAAGCATTGTTTAGTTAGCTGGCAGTTATTGTCGCACGTCATTTGCGTCCTCGTCGCCGAATAGAGATTAAATTTTGTATGCTGCTGGCATATTCCAAAGGTTCTCAGCTGAGGAAAGTCAAATATCACGGTCAGTCTACTGAATTCAGCATGTTTCTAGCCATCTCTCTGTATATTGCAATTGGCAAAAAATATGGTTCGGCGTAGTTACGGAATATTCTCCGATATAATAACCATGCATTTGAGGCAGAATGGATCACTGCATAGCTCAGAAAGCGCTGCATGGACAAATAATCATTCAATTGATACAGAAAGTACAAGATCACTGAATCATTTGACATTCTAAACAGTCTTTAACCATAGGGATAGGTTCAACATTATTCGGGATGTGTATTCGACAATTGAGACAGCTCGCGATGTCCTTATCCTTCTTCATAGCCTTGGAAAGTTTGTCCCACACCTCATCGATGATGTTGGAACCGTAAATGAGTATAAAATCTTTGCTTAGGAATGCTATATCCTCTGCTTTCATTCGTTTTAAGCTACGCGCTTGAAAGTATATCAGCAGTGATTTTTGAGGGCACGGGATACAGTTCTCCAGATACCAAGTTTTCATTCGTTGAACGTTTTCAAAAGCACACTTATAATTGAGAACACCCCCATGACGATCCTTATGCCAATGAACCACTTTGATGTGCTGTAGCGATCGAAGATTTGGACACCACAACTCTTCCAGATCGACTACGAGCTTCGATTCGTCACAGATCATTTTTTCAACCCAAAATTTTTTCTCTCGCCCCTTCACGTAGATGTAGGTCGCACATTCTACAATCTTCTTCAACACTTTCTGTACATCGCTATAGAGCATATCGCCCGCGTTCCACGGTATCCCATGATAATTTCGTGTCAACCAGGCATTGGTAGCTCTATATCTGCCCGGTAAGGTTTCCCAAGCGCATGGGGGTTTGAAGAGGATGCGAACCAGACCTCGTTGGCCTTCTTCATCCGCTTGAATCGTAATTGCTCCGAGCTCCTTCAACACGAATCTATTATCAGGTTGTTTAAAACCTTGCACGTCCAATATCATGTCCATTGTAATGGTTCTTTAAAATGGTACGATGTGTATCGAAAGAGACGTTAGAAGTGAACTAGTTCGATGGATATTCCGCTCGACTTTTATACTGAGAGGATTTATGGGAGTGTTCATAGAGTTTGAAAAACTAGAATATTATTGGGCGATACACTCAAACTCATAGCTATATGGTAGGAAAGGTAGAATAATTCACAGTGTACATACATTTTCTTTCCTTTATTTCCAATAACCATAATGTAGTAAAAAGTACAGTTACAATAAAAGTATAGATGATCTATAATTTCCTTATGTTAATTTCTTTACGCTACCGCTGATTGGATTGTATTCAACAATGCGATCATGTAAAATTAGACAATAGGCTGAAGTTTGCGGAGGAAAAGGATGTGTTGACTCAAATTCAAGACGAATGTCCACAGGTCCGGACTTCAGAGAATCACTTTGCTTCGAACAATCTATGACGATTAGAGGTGCGGTTTTTAGAAATTCAATCCTGTTCAATAACGGTTCGGACTCCTTGGTTTGCATACATATCGTAAAGTAGTGCGCATTGATTGCGAACGAGGTCGAGATTTAAGTTTCCATAAGGATAACTCTGCGAGTTGAGAAAGAGCTTAACGTCTCGAATATTGCAATGATTGAAATTACTCGTATTTTTCGTAGCATCGTTCTTCCGCCCCGTTTGGAAACCCACCACAATATATCGAGGTTTCTCCAATTGAGTTGAGGTTTTCACGACCCATACGTGCTTTGAGGTTGCAGGTAGTAGCGGATACTCGTACAATTCCCATGTACGGAAGCTGATAGGAATAGGTGTATCTTTGGCAATATAGTTCAACAACTGAATTTTTCGTTGATCCGAAACCTTAACGTATGGAATCATCCATTCAAGTTTCAGCATAGAAATTTTAAATTGTTCCGGAGCCCCCTCGATGAGTGTCTCTACAACAGCGTTTGTGTCAGTATTTGCTCTCGTGAAAATCAACTCGTGCTTGGCGTTCACGATAATTCTACGATAGTCCTCAGCGAAACCTAGCAGCAAACTCAGTGGTATGGGGACGTCAAAGTAGCCATTCTCATCGGTTATCTCATTGTCGTTGTGGATCCAAACGGCGTTCTCCAGCATATGCCTCTGACTAGGAGTCTGTGGTATATAGTTCTTCATAAGCGTTGTAAGTCCCACATTTTTATTTCGGTCGATCTCAACTGCATTCAGTTCGGAGCGTATATCCTTAAACAAATGACAGATGGTATTAATAACTAGCTTCGTAGCGGTAACAGGCGTTCGTCCGTCTGCCTTGGACAATCTTCTGAACACGTGTAGCGAGCTTCTGCTCGGCAGCAAACACAAATCCTGATGTTGAACGGCGATGCGGATTTCATCGTTATTTTCGAAGCTCGTTGAAGCAAACGGTTGGTGCGCGTGAGTCTCGTAGTGTGCAACCGACTCGTCAGAGACAATTGGTTTTTGTATAGTTAGGATCTCCTCCATGGTACGAAGCAGACTACTACGATACAGCAGAAATTCACTTTTACTTTCCGAAAATTTTTTTTCCACGAAGTCTGAGACCCAGACTCTTCAGGAATCGGATATTTTGAGGTTTTAGCTCCTTGAGAGGTGCGTGACGACTGTGTGTTCCCCGGCATACTGACTCTCTTTTATAACTGTGACTGGCTTCGGTTTCAAACACGATACCCATTATGATTTCACATGCAGTCTTATCGTTACCAATTCACCTTGGAAATTGATTAACCGTCCGTCTTGATCCACTATTTTGAGCTAAAGATGATCTATGGCTCGGGCGTTGATCGGGAGATAATTGACATTCGTCGGTACTTCGATGATCTTATATCCCGGTGGAACGACAGGGAAAGATTCGTGGAGGGTGTGAACTCGTTGTTCGTTGACGTACGCACCCGTGGTGATGTTGCACTCGACTCGTAAGGAGTCAACTTTGAGAATGGTAACCGGCAAGTCGGATGTGTGAGTTAGATTAGCCTCGAGAATGCGCGGAGCGAATCCCACGAGGCGACCGATAGAGTCAGCGGGTTGAAAATTTATCCAACGATCGCACTTGATTTCGCTGCACAGCGTATTGTTGTTGGCACGTAGACTGAATGAGATATTTCGCCGGGACAATACTTTCTGTAGATGATCCTCGATATCTTCAATTTCGTAGCTTCCAGTGGGTATTGTTATGACTTCGCTCTCTGCGATGTAAAGCTTGTTGTTTCCCTCGTCGATGTTAGGAATCGAGTTGAAGGTTAGCAATTGAACGAGTCTCAATGTATAATTTTTGAACGGTGACAGCTCGATGGGGGGAAAATAGTGGGCGTTCAGTACGGAGGATGTACCAGAAAGCGTTAATGTAAGCGAATCACTCATGGTGGTTGATGCTTGACTGGTGTTCTACGTAATACGCCAGTACGTTTTATAACAATCCACTTACGAAGTTCAGACACAGGTGTCCGCATATAACAGTATTATATTTTTGATATTGTTCATAATTGTACATTACAATGCTACCAACACCAAGATATTCCTTCAGATCTTCAGGTGGTTGCAGATTTCCAAAGCTGTCAAAGTAAGAGACTTCGCGGTTCTTTTTTCTGTATGCAACCCAGTGTGTACCAGGGCCGTCCTTATCATCAAGATTTACAATAGCACCCATGCGTGCCTCCCCAATGGTGGCAAACTAAACAGTCTTGGGCCACCCTTGGGATATATGTTTCAGCCAAGCGTTGTTAAAATACCACTGGCCCTAGCTGGTTTCAGGACTGTAACAGTGGTACCTGACAACTGTTGGGCTTAACATTCCAACCAACTCTTGTGCCAAGCTTGGACCAATGTCACTCAACATCAATTATTTTACGCTTGGTTACCACCTACGGTCCAACGCTTGGGAGACATATGTCTCGATCATACGCGCCAATGAGTGGGTCTCACGCTTGTCGCAAAGCTCATTCCATTCGTGGCCCACGCGTACGAATTCACATTTGAGTCGTATAAACTAACGTCTGGGCTAGGAGTTTGGCCCGGTACTTGCCCAATCCTCGGACCAATCATACGCGCCGAAGAGTGGGTCTGACGCTCGTCGCAAAGCTCGTCCCATTCGATACTCGCTCGTATGAATTATTCGAATAAAATCGTGTACACCAAAGGGATACATGTTAGGAGCTCCGACCGTCGCTCGCCAAATCAAGCATACAGATCATATACCACATTTATTTCATAATTTCAGTGAGAAGATGAGGTAGGTAAAAAGATTCAAATATTGTCTATACAATTTATATCAAATTTATACCTATATACAATATATACATATACAGGGTGTCACAGAAAACACTACGAGCCTTTTACATGGTAAATCTTGATCAGAAATGGGATCGAGATTTCCTTAGCCGTTTTATCTATGATGCATAGATTTTCCGTTATAATTATTTCAATTCCAGCCAATGACGCGCGGCCTATGACCGGGCCATGCGTTGGCATGCCTCCCGCTCGGTTGTGTTTCGAGCGCACACATCTGAGCGGGAGGTACACCATTACACTGCATTTGCTTCAACTTATAGTACCACCGATGCCCACTTGTCCTCGCAAACCTAACCTATATGAATACAGTTACTTGCGGTGTGTCTGACGTGAAGTGTATTTCATAAACCGTATTCCAGTTATATTATAGTTACACCATGCCAAAGCGGCCACTCAGTTCCGCATACGAGCGCGTCCAAAAACACCGACAGCTGAAAAGAAATATAAAATGTGATAGTAATCGTAATAGTTTTTCATCTGGCGATAGCGATGTTGCTTCAATTATGAGTGACTCTAGTAGCGAACGAGACGTACCTGGCCCATCTCGTACTGAAAGCTCGGTTCCCTGTATTTCGTATAATTATCAATACGAAAACGATAATGATGAACCGCCTGCATCTTCAGAGCTAAATAATAGTTTATCATTCAATGATTCCACGAATAGAATACATTCAGATGACGAAGTTAGCGTTGCATTAATAGCCAGCCATTCCAGCAGTAGTTTAGATGTTGACTCGGACAACTTGTCAAGTCAAAGTGGACCTGAGAATGCAGACGATGATCGGCCGAACCTACGAGAAACGTTACGATTATGGGCTGTTCGAAATATCAGTACCCTGAATCATAATGTGATAACAGAGTTACTGCAAGATTTGATTTCGTTGGGCCATAAACTTCCTTCTACGGCTAACGCGCTTCTACAAACAAAGCGAACACCTCCTGATTCAATCGAGAATATGGCTATGAAACATGGACAAACCGGCACCTACGTATATTTCGGGATAGAAAGAGAATTGGCTAAACGAATTTCCCCTGAAATTTATCTGGAAGAAAAAATCAAATTAATAGTGAATGTTGATGGTTTACCGCTATACCGAAATTCCAAACAACAATTTTGGCCCATACTTGTGCAAGTGTGTAATGAACAATATGTCAACAAGCCATTTGTTGTGGGTCTATTTTCAGGGCCAGGAAAACCAATTACTCCAAACGTTTTCCTGAAAGATTTCATACCAGAAGCTACAAAATTAACTACCAATGGCGTGGCTATACAAGGTAAACTATATTCATTCGAAATCATCGCGTTTGTCTGTGACACTCCAGCGCGGGCCTATTTAAAATGCGTAAAATCACACGTAGCATTCAGTTGTTGTGAGCGTTGTACGGTACGAGGAAAAACCATCAATCATCGGCGAGTATTTGCTAATCTACATTGCCAACCACGTACCTCTGAAACATTTCGAAATAGAGACGATCCAGACCATCACCTCGATAATAATATTTCTCCACTACTCGAGATACCAGACTTTGATATTGTGAAATCAGTGATTCTGGATTATATGCATCTACTGTGTGTAGGTGTTATGAAATCTCTACTTCAGAAATGGTTGTCTGGGAATACATTAACAAGGATACCAAAGCAAAAACAGGAGATATTGTGTCGATCACTGCTATGCCTACAAAAAGATATTCTTAGCGAATTTCAACGTAAGAAACTAGATTTGAATGACTTGGCAAACTGGAAGGCGACACAATATAGATTTTGTATTTTGTATTGCGGTGCTCCACTTTTTGAACATGTGTTGCCATTGGAAAAATACAAGCATTTTATGCTCTTATTTGCTGCATGTCGCATATTATGCGGTCGAGAAACAGCAGTACCGATGGTTGATACTGCGGCAGAGTACCTCAGAAAATTTTTTATACTTTTACCAACACTTTATGGAACCGAAAGTCAAGTTATGAATTTTCATCATCTCTTGCACATAGCTGATGACGTGAGGCATCTGGGAATGCCTCTGAGTGATTTTTCAACATTTCCATTTGAGAATACTTTAGCAATGTTGAAAAAATTAATTAGAACACCACGACTACCTGTATCGCAGATTTGTCGACGTCTATCAGAGATGGAACTGTCATCCGAAGTTCTGGTACAAGCACATGCCTTAATTACTAAGTGTCAACGAAAGATGAATTCTGATCAATGCGAATACAAGGCTGAATACAGAGAAATTAATTTGAACGGTACGCGAATAAATATTTCGCGACCCAATAACGTGGTTCAGCTGAAAAATGGAAATATTTTTGAAATTAAGAAGATTTTTGCATTGAGGGAGCCCGTACAAAGTGTGTCAGATTTATCAGCAGAAGGACAATTAATTGAAGTAACTGACAGTCCATTTAATTACCCTTGTGATTCCAAAGTCTTGGGAATTTATGAGATTGCAGAACATCCTTCACTAAGAACTGTAATTTTTTCGGCATCTGAAATTAAAAAAAAATGTTTTAGACTGTTTGTCGAACAAAGAACGTATTATCTAACTTTATTACATTAAACAGCCGAAACAGGTGAAACAGCTTTCATCAGCTAACATTTTTCGAGAATTAGGACGAAACTTGTGCGTTGGAAATCTCATATATTAATACGAATCACTTATACGGTCCCGTTGAATTACATTTCTCATCAAATTCTCACTTACCTTGTTGCGTAACATAACTTAAAACATCCATAAAAGTTTTACGATTCCCCCGCGTGGGTAAAAATCTTCATATTGTGCGCCGGAATAAATGCTGAAACAAGGGCGCCCTCTACGCATTCACGTAACACAACCGGTTCGAACTTTCCCGTTTCCGGTCTCTTGCACGCTGGCTTCCTACCTTCGACGTAAATCTCGTGTGCCGATTATTTCTTCGATCCAGAAAGCAACGAAACTCACGTAAACATCATTCCATGATTATAATTTATAGTTCTATTTCCAATTAACGCGTCAAAATAAATACCTCTGCTCTCGCTTCACAAGTACGCTTGGAACATAACCTAAAATATCTCGCTAGCCTACACCAAATCATTGAAAAGTATTTTTGTTTTTTTGTCCGGGTGTAGGTATCTGAAATATTTAGTTTGAATATAGCTAAGATGATGGCTTTGCAAGACACTACTACCCACGTAGTTGTTGAATATTGTGGGGTAATGAAAAAAAAATAAAAATTGGTGGATCTGCTTGTCCGATCATGGGTATTTCCTTGCCAAACAAGTCAAAAGTGGTTTTGTAAATATCCACGTTCTGAAGATGCTATCTATGTGACAGACTGGGTTGAGAAATGTTTGCCCCCAAAACAAGATTTTTTAGAATACGAGGTGCGAATCATAAAAGAAGCGAGTAAGTTGTTAAAACTAAAATATACTTTCAAACTTTTGCTATTCGTTTAACTAGTTATGTGAAGGTTTGTAGAATAATTGCTTATGGCTAGCCATGTAGTAGCACTTTATCTGGCATACGCATGAACTGTTTCCAGGTTCAAAAATTGGTTTCAGTATACATGTCGTTGGTTTGACAGCAAGTGCTACAAACATAGTTCGAGCTAAATACAGTTTACATGCAAGCCTCGTATAATATACTTGTGCTGGGCATCAAAAGCTATTTCTGATGGCGGTAGTCTACCAAACGAATCCAAAAGTAATTACGTAGAAAATTTCTGACTATAGCATCTCAGGACTCACACCAACAGACTTAACATGTGAAATCTCCTTCTTTTTACTGAAGATAAAAACCATATTCTAGAAACATCAAATGAAATTCTCTTTTTTGCCAACCTGCAATTATTATACACTTTCACACAGATGAAGTCTGAAGGATATTACTATAATTATGTGTATTATCTACATCTGTTGATATAACTGACTAAATTAATTATATTAACGTTCGTATTGATGAAGAAAGAAAAAACCGATAACATCGTCTTCATTTCATTTTTTTTTACAGTCAACTGAATATCTACTATTCTGCTCTAGGTTCTTACAAAATTGGTTTAGAGTACTTGAACGATTCATATACAACAACCGAAATCAGAAGTATCAATGGAGATCTTGATTATGATTCAAATGACGCAGAAAATCCAAAAATATATTCAAAAGAAGAAGTTGAAAACATTCTATTTGTGACTAAAAAACCTACCAAAGAAAAAAGCCCCGTTGACGATGGTGATAATTGACAAAATTATGATCACAACTAAATTTTTAAACTCATGCTATGTGACTTATAGTTACAATATTTTCATAGGACCTTGTGGGCAGAAATCTAAACAACCCATACAAGCTTCGACTAGATCAAAAAAAAATGCCAAAAAAAAAAGCCTCGTCTACCATGGTGATAATTGACAAAATTATTATCACGACAAAATTCTTAAATTCATGTTTCATAACTTATATTTACAACGTTTTCATAGGACGTCGTGAGCACAAATCTCAGCAACCTGTACAAGTTCCAACGAAATCTCAAAAACCTGCCGAAGCAAAAAGCCCTGTTGACGATGGTAATAATTGACAACACTATTATGTTAACAAAATCTTCGAAGTCATGCGTCACAATATATATTTCCGATTCTTTCATAGGACCCAGTCACAAAAAATTAGCTAGTACAGCCACTTTTGTTTCACGCCAGACTGACAAGGAAATTGTTCATTCTCTGGCCACAGGCGGTGAACCTAATAGTAGTACGAGTGGTGGGTATGATGTTAAATCAAACATCACTTGATAATAAAGAATCTTGACCTTCACCGATGAATTTTACTCTTATTCCTTGTCATGGTGACGAATAATTCAACTATGATTTTAAACTTGTGGAGAAAACTGTTGAATTCATAGAGTGAATATATCGAATATTTTTAGGTCATTTTTCTATCTCTATCTTAATTGATCAATCAATTCTTTCGGTTTGTTAGATTCAATCGAGTCGGAATCAGATACCCAAGACACAGAATATCAGATACAGAATGGTAATTCTCAAGAGTTGAATCCTCTTATCAAATGTATAAAGAGTATCTTTTCCAATAACATATATGCATCTTGTTAGGTGCCGCAAGCAATGTAATCGAAAATACTAGTAGCTCAGGTACAGAGTTAAATGAGCCTTCGTCAGATGATGATACACCTAGACCTGGAATGTCTACATCTCAGAAAGAGTTCATTCTCTGAAGCCAAGATCACGAAGACGAGTTACGGAAGATCGACCTGTTGTTGCTACGCTGAAGGATTTGGAAAATGTGGAGAAAAGATTAGCAGCGCAGATCAAAAGCGCTAAGCGTAGTATTTTATATAATTTGGCAAAAATATATCGAGTTATCAAAGCTGATAAAGTCGCTAGAGATAACGCACCAGAAGACGACGAACCTTCCCTAGAGAACGTGCTGGATTTGCGTTTTCCACTAGCAGATATTCTGGATTTTGAAACTCTTGAACACAAACTACAGAATGATGAAGCCAAAAGCGTTATGGTATGTATACAGCTTATATTTCAAATAACAGCATTTCTGCATTCATTCGGACTTCGAATTTTGAAAAATTAATTATCTGATTGACATGGAATCTCAACAAAATATTTGGGTTCTCTGATTCAGAAAAAATATATGATCCTATTTGCTTGTGGAAGTACTCCGCAAGAAGACATTGCTAACATTTTACCTAAAATAATAAGAAAGAGTGTCCAGCTACTTCACAGCGGATCGGGAAAAATTCAGAAAGGAAAAGGGAAACGAAATTTCAGTGCTACTGTAACGTATTCTTGCATGGAAGGTGAGTTTATTAAACTCTTTGATTCTACTGTAGAAATAGAGCAAGGATCCTGCAATGTATTTATCCTGTTTGATCCGTGCTGTGTTTTCATGAGATAGATGATGCAGCAGATAATTCTGTAGAATTTTTACATAGGTGTAATCAATGCGTTGATACGAGTAATCATTTTAGTCTTATTCTATATTTTATATTCAAAATGAATATTATTTCATCTTTAGCAATCTTGATACAAAAATATAAAACGAGGATCAACCCAAAACTAGTTAAAAGTTACACTGGCATCTGGTTGGCCCGGGCGGGAGACCGTGAAGGTGGAAAAGTCGAGCGAGAAGCCAAAGCTGTGGCTGAACGAGCGAAGAGAATTAGCAATGATGAGATGTAGCTAGAAACCACTGAAAAAGCTGAACAAAGGGCGAAGAGTGCAAAGACTGTATGAGAAATCGTACACTTGCTTAGCTCTAAGAGATTGTTATTTTAAACTTTACATTTACTATTCTTGGTTTTTTCTTATACGTATGTATAAGTTATTCAATTTGTTTTGATCAACATAATATTGTTATCATAATGACATAAGTTAATATAACCAAAAATCTAAATACCGTACTCCAACAATCCAAGTTATTATCTTATATTTGTAACTGAGTGAACCAAAGTACAAGTATCATTTTAAAAGGTTTGAGCTTGAAATAAAGAACCTAGTTATTATTTTAGGCCTTGAGGAATAAGTGAAAAGTATCAGATAATATAAAGTTGAGTGTAATTAATTTAGACCATATGATTTAATTTACAATTAGATTTATTTTGAGATATCAATGAAGTTAGTATTTTATATCTATGATTAAACCAGAAATATCATTTGATAACATAAGAAGAAGATAAGTAAAATCACATCGTATAGGTTTAATCAGTAAATATACCTAAGAAGGGAAACTGTGATCATTTGATCAAAATTATTGAATAACGTAAGCATTAAGTTTGTTCTATGCCTGTAATATTTTTATAGTATGTATGCATCTTGATGTATGTATTACATACCTACGTGATATTTGTTTTATGATAAAAATATTTAAATCAACGCACGCTAAAATCTTTTGATTACAACAATAGCCGCTGATTCACAACGGGTGGGGCAGATTTGGGCCAAGCCCGGGTCAAGTATTTACTGTTCGATTGGGCCACGAATGACCCGGTTGTGCGAAACGATATTTGGAAGAGTCCATTACTTCAGATCTGGGACTAGCATCGACAAAGCGTTTGGCACACGGGTGACCCATTCGTATTTCCATAATTATTCCATTCGTTGGTAAACATTTGGGATGCGCAAAATTTGAATGTTGGCCCCAGCGTTTCTGAAGTGCTGGCCCATGAATGGAAATATGGGTTTGATAGGTCTGGACCAAGAATTGGCAAAACACTCGGCCCATCTTCGGCCTTATGCTACCATATCAAGCATGTCCCACGATTGGCTCTATTGACTATTCCAACGCTCGACGACACCTCGGCCAGATTTGGCCGAGGACTGGGCCAATGGCACATGCACGCATGGGAAGCTGTTAACAGAAGTATAAGAGATCATTAATCAGTTTCAACTACCCTCTGGCTTCCAATACCTACTAAGGAACAAGAGACCGCTGAATTCTTGTAATGAAGATGATATGCTACATCGGACTCAGATATATCGCGTCCGTATTTCGTTCGTATATACTCTCGATATAGACCTCGGATAGATCGAAACTAAGTATAATGCGCTCTGGCGAATCTTGTTCCTCTCTTGGTCCAGATAAACGTATTCTGTACCCGCTTATTCGTACCATTATTCATTATTCTAATCTCTACAATACGAAACGGCGTGCCGATCGAACGATGATTTCCGTCAGATATGTCCGGTTCTGGGTCGGAGGACAGAACGGAATTCCAACTATCACAGCGCAGGCCTTCCTTGGCGCCGGTCTCTGGCGAACAGTCGGATAGACGCGTCGCGCCGGCGGTTGGATGTCCGGTGGCACCTGAAATACGAATAGACTGTGCTACAATTGCTCGCTAGCTGCTTCCATTTATTTGATATTCTGATCACTACACTATAAAACGATACACAACTGAAATCTGATACGACGCCGGTTTACCATTCGGCGATGATTCTCCTCGAAGATCTCTGGTTCTGGTCGAGAGTACGAAATGGTATTCCAACGATCTCGGCGTAGGCTTCGGTCGCCTCCTGTCTCTCCGGGTGATATTCGTACAGTGTCATTCCACGAAAGGTTGGATATTCGGCGGCATATAAAATTTAAACAAATCATTTGTCATTTACTCGATTGGACGAAAATTCGATTGACATCGCAGTAAGAAGCTGAACGTTATAAAGAGATAGATGATCACCTATTTATCACCTCGTGCCAAGATAAAGGTAGCGGAGGCACGTTCAAAATTATGGCCTACAAACAGAGTTCGATAATACGGTTTCGTACGTGTGGATCTGTGTACGCAGATGGAAGCGCCCGAAACTTACAAATAATACAGTATTCACCAATTATCATTACCATTAATGCATTGTACCTTCCGTGAATTGATTTTATATATTTTTTTTTTTTCCGCTAGAACTTCATAGAGTTGAAGGCTTGGTGGTAATTCACATCTTTGAGATACTATTCATAAAATAATAGTACAATTAATTTTAGGTATTAATTTTCCATCAGGATCAGCTGCGCCTCTCGACGAGTTGCAGGTATTTATTATGCATAAGCCTTAAATAGTATTAAAGTAGTGCGATTGTACATTATATGGATGTTTTACAGCACGTACGTATAATAAGCGAGTCGTTCAATGAATTTTCCTGGTTGCATAGGAAAAAACGCTGGATGTGGCAATTTCTCAAATTGAGCTACAAGATTTGATGATCGGACTTGCGAAACGTATGGCTTCTAGAGTACTGATACTTGTTTTCATTCTGGGAAACTGCATTTCGAGTCAAGATATGATTTATGATTGAGATGCAGGTTAGTATTTGAAATACTCCCAATTTGAGCCGCGCCAAGACTCTTGTTGCAAAGTTTATGGTGGTAGGATCAATGAATGTGAATTTATATAGAGAGATAATCTTTGATTTATTTGATACTTTATAACTGATGTCTATTTTACTTCACATTGTAAAATAGCGTGGACGTCACAGGACAATACCAGAGCGAGTGAGCTCTCAGTCAAAAACAGTAAAACCAAGGAACCAATATCTATTACATAGATGGCGTACCTTGATGTCTAGTTTAAATCTCTTTCAAAATGATTGGTGTAGTACCTATTTTAGTGATAAAACCAACAACTCTAAAGGCCTATATGAGATTTAATGATGCATGGCGAGCCTGATATTTTCGATACATGGATAATTTACAGCACGTACAGATAATAAGCAAGTCGTTCAATGAATTTTCCTGGTTGCATAGGAAAGAACGCTAGATTTGGCAGCTTTTAGCCTTGAACTACAAGATTTGAGGATCGGTCCTGCGAAACATGTAGCTTCTGGAGTACTAATACTTGTTTTGATTCTATGAAACTGCGTTTCGAGTAAAATTACGTTTTACAATGAAGTTTCGATTGATTTATTGGGAGTATGAAGGAAGGCGCTGAATTATTTGAAATTTTCCCAATTTGAACCGCGCCAAGAGTCTAAAGGCCTATATGAAACCGAATGACGCATGGCGTGCCTGATATTTTTGATATATGGATAATTTACAGCACGTACGGATAATGAGCAAGTCGTTCAATAAATTTTCCTGGTTGCGTAAGAAAGACCGCTGGATGTGGCAATTCTTGAGTTTGAACTATGAGATTTGAGAATCGGACTCGCGAACCGTATAGCTTCTAGAGCTGCACTAATACTCGTTTTAATTCGAGAAAACTGCATTTCGAGTCAAGATATGTTTTATGATTGAGTTTCAGGTGATTAATTGGAATTCTCCCAATCTGAGCCGCACCAAGACTCTAAAGGCCTATATGAGATTGAATGATGCATGGCGAGCCTGATATTTCTGATATATGAATAATTTACAGCACGTACAGATAATAAGTAAGTCGTTTAATGAATTTTCCTGGTTGCACAGGAAAGAACGCTAGATTTGGCAATTCTTCAGCTCGAACTACGAGATTTGAGGATCGGACTTGCGAACCGTATAGCTTCTAGAGCACTAATACTTGTTTTAATTCTAGGAAACTGCATTTTGAGTCAAGATATGTTTTATGATTGAGTTGCAGGTTATTATTCGAAATTCACCCAATTTGAGCCGCGCCAAGACTCTAAAGGCCCATATGAAATTGAATGATGCATATCCAGCCTGATATTTTCGATATATGGATGATCTCTCTCTCTCTATAGCGTTGCCATGAGATTCCGAAACGTAAACACAACGTCCAGCTAGTATAGTCACAGAAAAAGTTGGCAGCGACGCAACGAATAAAATAATACTGTCCGAATCGAAGTGGAACTAAACATCAGCTGATGTACCGATATCTTCGTCAGTCTGTCCTGATTCGGTGCTTTTTTTCGTTCGTATGCTCTCTTATCAATTCATTCATCCACTTATTCATTTACTAAATCGTTGAATTCAATGATAAGAATGCAGCATCGAGTTTCATCACGCTCTCGTAATGTCTTCATTTCTCGTTGGAGAAAACCCTGTCCACTCGCTTTGATTGTCGTAACAATGTTTATCGCGTTAGTTGCAGAGAAATTTCGAGTTCATCGAGCGCCGTGATCACGCGCAAAACAGTCACGAGTTTTTGTAAATAGGCCAAATTTCACGTCTCTCTCTCTCTCTCTTTCGCTCCTTCTCTCCCATCGTGTCACCCGTTACGTGGCGAAGGGTGACGTGTCTATCGATATAAGCCCATTCCGTTATACAGATCACACATTTTAGCGTTTTACGACTCGCGATATTCACTTAAATCGACATCGCAGCAATTTACACGAAAGAAGAATGTCGAACGCAGACGATGAACAATGGCCGATATTGACGGACGATTTTTTCGATTACTTTCACTAATTTCCCCTGATCTCGTTCGTTTGTTTGTCCATTTATTTTCCCTCTTCAACTTTTCAGGCATCGGTCTATTTCCTAACAGAAAACCATTATTTTCACACAGCGAAACGCAGGCAGCCTACACGCGCGACGACCGATCTCCGACTGGCGAAGTTGAAGTTATTAATCATTAAATCTTACAACATTAACCAGTTCTACTCATAAATACTCAACCACCTAAGTTTTACGTATTCAATAACAATCAAACTAACCTTAGAATTTATATATACATGTACATAGACATATATCTCATATATAAAAATAAAGTTAAGTTAATATAAGATTTAGCATCTTGCGCCAGCCTATTGTCATATTGAAGGGTTGAGGTGAGGTGTTAATTCATCAACGAATATGAAATAAGGTTCAATTAACAAACAAATTATATATTTCGCCAATATAATATCAGGAAAAGACCAGCTCAACGCAGCTGCATTTTGTATATGTGTGAATTGAACCTTGTCTCATAGGATTGATGGTATGAGAACACTTGAGCAAGAGATAATATAAACATTACCCCGACGGATCTTTCGTTAAGGTCCGCACTTGCCTCATATAAGGGCCGGTCTTGCAACCACTAGATATCATTCAATTTTCAAATATTGGGTAAACTTCACGTCACTTTGCATCACGGCACCACAGTCTTGAAAATCTTCGCGAGATCATTCAATTTTTCTTGAATTAGAATTTTGCTCAAGAGTTATTTCACCCTCTAAACTTCTTACGAATAACTAACTAAAATTACATTTTGTTTTGGAATAAAAATCACAAATCACGCACTTGTTAATTAAATCTTCATTTTCATTATCACGAAATCACGTCCAGTAATCATTATTCAAGGGTAAGCACTAATCTACCTATCATCTTTTTCCTCACCGCGTGCTCCAACTGTTAAGCATCCAATCACCCATTATTGCTCGCACCATCTAAATCGAGTGCATTAAAATTTATGCACCCTTGTAGTTGAACTCAGTACCGCAACAACATAAGAAAAAGATTACTCGACGTGGAGGAAAGAAAGCCTGTGAGCAACGGTTATTTTCCAAACTAAGAAGAATCCGGAAATTTCAGGAAACCTTGGCAAAACTTCTCGAAAATAAAACCCCTCAGTGGATAATCAACGATTTAACTTCACAAGTGAAAAGTGCCACGATAAGTGAACCTTCCATAATTCACGTAGAGTCAAGTGGATCAGAGACATCGACGGATTGTGATCTGGACAGTTTGGTGGAAACTGCTCTCACACAACATATTATCGAATACCAGGGAACTTCGTCAACTGCAAATTTTTTCACAACCTCTGATCAACCGCTCGCTGCCCGCTCAACCCCCTAACCCGTTACGCCCGAAATTGATCAAGGTTTTTTTTTCGTCAAATTAAGGTAAGTATCGATGTATTCAACAACTGAAAATCGTAAAATTTCCTTAGAGCCATTTTTAGACGTAACACAGGGCGTCGCGAGCCACCTGATACGGATCTGACTAGTCTTGTGACTAAAATGCATGGGGCCAATCACATTCTCCGAGACAGAGACAGGATGTGTACTATTAGTATGCCTATCTCTCTGCCATTTTACACCTATGCGAAAGATACCGAATGCTCCCCCCTCCAGGACCACATGCTGAAAGATTGTCCAGGAATGTGGCGACATCTGGACAGAGTTAACGGCACGAACATTCGGGAAGCAACCGAGGTTATAAAAATTTACACCATTAGCCTAACTTGGCTTGCTGGAAGAGAAATTTTTAATATTGTATAGAAATTATTGAGAAATTATTAAAATTATTACGTTAATGTATACAAATTATAACCATTTAGTCCTAAAAATAACCTGAGAATAACCACATGCTTCGCGCTTATTGGCTTGACGCTTTTGGTAACGCAATTTTGCTGGCGCACTCCCTATCCTTCCCGAGCTTAAACATAAAAAATGTTAACAAACCCGAGGAAAAAAGTCTCGAGTCTCACAGAGTATTATACGGGCCAACCTGCGATTTACCACGTCGCGAATCACAGAAATCCACAATCGAGTATAGCATATACACACACGACATATATGCACTCACGCAATAACGCCGGTAGCTTACGCCATCACACATTCGTACGCCCAGAACAGCTGGTGACCTCAAGCGAGGTATATGCAGAAAGTAAACAGACTCGTTCCCTGCCAAACGGACGATTCATTCGTACGAACCATAGGATAAAATTTCTTGGTACATAGGTATGTATTTCACACATCAGGCAGCGAAATCATTATTTTTATAATTTTATTATATTTTACAGTTTATGGTCGACTCACGAACGGAAGTTGACTGAGATTCATTTAGTTATTTTCAACAGCGAAAAGTCCGATGCTCGACGCAGTAACATATGCTCGACGCAGTAACATATATATCACAGTTGACGACAGATTTGGATACAAAGGCAATTGGAGCGAAGCGCTACGGTAGGTCAAAATATGTATAATTATAATAATAATAATAACAATAATAATAATAATTATTATTGTTGTTATTATTATTATTATTATTATTATTATCATTATCATTATCATTATTATTACAAGAATGCATAATAATTTTATGAAAATCATTTGTGCTGAGCTGAAACAATTAGAAAATCATTTCTCACGGTCATTCGTCGGAACTGCACTTTTAACGAGGTTCAAGCTTATAACGTCGATGCACTCTAATAGTTGAACAAAACTCTGTGATTCAAGACTGCTATACTATAAATCAGAAAATTGTTCTGCAGAATTGGACAGTCGTTGTATTCTTCAGTTTTCATGTTCGAATCCTGAAATGAAGGATTTTTGTCCGCAATCTTTTCTTACGTCAAAGCTACCCGCTAAACAAAATCCCGTTCATGCGATGTTGCTGTAATATCACAATTGTGCAGTGTAACATTTTGTAGGATGTTTCCGAAACATTCATGGGACATTGCCGTAACCATGAATGTCCTACCTCATTTACGTTGCGAACGGAACGTTTCAGTTGTAACATTGCAGAACATCGCGGCAGCTGATTATGTATGATATGGCAACGTTTGGATTGTAACATTCCATTAGTCACATGTTTGCGACGTTAGCTAAGTATAAAAAAACGTTTGTAGAATGCTCGAAATAAGGCGTGGAAACATGTGGATATAGTCTCTGTAACGAAAAGATATTTCACTCCCGCGGTATGTTGTACTCTCCGAAACGTTTTTCTAAAGTTGAAGTCAGTTTTATATCGAAATGTACTAAGAATTACGTTTCTGTACCCTATACGAAACATTGTATAATTGTCAATTGAATATCAGAGCAATGTTATTGTTTACAAACATTCGAGGGACATCAGAAATATCATATCAAACGGGTCGAATCAAAAAGGGTATAAATGGCAGAGTTGACAACTGAAGAAGTCTTTTTTCTCACATCGGAGGCTCCAAAAAGTACTTTACTCTGAATTTTTCAACTCTACCATTTATACATTTTTGCTCCAACTTTGATCATATATTAGGTAACACTAATCACAGTAATACAAAAATAATAATGACCATAATTAATGTATATCAACTCGCGCATATTATATATTACATTTTTATTATTGTTGAATAAAATAGAATACAATATAGTATTCTCATACTATACTCAAGAACCTAGTACGGTACATGTATGACTTGGATATCTTAAAACGTAGGCACAACCCTATTATAAAAACTCAAAATACATTAAATGGAACGGTATCTGAAAAAGTAGGGACAACCTTTTATTATGAAAACTCAAGAAATTTTCAACGCGATATTCTTTGTGAGAAACGGGACCAACATTTCCTCATCAATTTTTCACAAAATGCATAAATTTTCTGTTGAGGTCTCTAGAGAATTAGCGAATCGCGTATATATATACGTTCTGTAAACAAGTCATGTGCATGGTCTGCCGCTGTGTCGCGCGCTTGGTTGTACGGATGTTTCGAATGTAATGTTACTTGCAAACTTTCGAGAAATGTTTCGGATACGTAATTTACGGAATGTTACAAATATGCGAGATATCCGCCCAAATGTGATGTTACCTGAATGTATAATGTTTAGCGGGATACGAACCTCAACCACATGTCTGGAAACATGTTTGCATACAGAGAAGTTATCGAGTATGTGGAAAAAAAGTGTACAACCCGCATGTCATAATACAACTCATGTCTCTCACAGTTTGTCGATGGCAGATTCATTCCGACTAGCGCACCTCGAAGAAAATTGGGCAATACCTGAGCGATTGCTACACGACCTACGGAGCATATTATAGACAAATCTACATCTAGCATGGGACATTCTCCTCGATACAACAACAATTAACACAGGAGACGAATGACTTTTGCTAGGCATTATATCAGCCACGATTTGATGTTTTCCTGGTAAATGATTATTGCGAAAAATATACTCCAACGCAGAGCCATATTCATGTGAATTTGAGTAATCGTTGCCGATCGAGGATTTCAGCGAATCAATTATACATTGAGCTTAAATCACATATATATTTGTTATAAGGTGATGTGTGTCATTAATGAAGTTAGTTATTATGATTCCATTTACATGCCGAACGAAGAGCCGTATGTTACGTTTACGAAACTCATAATCCATGTAATATATAAAATGAATCATCCAATAAACTTGGGATCGAAATGATAACACCGTTCGTATTATTCTTTGCAATATACCTTGAATTCATTCTTGAAACCAATTATAACAATTCAAGGTAATATAGCGAAATAACATAGAGTGAAGGTATAAAATAACAATTTCACATATTAATAGGCGTGGTTGAGATATTAATTAATGCTAAATCGGTTATCGAGCCAGGAATGATGGGACAAATTCTACGATCAAATAATACCTACGCCGGAAGACAAATACCAAATTTTGACGCATCTGAAAAATTCCAACTATTCCGTGACAGACGGCGGTGTGTCGCCGCAGGGTCCAATTCGTAATTATCTTAACAAGGATTCTTTTTTTTATATAAATTACACCAAATGTAATCCAACCTATGAACAATGTTTTGTTTTTTCAAACTTTTCGAAGTAGTTATTGAAACATAACAAGAATCACAATTATTAAAACAAGGACGCCTTTTTGTATCAAACTCAATGTACTAATTATTATTACTACTATGATCATTATCATTATTATTACATGCATTAATGGGAGGAAGTCGACAGTGCCAGTTTTTGTTTTGCTTCGTATATTTGGGAAACATCGGAAACGCAAAAATTTATAGATATTGAAAAACAGTCGAGCATTTCTTTATTTTAGAATTATTTTTCGAAAATGACGGCATCAAGTCGTAGACACCAAAATTTGTCTCATTGCAAATCTTCTGAAAACTGCTAGACTGGTCAGATTTCTCGATTTTCGAAAAGATTGCAAATCTATTTATGTACATGAAAAATTTACCAAATTTCTCGACCTCGTATGGGGTCGTATCCGCCAATTTATTATTTTCGTTATTTTTATAATCAGATATACGAACAATGTTATACACTGCACCTGCGGTAGGTTTTTGTTTTTCGTTTGTCAAATGATTCAATAATTCCAGAGTCTTATTATTACCTATCGATCTATTTTCTCATATGTTTTGCCAGGTGAAATACCGTGGCACTCGGCGGCTGTTTTTGTACATTGTAAATGTTCTTTCCGTGTATACTCTGATCTCGGATGAATGTAGAACTAACGAACATGATTATTCAAACAAACACTCTGCGCTTAATTCTAGCAGATGATGAAGAAAAGACCAGAATACAAGCTGTTTACAGAAGTATAAGAGATCATTAATCAGTTTCAACTACCCTCTGACTTCCAATACCTACTAAGGAACACGAGACCGCTGGATTCTTGTAATGAAGATGATATGCTACATCGGACTCAGATATATCGCGTCCGTATTTCGTTCGTATATACTCTCGATATAGACCTCGGATAGGTCGAAACTAATCGTAAGTATCATGCGCTTTGGCGAATCTTGCCCCTCTCTTGGTCAGGATAAACGTATTCTGTACCCGCTTATTCGTACCATTATTCATTATTCTATTCTCTACAATACGGAACGGCGTGCCGATCGAACGATGATTTCCGTCAAGTATCTCCGGTTCTGGGTCGGAGGACGCAACGGAATTCCAACTATCACAGCGCAGGCCTTCCTTGGCGCCGGTCTCTGGCGAACAGTCGGATAGACGCTCCGCGCCGGCGGTTGGATGTCCGGTGGCACCTGAAATACGAATAGACTGTGCTACAATTGCTCGCTGGCTGCCTCCATTTATTTGATATTCTGATCGCTACAGTATAAAACGATAGACAACTGAAATCTGATACGACGCCGGTTTACCATTCGGCGATGATTCTCCTGGAAGATCTCTGGTTCTGGTCGCGTACGAAATGGTATTCCAACGATCTCGGCGTAGGCTTCGGTCGGTTCCCGTCTCTCCGGGTGATATTCGTACAGTGTCGTTCCACGAATGGTTGGATATTCGGCGGCACATGAAATTTAAATAAATCATTTGTCATTTACTTGATTGGACGAAAATTCGATTGATATCACAGTAAGAAGCTGAACGTGATGAAGAAATAGGTGATCACCTATTTCTCACCTCGTGCCAAAATAAAGGTAGCGGAGGCACTTTCAAAATTATGGCTTACAAACAGAGTTCGATAATACGGTTTCGTACGTTGTGGATCTGTGTACGCAGAGGAAAGCGCCCCAAACTTACAAATAATACAGTATTCACCAATTATCATTACCATTAATATTGCTGAGGGAGACAATAGTCGTGATATCTCTAGCTTCATCTGTCGCCTGTTCCGCCGGCCATAGGAACATGAGATACGTTTAGAGAGGAAACTCATTTTGGACAAAATCGAAAAATAGAAGTTAGATGTTAGGTAACCCATTCATGAACATTACTGTACACTTCGTCACTTCGAAACAGACCTGCGTGGTTGGTAAATTAGGATTCACTGTTTTATCATTGAAACTATCAAATTGTGTTTTTGTTTCATACGAGCGCACGTTTAGGAAGCCCCGTGCCTTCTACTGCAGTTTATCCAGCCTGAGGTGTCCATCACCCAGGAAAATGATTCATTTCGATATACGAACTTGATACGTAATTTACTTTCAAGAAATGTAAGTTTTTTCAACCCGAGTAAATATACTATTGCTATTATTTATTAGTTTGTAGCAGAAGCGTGTATGTACATTCGTTGTTACTGACATTTTTGATTTATTCTGAAATTATTCACTCCAGATAACCGAAATTTAATATATTGAATAGAAGACAGACCCGATGTTTGGTTGAGAATGTTTTATAATTGAACTTTTACTTCAATTTCCGTGATTTACAACAAAGCAAACAATCGATGACTACCCTTGTACCCATATTAAGTAAAAGATTAGGCATTGCAATAATGGCGAATCACAGCAAAGTGTGAGTTAGGATTGGTTTAGTGTTAAGTTTGTCGATGGAGTCTTCTTGTATAGAGCGAAACGCCGAAGTCTTACTCGAACCTGTGATGCAAGACCAAGTTTAAATGCCGTGGAGCTCGATTCAGATTTACTAGTAGATAATTATGTATTAATTTGAGAGTCTGTGTCATTGCCACATATTTTGCACTGCGGTGGCGTTGCATGAAAGTATGTGTACTCCTTGTCAAAATTTTATATTATAGCATTGTGTCGCGTTTGCCTACTGGTACCAGCAACGTACACATACCTGCCATGTGGACATTTCTGTTGCTGCGCCGATTGCGTCGTCAGAATTTGGGACGAAGAGCAACCGCATCGCCGCCGCTGTCCTATCTGTAGGTCAGATAGTAGTGTCCGCCCGCTAAGAGATAACGTGACCTCTGGGCGATGAATTAACATAATATTAAGAACCCTCATTTTAAGATAATAAAATATAATGTAAATACACAATAAATGATAGACTCATAATCTTGTCTTAACTCGTGTATGGGAAATAATGACTGATGAAATGTATGCAAGATGGCATACCGATTATGTTACCCATTATTCATAACCAATGAACAATGATTGATTATTTACTTGATCAATGATAGCAATTTATAATGTATTTCACAACGTGTAAACACGCTTCTCGTTTCAGAAATAACAACCAATATTATACGCTAAGATTATATGGACCGGCATTTTCAGTCGAACTCTTCTGTACCTGAATGGATTATGATAAATAAAATAAGTATTATATTGTAACATCAACTATAAATACTTATTCGTGACAAATATAAACCCACCACATCAATGTTGTTTGTGCTTTATTCCGTTCTTTCATATATTACGCTAGCCTCGCCTGAATTCCGCATACAAACTCAAGACGACAAGATGTCGAAATTTTGGCTTTTCGATATTTGGACCATTCTACATTTCACATTTAGAACTTATACTCTTTATGAATTCGTGTTTTCAACATAATGATATTCGATTTATTGGCGATTATACATATTAGCTACTCGTAATTTTTGTTTTATAAAATACAGACTTTCCACTTGTATGTTCTGCTCATTTCAAGTAAAAATTATCCGACAATACGTTTCAGAATGAATGACGTATCGAATAAATTATCTTTTGATGCAACAGGTATTCGGCTTATTGATCCATATGAAATGAAAATTTCTAAATAAAATCCATTTGTTATTCGTTTGTTCGAATTTTCGAAATTCGAAATATTGGGCATTCTAGATAATAGTCTTTCGACATTTTGACCCCCACCCATCGGATGTCAATCCGATGAAATCACATATCCGTTGAATGAGAGATTTTCACGATAACAAACTTTTTCGCAATTATATCCCGACGAAAGTGGAAGACAATAGTTTTTGTTTGCTTTTAGCGGTTGATAATACATCACTCGGGTATTACCCTGCAGGCAGGCGAAGACAAAATTTATCGACTTCCCAATGAATAATGGCAACATATGATAAACAATTCCCTGTTTACTGACATAAAACTACTTAAATTTTGAGTATGGTTTATTTCAAGCTTAATATGAGAGATATTATAGATGTGAGATGTGCAGTTAATGATAGGTATTTTAGAGGAACATTCTATTCTGAATACATTCGAGCCCAGTAGAATGTTTGCATTGTATGTACAACTGCTTGACTATCAAAAAATGTCTGCTAGCTCCATCTAATGAACCCATTGAGTAGTGTGTGAAACAAGAAATGCGTGAAGTAGATTGCTCATGGCACCATACGCTTTCAAGATTCTTGCTCTTCTGTATTTACGTGATTCGACATTTTGAGCCATCGAGTTTTTTGTGACTGGGTCCAAGGAATTCGGATTCGCAAACTTTGTTATAATTACAATTCTCATATTGATCAGTTCAATTTTTTAACGAATCGATATATTGACATGTTAATATTCACTACTCGACAAATTGCACGATTTGATATTAATTTCAGCTGAAATTCATTTTATATATCTCTGTGTTCTCAATTTATAGTAGTCTACTTTATACCAGCTCGAAATATCACTGTTTCGACATTTGCATTTTCGAATTTTTTTAAATTCGAAATACTGGCCATTCTACATAATAGTCTTTCGACATTTTGACCCCCACCCCAACTCGAAAATTTCGGAAATTGCGGAAATTTTGGAAATTTGAGTGTCGATTGGGGGGAATGATCCATGTTTACGAGCGCAAGGGTGAATCGGCGCGAGATTTGTAAGAGGAAAAAGTTCATGTGCTCGCCTAGCACAACTCAGCACATCTCACAAATTTTGGAAATCGCGGAAATTTTGAAAATATGAGTGTCTGTTGGGGGCGAAGATCCATGCTTACGAGCGCAAGGGTGGGTCGGAGCGAGATTTGTGAGGGGAAAAAGTTTATGTGCTCGCCTAGCACAACTCAGCACAACTTGCAAAATTTGGAAATTGCGGAAATTTTGGAAATTTGAGTGTCGGTTGGGGGGAAAGATCCATGTTTACGAGCGCAACGGTGGGTCGGAGCGAGATTTGTAAGAGGAAAAAGTTCATGTGCTCGCCTAGCACAACTCAGCACAACTCGCAAATTTCGGAAATTGCGGAAATTTTGGAAATTTGAGTGTCGATTGGGGGGAATGATCCATGTTTACGAGCGCAAGGGTGGGTCGGCGCGAGATTTGTAGGAGGAAAAATTTCATGTGCTCGCCTAGCCCAACTCAGCACATCTCGGAAATTTTGGAAATTGCGGAAATTTTGGAAATTTGAGTGTCTGTTGGAGGCGAAGATCCATGCTTACGAGCGCGAGGGTGGGTCGGAGCGAGATTTGTGAGAGGAAAAAGTTTATCTGCTCGCCTAGCACAACTCAGCACAACTCGCAAAATTTGGAAATTGCCGAAATTTTGGAAATTTGAGTGTCGGTTGAGGCGGAAAGGTCCATGTTTACGAGCGCAAGGGTGGGTCGGAGCGAGATTTGTAAGGGGAAAAAGATCATGTGCTCACCTAGCACAACTCAGCACAAGTCGCAAATTTTGGAAATTGCGGAAATTTTGGAAATTTGAGTGTCGATTGGGGGGAATGATCCATGTTTACGAGCGCAAGGGTGGGTCGGCGCGAGATTTGTAGGAGGAAAAATTTCATGTGCTCGCCTAGCACATCTCGGCACATCTCGCAAATTTTGGAAATTGCGGAAATTTGAGTGTCTGTTGGGGGCGAAGATCCATGCTTACGAGCGCGAGGGTGGGTCGGAGCGAGATTTGTAAGGGGGAAAAGTTCATGTGCTCGCCTAGCACAACTCAGCACAAGTCGCAAATTTTGGAAATTGCGGAAATTTTTGAAATTTGAGTGTCTGTTGGGAGGAAAGATCCATGTTTACGAGCGCAAGCGTGGGTCGGAGCGAGATTTGTAAGAGGAAAAAGTTCATGTGCTCGCCTAGCACAAATCAGCTGATTTCGTAAATTTTGGAAATTGCGCAAATTTTGGAAATTTGAGTGTCCGTTGGGGGGAAAGATCCATGTTCACGAGCGCAAGGGTGGGTCGGAGCGAGATTTGTAAAAGAAAAAATTTATGTGCCCGCCTAGCACAACTCAGCACATTTCGCAAATTTTGGCAATTGCGGAAATTTTGGAAATTTGAGTGTCTGTTGGGGGCGAAGAACCATGCTTACGAGCGCAAGGGTGGGTCGGGGCGAGATTCGTGAGAGGAAAAAGTTCATGTGCTCGCCTAGCACAACTCGCAAATTTCGGAAATTGCGGAAATTTTGGAAATTTGAGTGTCGGTTGGGGGGAAAGATCCATGTTTACGAGCGCACGGGTGGGTCGGAGCAAGATTTGTAAGGGGATAAAGTTCATGTGCTCGCCTAGCACAACTCAGCACAACTCGCAAATTTCGGAAATCGCTGAAATTTTGGAAATTTGAGTGTCGATTGCGGGGAATGATCCATGTTTACGAGCGCAAGGGTGGGTCGGCGCGAGATTTGTAAGAGGAAAAAGTTCATGTGCTCGCCTAGCACAACTCAGCACATCTCGCAAATTTGGGAAATCGCGGAAATTTTGAAAATTTTAGTGTCGGTTGAGGGGGAAAGATCCATGTTTACGAGCGCAAGGGTGGGTCGGCGCGAGATTTGTAGGAGGAAAAATTTCATGTGCTCGCCTAGCACAACTCAGCACATCTCGCAAATTACGAAAATTGCGGAAATTTTGGAAATTTGAGTGTCTGTTGGGGGCGAAGATCCATGCTTACGAGCGCGAGGGTGGGTCGGAGCGAGATTTGTGAGAGGAAAAAGTTTATGTGCTCGCCTAGCACAACTCAGCACAACTCGCAAAATTTGGAAATTGCGGAAATTTTGGAAATTTGAGTGTCGGTTGAGGCGGAAAGATCCATGTTTACGAGCGCAAGGGTGGATCTTCGCCCCCAACAGACACTCAAATTTCCAAAATTTCCGCAATTTCCAAAATTTGCGAGATGTGCTGAGTTGTGCTAGGCGAGCACATGAAATTTTTCCTCCTACAAATCTCGCGCCGACCCACCCTTGCGCTCGTAAACATGGATCATTCCCCCCAATCGACACTCAAATTTCCAAAATTTCCGCAATTCCCGAAATTCGCGAGTTGTGCTGAGTTGTGCTAGGCGAGCACATGAACTTTATCTCTTTACAAATCTTGCTCCGACCCACCCTTGCGCTCGTAAACATGGATCTTTTCCCCCAACCGACACTCAAATTTCCAAAATTTCCGCGATTTCCGAAATTTGCGAGTTGTGCTGAGTTCTGCTAGGCGAGGACATGAACTTTTTCCTCTCACGAATCTCACCCCGACCCACCCTTGCGCTCGTAAGCATGGTTCTACGCCCCCAAAAGACACTCAAATTTCCAAAATTTCCGCAATTTCCAAAATTTGCGAGTCGTGCTGAGTTGTGCTAGGCGGGCACATGAACGTTTTCCCCTTACAAATCTCGCTCTGACCCACCCTTGCGCTCGTAAACATGGATCTTTCCGCCTCACCGACACTCAAATTTCCAAAATTTCCGCAATTCCCGAAATTCGCGAGTTGTGCTGAGTTGTGCTAGGCGAGCACATGAACTTTATCTCTTTACAAATCTTGCTCCGACCCACCCTTGCGCTCGTAAACATGGATCTTTCCCCCCAACGGACACTCAAATTTCCATAATTTCCGCAATTTCCAAAATTTGCGAAATAAGCTGAGTCGTGCTAGGCGAGCACATGAACTTTTTCCTCTGACAAATCTCGCTCCGACCCACCCTTGCGCTCGTAAACATGGATCTTTCCCCCCAACAGACACTCAAATTTCCAAAATTTCCGCGATTTCCGGAATTTGCGAGATGTGCTGAGTTGTGCTAGGCGAGCACATGAACTTTTTCCCCTTACAAATCTCGCTCTGACCCACCCTTGCGCTCGTAAACATGGATCTTTCCGCCTCACTGACACTCAAATTTCCAAAATTTCCGCAATTTCCAAATTTTGCGAGTTGTGCTGAGTTGTGCTAGGCGAGCACATAGACTTTTTCCTCTCACAAATCTCGCTCCGACCCACCCTCGCGATCGTAAGCATGGATCTTCGCCCCCAACAGACACTCAAATTTCCAAAATTTCCGCAATTTCCGAAATTTGCGAGATGTGCTGAGTTGTGCTAGGCGAGCACATGAAATTTTTCCTCCTACAAATTTCGCGCCGACCCACCCTCGCGCTCGTAAACATGGATCATCCCCCCCAATCGACACTCAAATTTCCAAAATCCCCGCAATTTCCGAAATTTGCGAATTGTGCTGAGTTGTGCTAGGCGAGCACATGAATTTTTTCCCCTTACAAATCTCGCTCCGACCCACCCTTGCGCTCGTAAACATGGATCTTTCCCCCTCAACCGACACTCAAATTTTCAAAATTTCCACGATTTCCAAAATTTGCGAGATGTGCTGAGTTGTGCAAGGCGGGCACATAAACTTTTTCCTGTTACAAATCGCGCTCCGACCCACCCTTGCGCTCGTAAACATGGATCTTTTCCCCCAACAGACACTCAAATTTCCGAAATTTCCGCGATTTCCAAAATTTGCGAGTTGTGCTGAGTTGTGCTAGGCGGGCACATAAACTTTTTCCTTTTACAAATCTCGCTCCGAACCACCCTTGCGCTCGTAAACATGGATCTTTCCCCCCAACCGACGCTCAAATTTCCAAAATTTCCGCAATTTCCAAAATTTGCGAAATAAGCTGAGTTGTGCTAGGCGAGCACATGAACTTATTCCCCTTATAAATCTCGCTCCGACCCACCCTTGCGCTCGTAAACATGGATCTTTCCCCCCAACAGACACTCAAATTTCCAAAATTTCCGCAATTTCCAAAATTCGCGACTTGTGCTGAGTTGTGCTAGGCGAGCACATGAACTTTTTACCCTTACAAATCTCGCTCCGACCTACCCTTGCGCTCGTAAACATGGATCTTCGCCCCCAACAGACACTCAAATTTCCAAAATTTCCGCATTCTCCAAAATTTGCGAGATGTGCTGAGTTGTGCTAGGCGAGCACATGAACTTTTTCCCCTTACAAATCTCGCTCTGACCCACCCTTGCGCTCGAAAACACGGATCTTTCCGCCTCAACCGACACTCAAATTTCCAAAATTTCCGCAATTTCCAAATTTTGCGAGTTGTGCTGAGTTGTGCTAGGCGAGCACATAGACTTTTTTCTCTCACAAATCTCGCTCCGACCCACCCTCGCGCTCGTAAACATGGATCATTCCCCCCAATCGACACTCAAATTTCCAAAATTTCCGCAATTTCCGAAATTCGCGAGTTGTGCTGAGTTGTGCTAGACGAGCACATGAATTTTTTCCCCTTGAAAATCTCGCTCCGACCCACCCTTGCGCTCGTAAACATGGATCTTTTCCCCTCAACCGACACTCAAATTTCCAAAATTTCCGCAATTTGCAAATTTTGCGAGTTGTGCTGAGTTGTGCTAGGCGAGCACATAAACCGTTTCCTCTCACAAATCTCGCTCCGACCCACCCTTGCGCTCGTAAGCATGGATCTTCGCCCCCGACAGACACTCAAATTTTCAAAATTTCTGCGATTTCCAAAATTTGCGAGATGTGCTGATTTGTGCTAGCCGAGCACATGAACTTTTTCCTCTTACAAATCTCGCGCCGACCCACCCTTGCGCTCGTAAACATGGATCATTCCCCCCAATCGACACTCAAATTTCCAAAATTTCCGCAATTTCCGAAATTTGCGAGTTGTGCTGAGTTAACTAGGCAAGCACATGAACTTTATCCTCTTACAAATTTTGCTCCGACCCACCCTTGCGCTCGTAAACATGGATCTTTCCCCCCAGCCGACACTCAAATTTCCAAAATTTCCGCAATTTCCACAATTTGCGAAATGTGCTGAGTTGTGCTATGCGAGCCCATGAACTTTTTCCTCTTACAAATCTCGCTCCGGCCTACCCTTGCGCTCGTAAACATGGATCTTTTCCCCCAACCGACACTCAAATTTCCCAAATTTCCGCAATTTCCGAAATTTGCGAGTCGTGCTGAGTTGTGCTAGGCGAGCACATGAACTTTTTCCTCTCGCGAATCTCGCCCCGACCCACCCTTGCGCTCGTAAACATGGATCCTTCCCCCCAACCGACACTCAAATTTCCAAAATTTCCGCAATTTCCAAAATTTGCGAGTGGTGCTGAGTTGTGCTAGGCGAGCACATGAACTTTATCCTCTCACAAATTTTGCTCCGACCCACCCTTGCGCTCGTAAACATGGATCTTTCCCCCCAGCCGACACTCAAATTTCCAAAATTTCCGCAATTTCCACAATTTGTGAGTTGTGCTGAGTTGTGCTATGCGAGCACATGAACTTTTTCCTTTTACAAATCTCGCTCCGGCCCACCCTTGCGCTCGTAAACATGGATCTTTTCCCCCAACCGACACTCAAATTTCCCAAATTTCCGCAATTTCCGAAATTTGTGAGTTGTGCTGAGTTGTGCTAGGCAAGCACATGAACTTTTTCCTCTCGCGAATCTCGCCCCGACCCACCCTTGCGCTCGTAAATATGGATCCTTCCCCCCAACCGACACTCAAATTTCCAAAATTTACGCGATTTCCAAAATTTGCGAGTTGTGCTCAGTTTTGCTATGCTAGCACATGAACTTTTTCCTCTTACAAATCTCGTCCGACCCACCCTTGCGCTCGTAAGCATGGTTCTTCGCCCCCAACAGACACTCAAATTTCCAAAATTTCCGCAATTTCCGAAATCTGCGAAATAAGCTGAGTTGTGCTAGGCGAGCACGTGAACTTTTTCCCCTTACAAATCTCGCTCCGACCCACCGTTGTGCTCGTAAACATGGATCTTTCCCCCTCCACCGACACTCAAATTTCCAAAATTTCCGCAATTTCCAAATTTTGCGAGTTGTGCTGAGTTGTGCTAGGCGAGCACATAAACTTTTTCCCCTCACAAATCTCGCTCCGACTCACCCTTGCGCTCGTAAGCATGGATCTTCGCCCCGAACAGACACTCAAATTTCCAAAATTTCCGTATTTTCCAAAACTGGCGAGTTGTGCTGAGTTGTGCTAGGCGAGCACATGAACATTTTTCTCTTACAAATTTCGCGCTGACTCACCCTTGCGCTCGTAAACATGGATCTTTCCCTCCAACCGACACTCAAATTTCCAAAATTTCCGCAATTTCCAAAATTTACGAGTTGTGCTGAGATGTGCTAGGCGGGCACATGAACTTTTTTCTCTTACAAATCTCGCGCCGACCCACCCTTGCGCTCGTAAACATGGATCATTCCCCCCAATCGACACTCAAATTTCCAAAATTTCCGCAATTCCCGAAATTCGCGAGTTGTGCTGAGTTGTGCTAGGCGAGCACATGAACTTTATCTCTTTACAAATCTTGCTCCGACCCACCCTTGCGCTCGTAAACATGGATCTTTTCCCCCAACCGACACTCAAATTTCCAAAATTTCCGCGATTTCCGAAATTTGCGAAATGTGCTGAGTTGTGCTAGGCGAGGACATGAACTTTTTCCTCTCACGAATCTCACCCCGACCCACCCTTGCGCTCGTAAGCATGGTTCTACGCCCCCAAAAGACACTCAAATTTCCAAAATTTCCGCAATTTCCAAAATTTGCGAGTCGTGCTGAGTTGTGCTAGGCGGGCACATGAACGTTTTCCCCTTACAAATCTCGCTCTGACCCACCCTTGCGCTCGTAAACATGGATCTTTCCGCCTCACCGACACTCAAATTTCCAAAATTTCCGCAATTCCCGAAATTCGCGAGTTGTGCTGAGTTGTGCTAGGCGAGCACATGAACTTTATCTCTTTACAAATCTTGCTCCGACCCACCCTTGCGCTCGTAAACATGGATCTTTCCCCCCAACGGACACTCAAATTTCCATAATTTCCGCAATTTCCAAAATTTGCGAAATAAGCTGAGTCGTGCTAGGCGAGCACATGAACTTTTTCCTCTGACAAATCTCGCTCCGACCCACCCTTGCGCTCGTAAACATGGATCTTTCCCCCCAACAGACACTCAAATTTCCAAAATTTCCGCGATTTCCGGAATTTGCGAGATGTGCTGAGTTGTGCTAGGCGAGCACATGAACTTTTTCCCCTTACAAATCTCGCTCTGACCCACCCTTGCGCTCGTAAACATGGATCTTTCCGCCTCACCGACACTCAAATTTCCAAAATTTCCGCAATTTCCAAATTTTGCGAGTTGTGCTGAGTTGTGCTAGGCGAGCACATAGACTTTTTCCTCTCACAAATCTCGCTCCGACCCACCCTCGCGATCGTAAGCATGGATCTTCGCCCCCAACAGACACTCAAATTTCCAAAATTTCCGCAATTTCCGAAATTTGCGAGATGTGCTGAGTTGTGCTAGGCGAGCACATGAAATTTTTCCTCCTACAAATTTCGCGCCGACCCACCCTCGCGCTCGTAAACATGGATCATCCCCCCCAATCGACACTCAAATTTCCAAAATCCCCGCAATTTCCGAAATTTGCGAGTTGTGCTGAGTTGTGCTAGGCGAGCACATGAATTTTTTCCCCTTACAAATCTCGCTCCGACCCACCCTTGCGCTCGTAAACATGGATCTTTCCCCCTCAACCGACACTCAAATTTTCAAAATTTCCGCGATTTCCAAAATTTGCGAGATGTGCTGAGTTGTGCAAGGCGGGCACATAAACTTTTTCCTGTTACAAATCGCGCTCCGACCCACCCTTGCGCTCGTAAACATGGATCTTTTCCCCCAACCGACACTCAAATTTCCAAAATTTCCGCAATTTCCAAAATTTGCGAAATAAGCTGAGTTGTGCTAGGCGAGCAGATGAACTTTTTCCTCTCACGAATCTCGCCCCGACCCACGCTTGCGCTCGTAAGCATGGTTCTTCGCCCCCAACAGACACTCAAATTTCCGAAATTTCCGCGATTTCCAAAATTTGCGAGTTGTGCTGAGTTGTGCTAGGCGGGCACATAAACTTTTTCCTTTTACAAATCTCGCTCCGAACCACCCTTGCGCTCGTAAACATGGATCTTTCCCCCCAACCGACGCTCAAATTTCCAAAATTTCCGCAATTTCCAAAATTTGCGAAATAAGCTGAGTTGTGCTAGGCGAGCACATGAATTTTTTCCCCTTACAAATCTCGCTCCGACCCACCCTTGCGCTCGTAAACATGGATCTTTCCCCCCAACAGACACTCAAATTTCCAAAATTTCCGCAATTTCCAAAATTCGCGACTTGTGCTGAGTTGTGCTAGGCGAGCACATGAACTTTTTACCCTTACAAATCTCGCTCCGACCTACCCTTGCGCTCGTAAACATGGATCTTCGCCCCCAACAGACACTCAAATTTCCAAAATTTCCGCAATCTCCAAAATTTGCGAGATGTGCTGAGTTGTGCTAGGTGAGCACATAGACTTTTTTCTCTCACAAATCTCGCTCCGACCCACCCTTGCGCTCGAAAACATGGATCTTTCCGCCTCAACCGACACTCAAATTTCCAAAATTTCCGCAATTTCCGAAATTTGCGAGTTGTGCTGAGTTGTGCTAGACGAGCACATGAATTTTTTCCCCTTGAAAATCTCGCTCCGACCCACCCTTGCGCTCGTAAACATGGATCTTTCCCCCCAACAGACACTCAAATTTCCAAAATTTCCGCAATTTCCAAATTTTGCGAGTTGTGCTGAGTTGTGCTAGGCGAGCACATAGACTTTTTTCTCTCACAAATCTCGCTCCGACCCACCCTTGCGCTCGAAAACATGGATCTTTCCGCCTCAACCGACACTCAAATTTCCAAAATTTCCGCAATTTCCAAATTTTGCGAGTTGTGCTGAGTTGTGCTAGGCGAGCACATAGACTTTTTTCTCTCACAAATCTCGCTCCGACCCACCCTCGCGCTCGTAAACATGGATCATTCCCCCCAATCGACACTCAAATTTCCAAAATTTCCGCAATTTCCGAAATTTGCGAGTTGTGCTGAGTTGTGCTAGACGAGCACATGAATTTTTTCCCCTTGAAAATCTCGCTCCGACCCACCCTTGCGCTCGTAAACATGGATCTTTTCCCCTCAACCGACACTCAAATTTCCAAAATTTCCGCAATTTGCAAGATTTGCGAGTTGTGCTGAGTTGTGCTAGGCGAGCACATAAACCGTTTCCTCTCACAAATCTCGCTCCGACCCACCCTGGCGCTCGTAAGCATGGATCTTCGCCCCCGACAGACACTCAAATTTTCAAAATTTCTGCGATTTCCAAAATTTGCGAGATGTGCTGATTTGTGCTAGCCGAGCACATGAACTTTTTCCTCTTACAAATCTCGCGCCGACCCACCCTTGCGCTCGTAAACATGGATCATTCCCCCCAATCGACACTCAAATTTCCAAAATTTCCGCAATTTCCGAAATTTGCGAGTTGTGCTGAGTTAACTAGGCAAGCACATGAACTTTATCCTCTTACAAATTTTGCTCCGACCCACCCTTGCGCTCGTAAACATGGATCTTTCCCCCCAGCCGACACTCAAATTTCCAAAATTTCCGCAATTTCCACAATTTGCGAAATGTGCTGAGTTGTGCTATGCGAGCCCATGAACTTTTTCCTCTTACAAATCTCGCTCCGGCCTACCCTTGCGCTCGTAAACATGGATCTTTTCCCCCAACCGACACTCAAATTTCCCAAATTTCCGCAATTTCCGAAATTTGCGAGTCGTGCTGAGTTGTGCTAGGCGAGCACATGAACTTTTTCCTCTCGCGAATCTCGCCCCGACCCACCCTTGCGCTCGTAAACATGGATCCTTCCCCCCAACCGACACTCAAATTTCCAAAATTTCCGCAATTTCCAAAATTTGCAAGTGGTGCTGAGTTGTGCTAGGCGAGCACATGAACTTTATCCTCTCACAAATTTTGCTCCGACCCACCCTTGCGCTCGTAAACATGGATCTTTCCCCCCCAGCCGACACTCAAATTTCCAAAATTTCCGCAATTTCCACAATTTGTGAGTTGTGCTGAGTTGTGCTATGCGAGCACATGAACTTTTTCCTTTTACAAATCTCGCTCCGGCCCACCCTTGCGCTCGTAAACATGGATCTTTTCCCCCAACCGACACTCAAATTTCCCAAATTTCCGCAATTTCCGAAATTTGTGAGTTGTGCTGAGTTGTGCTAGGCAAGCACATGAACTTTTTCCTCTCGCGAATCTCGCCCCGACCCACCCTTGCGCTCGTAAATATGGATCCTTCCCCCCAACCGACACTCAAATTTCCAAAATTTACGCGATTTCCAAAATTTGCGAGTTGTGCTCAGTTTTGCTATGCTAGCACATGAACTTTTTCCTCTTACAAATCTCGTCCGACCCACCCTTGCGCTCGTAAGCATGGTTCTTCGCCCCCAACAGACACTCAAATTTCCAAAATTTCCGCAATTTCCGAAATCTGCGAAATAAGCTGAGTTGTGCTAGGCGAGCACGTGAACTTTTTCCCCTTACAAATCTCGCTCCGACCCACCGTTGTGCTCGTAAACATGGATCTTTCCCCCTCCACCGACACTCAAATTTCCAAAATTTCCGCAATTTCCAAATTTTGCGAGTTGTGCTGAGTTGTGCTAGGCGAGCACATAAACTTTTTCCCCTCACAAATCTCGCTCCGACTCACCCTTGCGCTCGTAAGCATGGATCTTCGCCCCGAACAGACACTCAAATTTCCAAAATTTCCGTATTTTCCAAAACTGGCGAGTTGTGCTGAGTTGTGCTAGGCGAGCACATGAACATTTTTCTCTTACAAATTTCGCGCTGACTCACCCTTGCGCTCGTAAACATGGATCTTTCCCTCCAACCGACACTCAAATTTCCAAAATTTCCGCAATTTCCAAAATTTACGAGTTGTGCTGAGATGTGCTAGGCGGGCACATGAACTTTTTTCTCTTACAAATCTCGCGCCGACCCACCCTTGCGCTCGTAAACATGGATCATTCCCCCCAATCGACACTCAAATTTCCAAAATTTCCGCAATTCCCGAAATTCGCGAGTTGTGCTGAGTTGTGCTAGGCGAGCACATGAACTTTATCTCTTTACAAATCTTGCTCCGACCCACCCTTGCGCTCGTAAACATGGATCTTTTCCCCCAACCGACACTCAAATTTCCAAAATTTCCGCGATTTCCGAAATTTGCGAAATGTGCTGAGTTGTGCTAGGCGAGGACATGAACTTTTTCCTCTCACGAATCTCACCCCGACCCACCCTCGCGCTCGTAAACATGGATCATCCCCCCCAATCGACACTCAAATTTCCAAAATCCCCGCAATTTCCGAAATTTGCGAGTTGTGCTGAGTTGTGCTAGGCGAGCACATGAATTTTTTCCCCTTACAAATCTCGCTCCGACCCACCCTTGCGCTCGTAAACATGGATCTTTCCCCCTCAACCGACACTCAAATTTTCAAAATTTCCGCGATTTCCAAAATTTGCGAGATGTGCTGAGTTGTGCAAGGCGGGCACATAAACTTTTTCCTGTTACAAATCGCGCTCCGACCCACCCTTGCGCTCGTAAACATGGATCTTTTCCCCCAACCGACACTCAAATTTCCAAAATTTCCGCAATTTCCAAAATTTGCGAAATAAGCTGAGTTGTGCTAGGCGAGCAGATGAACTTTTTCCTCTCACGAATCTCGCCCCGACCCACGCTTGCGCTCGTAAGCATGGTTCTTCGCCCCCAACAGACACTCAAATTTCCGAAATTTCCGCGATTTCCAAAATTTGCGAGTTGTGCTGAGTTGTGCTAGGCGGGCACATAAACTTTTTCCTTTTACAAATCTCGCTCCGAACCACCCTTGCGCTCGTAAACATGGATCTTTCCCCCCAACCGACGCTCAAATTTCCAAAATTTCCGCAATTTCCAAAATTTGCGAAATAAGCTGAGTTGTGCTAGGCGAGCACATGAATTTTTTCCCCTTACAAATCTCGCTCCGACCCACCCTTGCGCTCGTAAACATGGATCTTTCCCCCCAACAGACACTCAAATTTCCAAAATTTCCGCAATTTCCAAAATTCGCGACTTGTGCTGAGTTGTGCTAGGCGAGCACATGAACTTTTTACCCTTACAAATCTCGCTCCGACCTACCCTTGCGCTCGTAAACATGGATCTTCGCCCCCAACAGACACTCAAATTTCCAAAATTTCCGCAATCTCCAAAATTTGCGAGATGTGCTGAGTTGTGCTAGGTGAGCACATGAACTTTTTCCCCTTACAAATCTCGCTCTGACCCACCCTTGCGCTCGAAAACATGGATCTTTCCGCCTCAACCGACACTCAAATTTCCAAAATTTCCGCAATTTCCAAATTTTGCGAGTTGTGCTGAGTTGTGCTAGGCGAGCACATAGACTTTTTTCTCTCACAAATCTCGCTCCGACCCACCCTCGCGCTCGTAAACATGGATCATTCCCCCCAATCGACACTCAAATTTCCAAAATTTCCGCAATTTCCGAAATTTGCGAGTTGTGCTGAGTTGTGCTAGACGAGCACATGAATTTTTTCCCCTTGAAAATCTCGCTCCGACCCACCCTTGCGCTCGTAAACATGGATCTTTTCCCCTCAACCGACACTCAAATTTCCAAAATTTCCGCAATTTGCAAGATTTGCGAGTTGTGCTGAGTTGTGCTAGGCGAGCACATAAACCGTTTCCTCTCACAAATCTCGCTCCGACCCACCCTGGCGCTCGTAAGCATGGATCTTCGCCCCCGACAGACACTCAAATTTTCAAAATTTCTGCGATTTCCAAAATTTGCGAGATGTGCTGATTTGTGCTAGCCGAGCACATGAACTTTTTCCTCTTACAAATCTCGCGCCGACCCACCCTTGCGCTCGTAAACATGGATCATTCCCCCCAATCGACACTCAAATTTCCAAAATTTCCGCAATTTCCGAAATTTGCGAGTTGTGCTGAGTTAACTAGGCAAGCACATGAACTTTATCCTCTTACAAATTTTGCTCCGACCCACCCTTGCGCTCGTAAACATGGATCTTTCCCCCCAGCCGACACTCAAATTTCCAAAATTTCCGCAATTTCCACAATTTGCGAAATGTGCTGAGTTGTGCTATGCGAGCCCATGAACTTTTTCCTCTTACAAATCTCGCTCCGGCCTACCCTTGCGCTCGTAAACATGGATCTTTTCCCCCAACCGACACTCAAATTTCCCAAATTTCCGCAATTTCCGAAATTTGCGAGTCGTGCTGAGTTGTGCTAGGCGAGCACATGAACTTTTTCCTCTCGCGAATCTCGCCCCGACCCACCCTTGCGCTCGTAAACATGGATCCTTCCCCCCAACCGACACTCAAATTTCCAAAATTTCCGCAATTTCCAAAATTTGCAAGTGGTGCTGAGTTGTGCTAGGCGAGCACATGAACTTTATCCTCTCACAAATTTTGCTCCGACCCACCCTTGCGCTCGTAAACATGGATCTTTCCCCCCCAGCCGACACTCAAATTTCCAAAATTTCCGCAATTTCCACAATTTGTGAGTTGTGCTGAGTTGTGCTATGCGAGCACATGAACTTTTTCCTTTTACAAATCTCGCTCCGGCCCACCCTTGCGCTCGTAAACATGGATCTTTTCCCCCAACCGACACTCAAATTTCCCAAATTTCCGCAATTTCCGAAATTTGTGAGTTGTGCTGAGTTGTGCTAGGCAAGCACATGAACTTTTTCCTCTCGCGAATCTCGCCCCGACCCACCCTTGCGCTCGTAAATATGGATCCTTCCCCCCAACCGACACTCAAATTTCCAAAATTTACGCGATTTCCAAAATTTGCGAGTTGTGCTCAGTTTTGCTATGCTAGCACATGAACTTTTTCCTCTTACAAATCTCGTCCGACCCACCCTTGCGCTCGTAAGCATGGTTCTTCGCCCCCAACAGACACTCAAATTTCCAAAATTTCCGCAATTTCCGAAATCTGCGAAATAAGCTGAGTTGTGCTAGGCGAGCACGTGAACTTTTTCCCCTTACAAATCTCGCTCCGACCCACCGTTGTGCTCGTAAACATGGATCTTTCCCCCTCCACCGACACTCAAATTTCCAAAATTTCCGCAATTTCCAAATTTTGCGAGTTGTGCTGAGTTGTGCTAGGCGAGCACATAAACTTTTTCCCCTCACAAATCTCGCTCCGACTCACCCTTGCGCTCGTAAGCATGGATCTTCGCCCCGAACAGACACTCAAATTTCCAAAATTTCCGTATTTTCCAAAACTGGCGAGTTGTGCTGAGTTGTGCTAGGCGAGCACATGAACATTTTTCTCTTACAAATTTCGCGCCGACTCACCCTTGCGCTCGTAAACATGGATCTTTCCCTCCAACCGACACTCATATTTCCAAAATTTCCGCAATTTCCAAAATTTACGAGTTGCGCTGAGATGTGCTAGGCGGGCACATGAACTTTTTTCTCTTACAAATCTCGCACCGACCCACCCTTGCGCTCGTAAACATGGATCTTTTCCCCCAACCGACGCTCAAATTTCCAAAATTTCCGCAATTTCCACAATTTGCGAGTTGTGCTGAGTTGTGCTATGCGAGCACATGAACTTTTTCCTCTCACAAATCTCGCTTCGACCCACCCTCGCGCTCGTAAACATGGTTCTTCGCCCCCAACAGACACTCAAATTTCCAAAATTTCCGCAATTTCCGAAATTTGCGAGTTGTGCTGAGTTGTGCTAGGCGAGCACATGAACTTTTTCCTCTTACAAATCTCGCTCCGGCCCACCCTTGCGCTCGTAAACATGGATCTTTTCCCCCAACCGACACTCAAATTTCCCAAATTTCCGAAATTTGCGAGTTGTGCTGAGTTGTGCTAGGCGAGCACATGAACATTTTTCTCTTACAAATTTCGCGCCGACTCACCCTTGCGCTTGTAAACATGGATCTTTCCCTCCAACCGACACTCAAATTTCCAAAATTTCCGCAATTTCCAAAATTTACGAGTTGTGCTGAGTTGTGCTAGGCGAGCACATGAACTTTTTCCTCTTACAAATCTCGCTCCGAACCACCCTTGCGCTCGTAAACATGGATCTTTCCCCCCAACCGACACTCAAATTTCCAAAATTTCCGTATTTTCCAAAACTGGCGAGTCGTGCTGAGTTGTGCTAGGCGAGCACATGAACTTTTTCCCCTTACAAATTTCGCGCCGACCCACCCTTGCGCTCGTAAACATGGATCTTTCCCTCCAACCGACACTCAAATTTCCAAAATTTCCGCAATTTCTAAAATTTGCGAGTCGTGCTGAGTTGTGCTAGGCGAGCACATAGACTTTTTCCCCTCACAAATCTCGCTCCGACCCACCCTCGCGCTCGTAAACATGGATCATTCCCCCCAATCGACACTCAAATTTCCAAAATTACCGCAATTTCCGAAATTTGCGAGTTGTGCTGAGTTGTGCTAGGCGAGCACATGAACTTTATCCTCTCACAAATTTTGCTCCGACCCACCCTTGCGCTCGTAAACATGGATCTTTCCCCCCAGCCGACACTCAAATTTCCAAAATTTCCGCAATTTCCACAATTTGCTAGTTGTGCTGAGTTGTGCTATGCGAGCACATGAACTTTTTCCTCTTACAAATCTCGCTCCGGCCCACCCTTGCGCTCGTAAACATGGATCTTTTCCCCCAACCGACACTCAAATTTCCCAAATTTCCGCAATTTCCGAAATTTGCGAGTTGTGCTGAGTTGTGCTAGGCGAGCACAATAACTTTTTCCTCTTGCGAATCTCGCCCCGACCCACCCTTGCGCTCGTAAATATGGATACTTCCCCCCAACCGACACTCAAATTTCCAAAATTTACGCGATTTCCAAAATTTGCGAGTTGTGCTCAGTTTTGCTATGCTAGCACATGATCTTTTTCCTCTTACAAATCTCGTCCGACCCACCCTTGCGCTCGTAAGCATGGTTCTTCGCCCCCAACAGACACTCAAATTTCCAAAATTTCCGCAATTTCCGAAATCTGCGAAATAAGCTGAGTTGTGCTAGGCGAGCACGTGAACTTTTTCCCTTTACAAATCTCGCTCCGACCCACCGTTGTGCTCGTAAACATGGATCTTTCCCCCTCAACCGACACTCAAATTTCCAAAATTTCCGCAATTTCCAAATTTTGCGAGTAGTGCTGAGTTGTGCTAGGCGAGCACATAAACTTTTTCCTCTCACAAATCTCGCTCCGACTCACCCTTGCGCTCGTAAGCATGGATCTTCGCCCCCAACAGACACTCAAATTTCCAAAATTTCCGTATTTTCCAAAACTGGCGAGTTGTGCTGAGTTGTGCTAGGCGAGCACATAGACCTTTTCCTCTCACAAATCTCGCTCCGACCCACCCCCGCGCTCGTAAACATGGATCATTCCCCCCAATCGACACTCAAATTTCCAAAATTTCCGCAATTTCCGAAATTTGCGAGTTGTGCTGAGTTGTGCTAGGCGAGCACATGAACTTTATCCTCTCACAAATTTTGCTCCGACCCACCCTTGCGCTCGTAAACATGGATCTTGCCCCCCAGCCGACACTCAAATTTCCAAAATTTCCGCAATTTCCACAATTTGCGAGTTGTGCTGAGTTGTGCTATGCGAGCACATGAACTTTTTCCTCTTACAAATCTCGCTCCGGCCCACCCTTGCGCTCGTAAACATGGATCTTTTCCCCCAACCGACACTCAAATTTCCCAAATTTCCGCAATTTCCGAAATTTGCGAGTTGTGCTGAGTTGTGCTAGGCGAGCACATTAGCTTTTTCCTCTTGCGAATCTCGCCCCGACCCACCCTTGCGCTCGTAAATATGGATACTTCCCCCCAACCGACACTCAAATTTCCAAAATTTACGCGATTTCCAAAATTTGCGAGTTGTGCTCAGTTTTGCTATGCGAGCACATGAACTTTTTCCTCTTACAAATCTCGTCCGACCCACCCTTGCGCTCGTAAGCATGGTTCTTCGCCCCCAACAGACACTCAAATTTCCAAAATTTCCGCAATTTCCGAAATCTGCGAAATAAGCTGAGTTGTGCTAGGCGAGCACGTGAACTTTTTCCCTTTACAAATCTCGCTCCGACCCACCGTTGTGCTCGTAAACATGGATCTTTCCCCCTCAACCGACACTCAAATTTCCAAAATTTCCGCAATTTCCAAATTTTGCGAGTAGTGCTGAGTTGTGCTAGGCGAGCACATAAACTTTTTCCTCTCACAAATCTCGCTCCGACTCACCCTTGCGCTCGTAAGCATGGATCTTCGCCCCCAACAGACACTCAAATTTCCAAAATTTCCGTATTTTCCAAAACTGGCGAGTTGTGCTGAGTTGTGCTAGGCGAGCACATGAACATTTTTCTCTTACAAATTTCGCGCCGACTCACCCTTGCGCTCGTAAACACTGATCTTTCCCTCCACCCGACACTCAAATTTCCAAAATTTCCGCAATTTCCAAAATTTACGAGTTGTGCTGAGATGTGCTAGGCGAGCACATGAACTTTTTTCCCTTACAAATCTCGCGCCGACCCACCCTTGCGCTCGTAAACATGGATCTTTCCCCCCAACCGACACTCGAATTTCCAAAATTTCCGCAATTTCCACAATTTGCGAAATGTGCTGAGTTGTGCTAGGCGAGCACATGAACTTTTTCCTCTTACAAATCTCGCTCCGAACCACCCTTGCGCTCGTAAACATGGATCTTTCCCCCCGAACGACACTCAAATTTCCAAAATTTCCGTATTTTCCAAAACTGGCGAGATGTGCTGAGTTGTGCTAGGCGAGCACATGAACTTTTTCCCCTTACAAATTTCGCGCCGACCCACCCTTGCGCTCGTAAACATGGATCTTTCCCTCCAACCGACACTCAAATTTCCAAAATTTCCGCAATTTCTAAAATTTGCGAGTCGTGCTGAGTTGTGCTAGGCGAGCACATGAACTTTATCCACTTACAAATCTCGCGCCGACCCACACTTGCGCTCGTAAACATGGATCTTTCCCCCCATCCGACACTCAAATTTCCGAAATTTCCGCAATTTCCCAAATCTGCGAAATAAGCTGAGTTGTGCTAGGCGAGCACATGAACTTTTTCCACTCACAAATCTCGCTCCGAACCACCCTTGCGCTCGTAAACATGGATCTTTCCCCCCGAACGACACTCAAATTTCCAAAATTTCCGTATTTTCCAAAACTGGCGAGATGTGCTGAGTTGTGCTAGGCGAGCACATGAACTTTTTCCCCTTACAAATTTCGCGCCGACCCACCCTTGCGCTCGTAAACATGGATCTTTCCCTCCAACCGACACTCAAATTTCCAAAATTTCCGCAATTTCTAAAATTTGCGAGTCGTGCTGAGTTGTGCTAGGCGAGCACATGAACTTTATCCACTTACAAATCTCGCGCCGACCCACCGTTGTGCTCGTAAACATGGATCTTTCCCCCTCAACCGACACTCAAATTTCCAAAATTTCCGCAATTTCCAAATTTTGCGAGTAGTGCTGAGTTGTGCTAGGCGAGCACATAAACTTTTTCCTCTCACAAATCTCGCTCCGACTCACCCTTGCGCTCGTAAGCATGGATCTTCGCCCCCAACAGACACTCAAATTTCCAAAATTTCCGTATTTTCCAAAACTGGCGAGTTGTGCTGAGTTGTGCTAGGCGAGCACATGAACATTTTTCTCTTACAAATTTCGCGCCGACTCACCCTTGCGCTCGTAAACACTGATCTTTCCCTCCACCCGACACTCAAATTTCCAAAATTTCCGCAATTTCCAAAATTTACGAGTTGTGCTGAGATGTGCTAGGCGAGCACATGAACTTTTTTCCCTTACAAATCTCGCGCCGACCCACCCTTGCGCTCGTAAACATGGATCTTTCCCCCCAACCGACACTCGAATTTCCAAAATTTCCGCAATTTCCACAATTTGCGAAATGTGCTGAGTTGTGCTAGGCGAGCACATGAACTTTTTCCTCTTACAAATCTCGCTCCGAACCACCCTTGCGCTCGTAAACATGGATCTTTCCCCCCGAACGACACTCAAATTTCCAAAATTTCCGTATTTTCCAAAACTGGCGAGATGTGCTGAGTTGTGCTAGGCGAGCACATGAACTTTTTCCCCTTACAAATTTCGCGCCGACCCACCCTTGCGCTCGTAAACATGGATCTTTCCCTCCAACCGACACTCAAATTTCCAAAATTTCCGCAATTTCTAAAATTTGCGAGTCGTGCTGAGTTGTGCTAGGCGAGCACATGAACTTTATCCACTTACAAATCTCGCGCCGACCCACACTTGCGCTCGTAAACATGGATCTTTCCCCCCATCCGACACTCAAATTTCCGAAATTTCCGCAATTTCCCAAATCTGCGAAATAAGCTGAGTTGTGCTAGGCGAGCACATGAACTTTTTCCACTCACAAATCTCGCTCCGAACCACCCTTGCGCTCGTAAACATGGATCTTTCCCCCCAACCGACACTCAAATTTCCAAAATTTCCGTATTTTCCAAAACTGGCGAGTCGTGCTGAGTTGTGCTAGGCGAGCACATGAACTTTATCCACTTACAAATCTCGCGCCGAACCACCCTTGCGCTCGTAAACATGGATCTTTCCCCCCAACCGACACTCAAATTTCCAAAATTTCCGCAATTTCCAAAATCTGCGAAATAAGCTGAGTTGTGCTAGGCGAGCACATGAACTTTTTCCACTCACAAATCTCGCTCCGACCCATCCTTGCGCTCGTAAACATGGATCTTTCCCCCCAACCGACACTCAAATTTCCAAAATTTCCGCGATTTCCAAAATTTGCGAGATGTGCTGAGTTGTGCTAGGCGAGCACATGAACTTTTTCCCCTTACAAATCTCGCTCTGACCCACCCTTGCGCTCGTAAACATGGATTATTCCCCCCAATCGACACTCAACTTTCCAAAATTTCCGCAATTTCCAAATTTTGCGAGTTGTGCTGAGTTGTGCTAGGCGAGCACATAGACTTTTTCCTCTCACAAATCTCGCTCCGACCCACCCCCGCGCTCGTAAACATGGATCATTCCCCCCAATCGACACTCAAATTTCCATAATTTCCGCAATTTCCGAAATTTGCGAGTTGTGCTGAGTTGTGCTAGGCGAGCACATGAACTTTATCCTCTCACAAATTTTGCTCCGACCCACCCTTGCGCTCGTAAACATGGATCTTGCCCCCCAGCCGACACTCAAATTTCCAAAATTTCCGCAATTTCCACAATTTGCGAGTTGTGCTGAGTTGTGCTATGCGAGCACATGAACTTTTTCCTCTCACAAATCTCGCTCCGGCCCACCCTTGCGCTCGTAAACATGGATCTTTTCCCCCAACCGACACTCAAATTTCCCAAATTTCCGCAATTTCCGAAATTTGCGAGTTGTGCTGAGTTGTGCTAGGCGAGCACATTAACTTTTTCCTCTTGCGAATCTCGCCCCGACCCACCCTTGCGCTCGTCAATATGGATACTTCCCCCCAACCGACACTCAAATTTCCAAAATTTACGCGATTTCCAAAATTTGCGAGTTGTGCTCAGTTTTGCTATGCTAGCACATGAACTTTTTCCTCTTACAAATCTCGTCCGACCCACCCTTGCGCTCGTAAGCATGGTTCTTCGCCCCCAACAGACACTCAAATTTCCAAAATTTCCGCAATTTCCGAAATCTGCGAAATAAGCTGAGTTGTGCTAGGCGAGCACGTGAACTTTTTCCCTTTACAAATCTCGCTCCGACCCACCGTTGTGCTCGTAAACATGGATCTTTCCCCCTCAACCGACACTCAAATTTCCAAAATTTCCGCAATTTCCAAATTTTGCGAGTAGTGCTGAGTTGTGCTAGGCGAGCACATAAACTTTTTCCTCTCACCAATCTCGCTCCGACTCACCCTTGCGCTCGTAAGCATGGATCTTCGCCCCCAACAGACACTCAAATTTCCAAAATTTCCGTGTTTTCCAAAACTGGCGAGTTGTGCTGAGTTGTGCTAGGCGAGCACATGAACTTTTTCCCCTTACAAATCTCGCTCTGACCCACCCTTGCGCTCGTAAACATGGATTATTCCCCCCAATCGACACTCAAATTTCCAAAATTTCCGCAATTTCCAAAATTTGCGAGTTGTGCTGAGTTGTGCTAGGCGAGCACATGAATTTTTTCCCCTTACAAATCTCGCTCCGACCCACCCTTGCGCTCGTAAACATGGATCTTTCCCCCCAACCGACACTCAAATTTCCAAAATTTCCGCGATTTCTAAAATTTGCGAGATGTGCTGAGTTGTGCTAGGCGAGCACATGAGCTTTTCCCTCTTACAAATCTCGCGCCGACCCACCCTTGCGCTCGTAAACATGGATCATTCCCCCCAATCGACACTCGAATTTCCACAATTTCCGCAATTTCCGAAATTTGCGAGTCGTGCTGAGTTGTGCTAGGCGAGCACATGAACTTTTTCCTCTCGCGAATCTCGCCCCGACCCACCCTTGCGCTCGTAAACATGGATCCTTCCCCCCAACCAACACTCAAATTTCCAAAATTTCCGCAATTTTCAAATTTTGCGAGTTGTGCTGAGTTGTGCTGGGCGAGCACATAAACTTTTTCCTCTCACAAATCTCGCTCCGACCCACCCTTGCGCTCGTAAGCATGGATCTTCGCCCCCGACAGACACTAAAATTTTCAAAATTTCCGCGATTTCCAAAATTTGCGAGATGTGCTGATTTGTGCTAGGCGAGCACATGAACTTTTTCCACTTACAAATCTCGCGCCGACCCACCCTTGCGCTCGTAAACATGGATCATTCCCCCCAATCGACACTCAAATTTCCAAAATTTCCGCAATTTCCGGAATTTGCGAGTTGTGCTGAGTTTACTAGGCAAGCACATGAACTTTATCCTCTTACAACTTTTGCTCCGACCCACCCTTGCGCTCGTAAACATGGATCTTTCCCCCCAGCCGACACTCAAATTTCCAAAATTTCCGCAATTTCCACAATTTGCGAGTTGTGCTGAGTTGTGCTATGCGAGCCCATGAACTTTTTCCTCTTACAAATCTCGCTCCGGCCCACCCTTGCGCTCGTAAACATGGATCTTTTCCCCTAACCGACACTCAAATTTCCAAAATTTCCGCAATTTCGAAAATTTGCGAGTTGTGCTGAGTTGTGCTAGGCGGGCACATAAACTTTTTCCTTTGACAAATCTCGCTCCGACCCACCCTTGCGCTCGTAAACATGGATCTTTCCCCCCATCGGACACTCGAATTTCCAAAATTTCCGCAATTCCCAAAATTTGCGAAATGTGCTGAGTTGTGCTAGGCGAGCACATGAACTTTTTCCTCTTACAAATCTCGCGCCGACCCACCCTTGCGCTCGTAAACATGGATCATTCCCCCCAATCGACACTCAAATTTCCAAAATTTCCGCAATTTCCGAAATTTGCGAGTTGTGCTGAGTTGTGCTAGGCGAGCACATGAATTTTTTCCCCTTAAAAATCTCGCTCCGACCCACCCGTGCGCTCGTAAACATGGATCTTTCCCCCCATCCGACACTCAAATTTCCAAAATTTCCGCAATTTCCAAAATTTGCGACTTGTGCTGAGTTGTGCTAGGCGAGCACATGAACTTTTTCCCCTTTTAAATCTCGCTCCGACCCACCCTTGCGCTCGTAAACATGGATCTTTCCGCCTCATCCGACACTCAAATTTCCAAAATTTCCGCAATTTCCAAATTTTGCGAGATGTGCTGAGTTGTGCTAGGCGAGCACGTAAACTTTTTCCTCTCACAAATCTCGCTCCGACCCACCCTCGCGCTCGTAAGCATGGATCTTCGCCCCCAACAGACACTCAAATTTCCAAAATTTCCGCAATTTCCAAAATTTGCGAGATGTGCTGAGTTGCGCTTGGCGAGCACATGAAATTTTTCCTCCTACAAATCTCGCGCCGACCCACCCTTGCGCTCGTAAACATGGATCATTCCCCCCAATCGACACTCAAATTTCCAAAATTTCCGCAATTTCCGAAATTTGCGAGTTGTGCTGAGTTGTGCTAGGCAAGCACATGAATTTTTTTCCCTTAAAAATCACGCTCCGACTCACCCTTGCGCTCGTAAACAAGGATCTTTTCCCCTCAACCGACACTCAAATTTCCAAAATTTCCGCAATTTCCAAATTTTGCGAGTCGTGCTGAGTTGTGCTAGGCGAGCACATAAACTTTCTCCTCTCACAAATCTCGCTCCGACCCACCCTTGCGCTCGTAAGCATGGATCTTCGCCCCCGACAGACACTCAAATTTTCAAAATTTCCGCGATTTCCAAAATTTGCGAAATGTGCTGATTTGTGCTAGGCGAGCACATGAACTTTTTCCTCTTACAAATCTCGCGCCGACCCACCCTTGCGCTCGTAAACATGGATTATTGCCCCCAATCGACACTAAAATTTCCAAAGGTTCCGCAATTTCCGAAATTTGCGAATTGTGCTGAGTTTACTAGGCAAGCACATGAACTTTATCCTCTTACAAATTTTGCTCCGACCCACCCTTGCGCTCGTAAACATGGATCTTTTCCCCCAACCGACACTCAAATTTCCCAAATTTCCGCAATTTCCGAAATTTGTGAGTTGTGCTGAGTTGTGCTAGGCGAGCACATGAACTTTTTCCTCTCGCGAATCTCGCCCTGACCCACCCTTGCGCTCGTAAACATGGATCCTTCCCCCCAACCGACACTCAAATTTCCAAAATTTCCGCAATTTCCAAAATTTGCGAGTTGTGCTGAGTTTTGCTATGCTAGCACATGAACGTTTTTCTCTTTCAAATCTCGTCCGACCCACCCTTGCGCTCGTAAACATGGATCTTTCCCCACAACCGACACTCAAATTTCCGAAATTTCCGCAATATCCAAAATCTGCGGGATGTGCTGAGTTGTGCTAGGCGAGCACATGAGCTTTTCCCTCTTACAAATCTCGCGCCGACCCACCCTTGCGCTCGTAAGCATGGTTCTTCGCCCCCAACAGACACTCAAATTTCCAAAATTTCCGCAATTTCAAAAATTTGCGAGTTGTGCTGAGTTGTGCTAGGCGGCACATAAACTTTTTCCTTTTACAAATCTCGCTCCGACCCACCCTTGCGCTCGTAAACATGGATCTTTCCCCCCATCTGACACTCAAATTTCCAAAATTTCCGCGATTCCCAAAATTTGCGAAATGTGCTGAGTTGTGCTAGGCGAGCACATGAACTTTTTCCTCTTACAAATCTCGCGCCGACCCACCCTTGCGCTCGTAAACATGGATCATTCCCCCCAATCGACACTCAAATTTCCGAAATTTCCGCAATTTCGGAAATTTGCGAGTTGTGCTGAGTTGTGCTAGGCGGGCACATAAACTTTTTCCTTTGACAAATCTCGCTCCGACCCACCCTTGCGCTCGTAAACATGGATCTTTCCCCCCATCGGACACTCGAATTTCCAAAATTTCCGCAATTCCCAAAATTTGCGAAATGTGCTGAGTTGTGCTAGGCGAGCACATGAATTTTTTCCCCTTAAAAATCTCGCTCCGACCCACCCTTGCGCTCGTAAACATGGATCTTTCCCCCCATCCGACACTCAAATTTCCAAAATTTCCGCAATTTCCAAAATTTGCGACTTGTGCTAAGTTGTGCTAGGCGAGCACATGAACTTTTTCCCCTTACAAATCTCGCTCCGACCCACCCTTGCGCTCGTAAACATGGATCTTTCCGCCTCATCCGACACTCAAATTTCCAAAATTTCCGCAATTTCCAAAATTTGCGACTTGTGCTGAGTTGTGCTAGGCGAGCACATGAACTTTTTCCCCTTACAAATCTCGCTCCGACCCACCCTTGCGCTCGTAAACATGGATCTTTCCCCCCATCCGACACTCAAATTTCCAAAATTTCCGCAATTTCCAAAATTTGCGAGATGTGCTGAGTTGCGCTTGGCGAGCACATGAAATTTTTCCTCCTACAAATCTCGCGCCGACCCACGCTTGCGCTCGTAAACATGGATCATTCCCCCCAATCGACACTCAAATTTCCAAAATTTCCGCAATTTCCGAAATTTGCGAGTTGTGCTGAGTTGTGCTAGGCAAGCACATGAATTTTTTTCCCTTAAAAATCACGCTCCGACTCACTCTTGCGCTCGTAAACAAGGATCTTTTCCCCTCAACCGACACTCAAATTTCCAAAATTTCCGCAATTTCCAAATTTTGCGAGTCGTGCTGAGTTGTGCTAGGCGAGCACATAAACTTTCTCCTCTCACAAATCTCGCTCCGACCCACCCTTGCGCTCGTAAGCATGGATCTTCGCCCCCGACAGACACTCAAATTTTCAAAATTTCCGCGATTTCCAAAATTTGCGAAATGTGCTGATTTGTGCTAGGCGAGCACATGAACTTTTTCCTCTTACAAATCTCGCGCCGACCCACCCTTGCGCTCGTAAACATGGATTATTGCCCCCAATCGACACTAAAATTTCCAAAGGTTCCGCAATTTCCGAAATTTGCGAATTGTGCTGAGTTAACTAGGCAAGCACATGAACTTTATCCTCTTACAAATTTTGCTCCGACCCACCCTTGCGCTCGTAAACATGGATCTTTCCCCCCAGCCGACACTCAAATTTCCAAAATTTCCGCAATTTCCACAATTTGCGAGTTGTGCTGAGTTGTGCTAACCGAGCCCATGAACTTTTTCCTCTTACAAATCTCGCTCCGGCCCACCCTTGCGCTCGTAAACATGGATCTTTTCCCCCAACCGACACTCAAATTTCCCAAATTTCCGCAATTTCCGAAATTTGTGAGTTGTGCTGAGTTGTGCTAGGCGAGCACATGAACTTTTTCCTCTCGCGAATCTCGCCCTGACCCACCCTTGCGCTCGTAAACATGGATCCTTCCCCCCAACCGACACTCAAATTTCCAAAATTTCCGCAATTTCCAAAATTTGCGAGTTGTGCTGAGTTTTGCTATGCTAGCACATGAACGTTTTTCTCTTTCAAATCTCGTCCGACCCACCCTTGCGCTCGTAAACATGGATCTTTCCGCCTCATCCGACACTCAAATTTCCAAAATTTCCGCAATTTCCAAATTTTGCGAGATGTGCTGAGTTGTGCTAGGCGAGCACGTAAACTTTTTCCTCTCACAAATCTCGCTCCGACCCACCCTCGCGCTCGTAAGCATGGATCTTCGCCCCCAACAGACACTCAAATTTCCAAAATTTCCGCAATTTCCAAAATTTGCGAGATGTGCTGAGTTGCGCTTGGCGAGCACATGAAATTTTTCCTCCTACAAATCTCGCGCCGACCCACCCTTGCGCTCGTAAACATGGATCATTCCCCCCAATCGACACTCAAATTTCCAAAATTTCCGCAATTTCCGAAATTTGCGAGTTGTGCTGAGTTGTGCTAGGCAAGCACATGAATTTTTTTCCCTTAAAAATCACGCTCCGACTCACCCTTGCGCTCGTAAACAAGGATCTTTTCCCCTCAACCGACACTCAAATTTCCAAAATTTCCGCAATTTCCAAATTTTGCGAGTCGTGCTGAGTTGTGCTAGGCGAGCACATAAACTTTCTCCTCTCACAAATCTCGCTCCGACCCACCCTTGCGCTCGTAAGCATGGATCTTCGCCCCCGACAGACACTCAAATTTTCAAAATTTCCGCGATTTCCAAAATTTGCGAAATGTGCTGATTTGTGCTAGGCGAGCACATGAACTTTTTCCTCTTACAAATCTCGCGCCGACCCACCCTTGCGCTCGTAAACATGGATTATTGCCCCCAATCGACACTAAAATTTCCAAAGGTTCCGCAATTTCCGAAATTTGCGAATTGTGCTGAGTTTACTAGGCAAGCACATGAACTTTATCCTCTTACAAATTTTGCTCCGACCCACCCTTGCGCTCGTAAACATGGATCTTTTCCCCCAACCGACACTCAAATTTCCCAAATTTCCGCAATTTCCGAAATTTGTGAGTTGTGCTGAGTTGTGCTAGGCGAGCACATGAACTTTTTCCTCTCGCGAATCTCGCCCTGACCCACCCTTGCGCTCGTAAACATGGATCCTTCCCCCCAACCGACACTCAAATTTCCAAAATTTCCGCAATTTCCAAAATTTGCGAGTTGTGCTGAGTTTTGCTATGCTAGCACATGAACGTTTTTCTCTTTCAAATCTCGTCCGACCCACCCTTGCGCTCGTAAACATGGATCTTTCCCCACAACCGACACTCAAATTTCCGAAATTTCCGCAATATCCAAAATCTGCGGGATGTGCTGAGTTGTGCTAGGCGAGCACATGAGCTTTTCCCTCTTACAAATCTCGCGCCGACCCACCCTTGCGCTCGTAAGCATGGTTCTTCGCCCCCAACAGACACTCAAATTTCCAAAATTTCCGCAATTTCAAAAATTTGCGAGTTGTGCTGAGTTGTGCTAGGCGGCACATAAACTTTTTCCTTTTACAAATCTCGCTCCGACCCACCCTTGCGCTCGTAAACATGGATCTTTCCCCCCATCTGACACTCAAATTTCCAAAATTTCCGCGATTCCCAAAATTTGCGAAATGTGCTGAGTTGTGCTAGGCGAGCACATGAACTTTTTCCTCTTACAAATCTCGCGCCGACCCACCCTTGCGCTCGTAAACATGGATCATTCCCCCCAATCGACACTCAAATTTCCGAAATTTCCGCAATTTCGGAAATTTGCGAGTTGTGCTGAGTTGTGCTAGGCGGGCACATAAACTTTTTCCTTTGACAAATCTCGCTCCGACCCACCCTTGCGCTCGTAAACATGGATCTTTCCCCCCATCGGACACTCGAATTTCCAAAATTTCCGCAATTCCCAAAATTTGCGAAATGTGCTGAGTTGTGCTAGGCGAGCACATGAATTTTTTCCCCTTAAAAATCTCGCTCCGACCCACCCTTGCGCTCGTAAACATGGATCTTTCCCCCCATCCGACACTCAAATTTCCAAAATTTCCGCAATTTCCAAAATTTGCGACTTGTGCTGAGTTGTGCTAGGCGAGCACATGAACTTTTTCCCCTTACAAATCTCGCTCCGACCCACCCTTGCGCTCGTAAACATGGATCTTTCCGCCTCATCCGACACTCAAATTTCCAAAATTTCCGCAATTTCCAAAATTTGCGACTTGTGCTGAGTTGTGCTAGGCGAGCACATGAACTTTTTCCCCTTACAAATCTCGCTCCGACCCACCCTTGCGCTCGTAAACATGGATCTTTCCCCCCATCCGACACTCAAATTTCCAAAATTTCCGCAATTTCCAAAATTTGCGAGATGTGCTGAGTTGCGCTTGGCGAGCACATGAAATTTTTCCTCCTACAAATCTCGCGCCGACCCACGCTTGCGCTCGTAAACATGGATCATTCCCCCCAATCGACACTCAAATTTCCAAAATTTCCGCAATTTCCGAAATTTGCGAGTTGTGCTGAGTTGTGCTAGGCAAGCACATGAATTTTTTTCCCTTAAAAATCACGCTCCGACTCACCCTTGCGCTCGTAAACAAGGATCTTTTCCCCTCAACCGACACTCAAATTTCCAAAATTTCCGCAATTTCCAAATTTTGCGAGTCGTGCTGAGTTGTGCTAGGCGAGCACATAAACTTTCTCCTCTCACAAATCTCGCTCCGACCCACCCTTGCGCTCGTAAGCATGGATCTTCGCCCCCGACAGACACTCAAATTTTCAAAATTTCCGCGATTTCCAAAATTTGCGAAATGTGCTGATTTGTGCTAGGCGAGCACATGAACTTTTTCCTCTTACAAATCTCGCGCCGACCCACCCTTGCGCTCGTAAACATGGATTATTGCCCCCAATCGACACTAAAATTTCCAAAGGTTCCGCAATTTCCGAAATTTGCGAATTGTGCTGAGTTAACTAGGCAAGCACATGAACTTTATCCTCTTACAAATTTTGCTCCGACCCACCCTTGCGCTCGTAAACATGGATCTTTCCCCCCAGCCGACACTCAAATTTCCAAAATTTCCGCAATTTCCACAATTTGCGAGTTGTGCTGAGTTGTGCTAACCGAGCCCATGAACTTTTTCCTCTTACAAATCTCGCTCCGGCCCACCCTTGCGCTCGTAAACATGGATCTTTTCCCCCAACCGACACTCAAATTTCCCAAATTTCCGCAATTTCCGAAATTTGTGAGTTGTGCTGAGTTGTGCTAGGCGAGCACATGAACTTTTTCCTCTCGCGAATCTCGCCCTGACCCACCCTTGCGCTCGTAAACATGGATCCTTCCCCCCAACCGACACTCAAATTTCCAAAATTTCCGCAATTTCCAAAATTTGCGAGTTGTGCTGAGTTTTGCTATGCTAGCACATGAACGTTTTTCTCTTTCAAATCTCGTCCGACCCACCCTTGCGCTCGTAAACATGGATCTTTCCCCACAACCGACACTCAAATTTCCGAAATTTCCGCAATATCCAAAATCTGCGGGATGTGCTGAGTTGTGCTAGGCGAGCACATGAGCTTTTCCCTCTTACAAATCTCGCGCCGACCCACCCTTGCGCTCGTAAGCATGGTTCTTCGCCCCCAACAGACACTCAAATTTCCAAAATTTCCGCAATTTCAAAAATTTGCGAGTTGTGCTGAGTTGTGCTAGGCGGCACATAAACTTTTTCCTTTTACAAATCTCGCTCCGACCCACCCTTGCGCTCGTAAACATGGATCTTTCCCCCCATCTGACACTCAAATTTCCAAAATTTCCGCGATTCCCAAAATTTGCGAAATGTGCTGAGTTGTGCTAGGCGAGCACATGAACTTTTTCCTCTTACAAATCTCGCGCCGACCCACCCTTGCGCTCGTAAACATGGATCATTCCCCCCAATCGACACTCAAATTTCCGAAATTTCCGCAATTTCGGAAATTTGCGAGTTGTGCTGAGTTGTGCTAGGCGGGCACATAAACTTTTTCCTTTGACAAATCTCGCTCCGACCCACCCTTGCGCTCGTAAACATGGATCTTTCCCCCCATCGGACACTCGAATTTCCAAAATTTCCGCAATTCCCAAAATTTGCGAAATGTGCTGAGTTGTGCTAGGCGAGCACATGAATTTTTTCCCCTTAAAAATCTCGCTCCGACCCACCCTTGCGCTCGTAAACATGGATCTTTCCCCCCATCCGACACTCAAATTTCCAAAATTTCCGCAATTTCCAAAATTTGCGACTTGTGCTGAGTTGTGCTAGGCGAGCACATGAACTTTTTCCCCTTACAAATCTCGCTCCGACCCACCCTTGCGCTCGTAAACATGGATCTTTCCGCCTCATCCGACACTCAAATTTCCAAAATTTCCGCAATTTCCAAATTTTGCGAGATGTGCTGAGATGTGCTAGGCGAGCACGTAAACTTTTTCCTCTCACAAATCTCGCTCCGACCCACCCTCGCGCTCGTAAGCATGGATCTTCGCCCCCAACAGACACTCAAATTTCCAAAATTTCCGCAATTTCCAAAATTTGCGAGATGTGCTGAGTTGTGCTTGGCGAGCACATGAAATTTTTTCCCCTACAAATCTCGCGCCGACCCACCCTTGCGCTCGTAAACATGGATCATTCCCCCCAATCGACACTCAAATCTCCAAAATTTCCGCAATTTCCGAAATTTGCGAGTTGTGCTGAGTTGTGCTAGGCGAGCACCTGAATTTTTTCCCCTTAAAAATCACGCTCCGACCCACCCTTGCGCTCGTAAACATGGATCTTTCCCCCCAGCCGACACTCAAATTTCCAAAATTTCCGCAATTTCCGAAATTTGCGAGTTGTGCTGAGTTGTGCTAGGCGAGCACCTGAATTTTTTCCCCTTAAAAATCACGCTCCGACCCACCCTTGCGCTCGTAAACATGGATCTTTCCCCACAACCGACACTCAAATTTCCGCAATATCCAAAATCTGCGAGATGTGCTGAGTTGTGCTAGGCGAGCACATGAGCTTTTCCCTCTTACAAATCTCGCGCCGACCCACCCTTGCGCTCGTAAGCATGGTTCTTCGCCCCCAACAGACACTCAAATTTCCAAAATTTCCGCAATTTCGAAAATTTGCGAGTTGTGCTGAGTTGTGCTAGGCGGGCACATAATCTTTTTCCTTTTACAAATCTCGCTCCGACCCACCCTTGCGCTCGTAAACATGGATCTTTCCCCCCATCTGACACTCAAATTTCCAAAATTTCCGCAATTTCCAAAATTTGCGAGTTGTGCTGAGTTGTGCTATGCGAGCACATGAATTTTTTCCCCTTAAAAATCTCGCTCCGACCCACCCGTGCGCTCGTAAACATGGATCTTTCCCCCCATCCGACACTCAAATTTCCAAAATTTCCGCAATTTCCAAAATTTGCGACTTGTGCTGAGTTGTGCTAGGCGAGCACATGAACTTTTTCCCCTTACAAATCTCGCTCCGACCCACCCTTGCGCTCGTAAACATGGATCTTTCCGCCTCATCCGACACTCAAATTTCCAAAATTTCCGCAATTTCCAAAATTTGCGACTTGTGCTGAGTTGTGCTAGGCGAGCACATGAACTTTTTCCCCTTACAAATCTCGCTCCGACCCACCCTTGCGCTCGTAAACATGGATCTTTCCCCCCATCCGACACTCAAATTTCCAAAATTTCCGCAATTTCCAAAATTTGCGAGATGTGCTGAGTTGCGCTTGGCGAGCACATGAAATTTTTCCTCCTACAAATCTCGCGCCGACCCACCCTTGCGCTCGTAAACATGGATCATTCCCCCCAATCGACACTCAAATTTCCAAAATTTCCGCAATTTCCGAAATTTGCGAGTTGTGCTGAGTTGTGCTAGGCGAGCACCTGAATTTTTTCCCCTTAAAAATCACGCTCCGACCCACCCTTGCGCTCGTAAACAAGGATCTTTTCCCCTCAACCGACACTCAAATTTCCAAAATTTCCGCAATTTCCAAATTTTGCGAGTTGTGCTGAGTTGTGCTAGGCGAGCACATAAACTTTTTCCTCTCACAAATCTCGCTCCGACCCACCCTTGCGCTCGTAAGCATGGATCTTCGCCCCCGACAGACACTCAAATTTTCAAAATTTCCGCGATTTCCAAAATTTGCGAGATGTGCTGATTTGTGCTAGGCGAGCACATGAACTTTTTCCTCTTACAAATCTCGCGCCGACACACCCTTGCGCTCGTAAACATGGATCATTCCCCCCAATCGACACTAAAATTTCCAAAATTTCCGCAATTTCCGAAATTTGCGAATTGTGCTGAGTTTACTAGGCAAGCACATGAACTTTATCCTCTTACAAATTTTGCTCCGACCCACCCTTGCGCTCGTAAACATGGATCTTTCCCCCCAGCCGACACTCAAATTTCCAAAATTTCCGCAATTTCCACAATTTGCGAGTTGTGCTGAGTTGTGCTATGCGAGCCCATGAACTTTTTCCTCTTACAAATTTCGCTCCGGCCCACCCTTGCGCTCGTAAACATGGATCTTTTCCCCCAACCGACACTCAAATTTCCCAAATTTCCGCAATTTCCGAAATTTGCGAGTTGTGCTGAGTTGTGCTAGGCGAGCACATGAACTTTTTCCTCTCGCGAATCTCGCCCTGACCCACCCTTGCGCTCGTAAACATGGATCCTTCCCCCCAACCGACACTCAAATTTCCAAAATTTCCGCAATTTCCAAAATTTGCGAGTTGTGCTGAGTTGTGCTATGCTAGCACATGAACGTTTTCCTCTTACAAATCTCGTCCGACCCACCCTTGCGCTCGTAAACATGGATCTTTCCCCACAACCGACACTCAAATTTCCGCAATATCCAAAATCTGCGAGATGTGCTGAGTTGTGCTAGGCGAGCACATGAGCTTTTCCCTCTTACAAATCTCGCGCCGACCCACCCTTGCGCTCGTAAGCATGGTTCTTCGCCCCCAACAGACACTCAAATTTCCAAAATTTCCGCAATTTCGAAAATTTGCGAGTTGTGCTGAGTTGTGCTAGGCGGGCACATAATCTTTTTTCTTTTACAAATCTCGCTCCGACCCACCCTTGCGCTCGTAAACATGGATCTTTCCCCCCATCTGACACTCAAATTTCCAAAATTTCCGCAATTTCCAAAATTTGCGAGTCGTGCTGAGTTGTGCTATGCGAGCACATGAATTTTTTCCCCTTAAAAATCTCGCTCCGACCCACCCGTGCGCTCGTAAACATGGATCTTTCCCCCCATCCGACACTCAAATTTCCAAAATTTCCGCAATTTCCAAAATTTGCGACTTGTGCTGAGTTGTGCTAGGCGAGCACATGAACTTTTTCCCCTTACAAATCTCGCTCCGACCCACCCTTGCGCTCGTAAACATGGATCTTTCCGCCTCATCCGACACTCAAATTTCCAAAATTTCCGCAATTTCCAAAATTTGCGACTTGTGCTGAGTTGTGCTAGGCGAGCACATGAACTTTTTCCCCTTACAAATCTCGCTCCGACCCACCCTTGCGCTCGTAAACATGGATCTTTCCCCCCATCCGACACTCAAATTTCCAAAATTTCCGCAATTTCCAAAATTTGCGAGATGTGCTGAGTTGCGCTTGGCGAGCACATGAAATTTTTCCTCCTACAAATCTCGCGCCGACCCACCCTTGCGCTCGTAAACATGGATCATTCCCCCCAATCGACACTCAAATTTCCAAATTTTCCGCAATTTCCGAAATTTGCGAGTTGTGCTGAGTTGTGCTAGGCAAGCACATGAATTTTTTTCCCTTAAAAATCACGCTCCGACTCACCCTTGCGCTCGTAAACAAGGATGTTTTCCCCTCAACCGACACTCAAATTTCCAAAATTTCCGCAATTTCCAAATTTTGCGAGTCGTGCTGAGTTGTGCTAGGCGAGCACATAAACTTTCTCCTCTCACAAATCTCGCTCCGACCCACCCTTGCGCTCGTAAGCATGGATCTTCGCCCCCGACAGACACTCAAATTTTCAAAATTTCCGCGATTTCCAAAATTTGCGAAATGTGCTGATTTGTGCTAGGCGAGCACATGAACTTTTTCCTCTTACAAATCTCGCGCCGACCCACCCTTGCGCTCGTAAACATGGATTATTGCCCCCAATCGACACTAAAATTTCCAAAGGTTCCGCAATTTCCGAAATTTGCGAATTGTGCTGAGTTTACTAGGCAAGCACATGAACTTTATCCTCTTACAAATTTTGCTCCGACCCACCCTTGCGCTCGTAAACATGGATCTTTCCCCCCAGCCGACACTCAAATTTCCAAAATTTCCGCAATTTCCACAATTTGCGAGTTGTGCTGAGTTGTGCTAACCGAGCCCATGAACTTTTTCCTCTTACAAATCTCGCTCCGGCCCACCCTTGCGCTCGTAAACATGGATCTTTTCCCCCAACCGACACTCAAATTTCCCAAATTTCCGCAATTTCCGAAATTTGTGAGTTGTGCTGAGTTGTGCTAGGCGAGCACATGAACTTTTTCCTCTCGCGAATCTCGCCCTGACCCACCCTTGCGCTCGTAAACATGGATCCTTCCCCCCAACCGACACTCACATTTCCAAAATTTCCGCAATTTCCAAAATTTGCGAGTTGTGCTGAGTTTTGCTATGCTAGCACATGAACGTTTTTCTCTTTCAAATCTCGTCCGACCCACCCTTGCGCTCGTAAACATGGATCTTTCCCCACAACCGACACTCAAATTTCCGCAATATCCAAAATCTGCGAGATGTGCTGAGTTGTGCTAGGCGAGCACATGAGCTTTTCCCTCTTACAAATCTCGCGCCGACCCACCCTTGCGCTCGTAAGCATGGTTCTTCGCCCCCAACAGACACTCAAATTTCCAAAATTTCCGCAATTTCGAAAATTTGCGAGTTGTGCTGAGTTGTGCTAGGCGGGCACATAATCTTTTTCCTTTTACAAATCTCGCTCCGACCCACCCTTGCGCTCGTAAACATGGATCTTTCCCCCCATCTGACACTCAAATTTCCAAAATTTCCGCAATTTCCAAAATTTGCGAGTTGTGCTGAGTTGTGCTATGCGAGCACATGAATTTTTTCCCCTTAAAAATCTCGCTCCGACCCACCCGTGCGCTCGTAAACATGGATCTTTCCCCCCATCCGACACTCAAATTTCCAAAATTTCCGCAATTTCCAAAATTTGCGACTTGTGCTGAGTTGTGCTAGGCGAGCACATGAACTTTTTCCCCTTACAAATCTCGCTCCGACCCACCCTTGCGCTCGTAAACATGGATCTTTCCGCCTCATCCGACACTCAAATTTCCAAAATTTCCGCAATTTCCAAAATTTGCGACTTGTGCTGAGTTGTGCTAGGCGAGCACATGAACTTTTTCCCCTTACAAATCTCGCTCCGACCCACCCTTGCGCTCGTAAACATGGATCTTTCCCCCCATCCGACACTCAAATTTCCAAAATTTCCGCAATTTCCAAAATTTGCGAGATGTGCTGAGTTGCGCTTGGCGAGCACATGAAATTTTTCCTCCTACAAATCTCGCGCCGACCCACCCTTGCGCTCGTAAACATGGATCATTCCCCCCAATCGACACTCAAATTTCCAAAACTTCCGCAATTTCCGAAATTTGCGAGTTGTGCTGAGTTGTGCTAGGCGAGCACCTGAATTTTTTCCCCTTAAAAATCACGCTCCGACCCACCCTTGCGCTCGTAAACAAGGATCTTTTCCCCTCAACCGACACTCAAATTTCCAAAATTTCCGCAATTTCCAAATTTTGCGAGTTGTGCTGAGTTGTGCTAGGCGAGCACATAAACTTTTTCCTCTCACAAATCTCGCTCCGACCCACCCTTGCGCTCGTAAGCATGGATCTTCGCCCCCGACAGACACTCAAATTTTCAAAATTTCCGCGATTTCCAAAATTTGCGAGATGTGCTGATTTGTGCTAGGCGAGCACATGAACTTTTTCCTCTTACAAATCTCGCGCCGACCCACCCTTGCGCTCGTAAACATGGATCATTCCCCCCAATCGACACTAAAATTTCCAAAATTTCCGCAATTTCCGAAATTTGCGAATTGTGCTGAGTTTACTAGGCAAGCACATGAACTTTATCCTCTTACAAATTTTGCTCCGACCCACCCTTGCGCTCGTAAACATGGATCTTTCCCCCCAGCCGACACTCAAATTTCCAAAATTTCCGCAATTTCCACAATTTGCGAGTTGTGCTGAGTTGTGCTATGCGAGCCCATGAACTTTTTCCTCTTACAAATTTCGCTCCGGCCCACCCTTGCGCTCGTAAACATGGATCTTTTCCCCCAACCGACACTCAAATTTCCCAAATTTCCGCAATTTCCGAAATTTGCGAGTTGTGCTGAGTTGTGCTAGGCGAGCACATGAACTTTTTCCTCTCGCGAATCTCGCCCTGACCCACCCTTGCGCTCGTAAACATGGATCCTTCCCCCCAACCGACACTCAAATTTCCAAAATTTCCGCAATTTCCAAAATTTGCGAGTTGTGCTGAGTTGTGCTATGCTAGCACATGAACGTTTTCCTCTTACAAATCTCGTCCGACCCACCCTTGCGCTCGTAAACATGGATCTTTCCCCACAACCGACACTCAAATTTCCGCAATATCCAAAATCTGCGAGATGTGCTGAGTTGTGCTAGGCGAGCACATGAGCTTTTCCCTCTTACAAATCTCGCGCCGACCCACCCTTGCGCTCGTAAGCATGGTTCTTCGCCCCCAACAGACACTCAAATTTCCAAAATTTCCGCAATTTCGAAAATTTGCGAGTTGTGCTGAGTTGTGCTAGGCGGGCACATAATCTTTTTCCTTTTACAAATCTCGCTCCGACCCACCCTTGCGCTCGTAAACATGGATCTTTCCCCCCATCTGACACTCAAATTTCCAAAATTTCCGCAATTTCCAAAATTTGCGAGTTGTGCTGAGTTGTGCTATGCGAGCACATGAATTTTTTCCCCTTAAAAATCTCGCTCCGACCCACCCGTGCGCTCGTAAACATGGATCTTTCCCCCCATCCGACACTCAAATTTCCAAAATTTCCGCAATTTCCAAAATTTGCGACTTGTGCTGAGTTGTGCTAGGCGAGCACATGAACTTTTTCCCCTTACAAATCTCGCTCCGACCCACCCTTGCGCTCGTAAACATGGATCTTTCCGCCTCATCCGACACTCAAATTTCCAAAATTTCCGCAATTTCCAAAATTTGCGACTTGTGCTGAGTTGTGCTAGGCGAGCACATGAACTTTTTCCCCTTACAAATCTCGCTCCGACCCACCCTTGCGCTCGTAAACATGGATCTTTCCCCCCATCCGACACTCAAATTTCCAAAATTTCCGCAATTTCCAAAATTTGCGAGATGTGCTGAGTTGCGCTTGGCGAGCACATGAAATTTTTCCTCCTACAAATCTCGCGCCGACCCACCCTTGCGCTCGTAAACATGGATCATTCCCCCCAATCGACACTCAAATTTCCAAAATTTCCGCAATTTCCGAAATTTGCGAGTTGTGCTGAGTTGTGCTAGGCAAGCACATGAATTTTTTTTCCTTAAAAATCACGCTCCGACTCACCCTTGCGCTCGTAAACAAGGATGTTTTCCCCTCAACCGACACTCAAATTTCCAAAATTTCCGCAATTTCCAAATTTTGCGAGTCGTGCTGAGTTGTGCTAGGCGAGCACATAAACTTTCTCCTCTCACAAATCTCGCTCCGACCCACCCTTGCGCTCGTAAGCATGGATCTTCGCCCCCGACAGACACTCAAATTTTCAAAATTTCCGCGATTTCCAAAATTTGCGAAATGTGCTGATTTGTGCTAGGCGAGCACATGAACTTTTTCCTCTTACAAATCTCGCGCCGACCCACCCTTGCGCTCGTAAACATGGATTATTGCCCCCAATCGACACTAAAATTTCCAAAGGTTCCGCAATTTCCGAAATTTGCGAATTGTGCTGAGTTTACTAGGCAAGCACATGAACTTTATCCTCTTACAAATTTTGCTCCGACCCACCCTTGCGCTCGTAAACATGGATCTTTCCCCCCAGCCGACACTCAAATTTCCAAAATTTCCGCAATTTCCACAATTTGCGAGTTGTGCTGAGTTGTGCTAACCGAGCCCATGAACTTTTTCCTCTTACAAATCTCGCTCCGGCCCACCCTTGCGCTCGTAAACATGGATCTTTTCCCCCAACCGACACTCAAATTTCCCAAATTTCCGCAATTTCCGAAATTTGTGAGTTGTGCTGAGTTGTGCTAGGCGAGCACATGAACTTTTTCCTCTCGCGAATCTCGCCCTGACCCACCCTTGCGCTCGTAAACATGGATCCTTCCCCCCAACCGACACTCACATTTCCAAAATTTCCGCAATTTCCAAAATTTGCGAGTTGTGCTGAGTTTTGCTATGCTAGCACATGAACGTTTTTCTCTTTCAAATCTCGTCCGACCCACCCTTGCGCTCGTAAACATGGATCTTTCCCCACAACCGACACTCAAATTTCCGCAATATCCAAAATCTGCGAGATGTGCTGAGTTGTGCTAGGCGAGCACATGAGCTTTTCCCTCTTACAAATCTCGCGCCGACCCACCCTTGCGCTCGTAAGCATGGTTCTTCGCCCCCAACAGACACTCAAATTTCCAAAATTTCCGCAATTTCGAAAATTTGCGAGTTGTGCTGAGTTGTGCTAGGCGGGCACATAATCTTTTTCCTTTTACAAATCTCGCTCCGACCCACCCTTGCGCTCGTAAACATGGATCTTTCCCCCCATCTGACACTCAAATTTCCAAAATTTCCGCAATTTCCAAAATTTGCGAGTTGTGCTGAGTTGTGCTATGCGAGCACATGAATTTTTTCCCCTTAAAAATCTCGCTCCGACCCACCCGTGCGCTCGTAAACATGGATCTTTCCCCCCATCCGACACTCAAATTTCCAAAATTTCCGCAATTTCCAAAATTTGCGACTTGTGCTGAGTTGTGCTAGGCGAGCACATGAACTTTTTCCCCTTACAAATCTCGCTCCGACCCACCCTTGCGCTCGTAAACATGGATCTTTCCGCCTCATCCGACACTCAAATTTCCAAAATTTCCGCAATTTCCAAAATTTGCGACTTGTGCTGAGTTGTGCTAGGCGAGCACATGAACTTTTTCCCCTTACAAATCTCGCTCCGACCCACCCTTGCGCTCGTAAACATGGATCTTTCCCCCCATCCGACACTCAAATTTCCAAAATTTCCGCAATTTCCAAAATTTGCGAGATGTGCTGAGTTGCGCTTGGCGAGCACATGAAATTTTTCCTCCTACAAATCTCGCGCCGACCCACCCTTGCGCTCGTAAACATGGATCATTCCCCCCAATCGACACTCAAATTTCCAAAACTTCCGCAATTTCCGAAATTTGCGAGTTGTGCTGAGTTGTGCTAGGCGAGCACCTGAATTTTTTCCCCTTAAAAATCACGCTCCGACCCACCCTTGCGCTCGTAAACAAGGATCTTTTCCCCTCAACCGACACTCAAATTTCCAAAATTTCCGCAATTTCCAAATTTTGCGAGTTGTGCTGAGTTGTGCTAGGCGAGCACATAAACTTTTTCCTCTCACAAATCTCGCTCCGACCCACCCTTGCGCTCGTAAGCATGGATCTTCGCCCCCGACAGACACTCAAATTTTCAAAATTTCCGCGATTTCCAAAATTTGCGAGATGTGCTGATTTGTGCTAGGCGAGCACATGAACTTTTTCCTCTTACAAATCTCGCGCCGACCCACCCTTGCGCTCGTAAACATGGATCATTCCCCCCAATCGACACTAAAATTTCCAAAATTTCCGCAATTTCCGAAATTTGCGAATTGTGCTGAGTTTACTAGGCAAGCACATGAACTTTATCCTCTTACAAATTTTGCTCCGACCCACCCTTGCGCTCGTAAACATGGATCTTTCCCCCCAGCCGACACTCAAATTTCCAAAATTTCCGCAATTTCCACAATTTGCGAGTTGTGCTGAGTTGTGCTATGCGAGCCCATGAACTTTTTCCTCTTACAAATTTCGCTCCGGCCCACCCTTGCGCTCGTAAACATGGATCTTTTCCCCCAACCGACACTCAAATTTCCCAAATTTCCGCAATTTCCGAAATTTGCGAGTTGTGCTGAGTTGTGCTAGGCGAGCACATGAACTTTTTCCTCTCGCGAATCTCGCCCTGACCCACCCTTGCGCTCGTAAACATGGATCCTTCCCCCCAACCGACACTCAAATTTCCAAAATTTCCGCAATTTCCAAAATTTGCGAGTTGTGCTGAGTTGTGCTATGCTAGCACATGAACGTTTTCCTCTTACAAATCTCGTCCGACCCACCCTTGCGCTCGTAAACATGGATCTTTCCCCACAACCGACACTCAAATTTCCGCAATATCCAAAATCTGCGAGATGTGCTGAGTTGTGCTAGGCGAGCACATGAGCTTTTCCCTCTTACAAATCTCGCGCCGACCCACCCTTGCGCTCGTAAGCATGGTTCTTCGCCCCCAACAGACACTCAAATTTCCAAAATTTCCGCAATTTCGAAAATTTGCGAGTTGTGCTGAGTTGTGCTAGGCGGGCACATAATCTTTTTCCTTTTACAAATCTCGCTCCGACCCACCCTTGCGCTCGTAAACATGGATCTTTCCCCCCATCTGACACTCAAATTTCCAAAATTTCCGCAATTTCCAAAATTTGCGAGTTGTGCTGAGTTGTGCTATGCGAGCACATGAATTTTTTCCCCTTAAAAATCTCGCTCCGACCCACCCGTGCGCTCGTAAACATGGATCTTTCCCCCCATCCGACACTCAAATTTCCAAAATTTCCGCAATTTCCAAAATTTGCGACTTGTGCTGAGTTGTGCTAGGCGAGCACATGAACTTTTTCCCCTTACAAATCTCGCTCCGACCCACCCTTGCGCTCGTAAACATGGATCTTTCCGCCTCATCCGACACTCAAATTTCCAAAATTTCCGCAATTTCCAAAATTTGCGACTTGTGCTGAGTTGTGCTAGGCGAGCACATGAACTTTTTCCCCTTACAAATCTCGCTCCGACCCACCCTTGCGCTCGTAAACATGGATCTTTCCCCCCATCCGACACTCAAATTTCCAAAATTTCCGCAATTTCCAAAATTTGCGAGATGTGCTGAGTTGCGCTTGGCGAGCACATGAAATTTTTCCTCCTACAAATCTCGCGCCGACCCACCCTTGCGCTCGTAAACATGGATCATTCCCCCCAATCGACACTCAAATTTCCAAAATTTCCGCAATTTCCGAAATTTGCGAGTTGTGCTGAGTTGTGCTAGGCAAGCACATGAATTTTTTTCCCTTAAAAATCACGCTCCGACTCACCCTTGCGCTCGTAAACAAGGATGTTTTCCCCTCAACCGACACTCAAATTTCCAAAATTTCCGCAATTTCCAAATTTTGCGAGTCGTGCTGAGTTGTGCTAGGCGAGCACATAAACTTTCTCCTCTCACAAATCTCGCTCCGACCCACCCTTGCGCTCGTAAGCATGGATCTTCGCCCCCGACAGACACTCAAATTTTCAAAATTTCCGCGATTTCCAAAATTTGCGAAATGTGCTGATTTGTGCTAGGCGAGCACATGAACTTTTTCCTCTTACAAATCTCGCGCCGACCCACCCTTGCGCTCGTAAACATGGATTATTGCCCCCAATCGACACTAAAATTTCCAAAGGTTCCGCAATTTCCGAAATTTGCGAATTGTGCTGAGTTTACTAGGCAAGCACATGAACTTTATCCTCTTACAAATTTTGCTCCGACCCACCCTTGCGCTCGTAAACATGGATCTTTCCCCCCAGCCGACACTCAAATTTCCAAAATTTCCGCAATTTCCACAATTTGCGAGTTGTGCTGAGTTGTGCTAACCGAGCCCATGAACTTTTTCCTCTTACAAATCTCGCTCCGGCCCACCCTCGCGCTCGTAAACATGGATCTTTTCCCCCAACCGACACTCAAATTTCCCAAATTTCCGCAATTTCCGAAATTTGTGAGTTGTGCTGAGTTGTGCTAGGCGAGCACATGAACTTTTTCCTCTCGCGAATCTCGCCCTGACCCACCCTTGCGCTCGTAAACATGGATCCTTCCCCCCAACCGACACTCACATTTCCAAAATTTCCGCAATTTCCAAAATTTGCGAGTTGTGCTGAGTTTTGCTATGCTAGCACATGAACGTTTTTCTCTTTCAAATCTCGTCCGACCCACCCTTGCGCTCGTAAACATGGATCTTTCCCCACAACCGACACTCAAATTTCCGAAATTTCCGCAATATCCAAAATCTGCGGGATGTGCTGAGTTGTGCTAGGCGAGCACATGAGCTTTTCCCTCTTACAAATCTCGCGCCGACCCACCCTTGCGCTCGTAAGCATGGTTCTTCGCCCCCAACAGACACTCAAATTTCCAAAATTTCCGCAATTTCAAAAATGTGCGAGTTGTGCTGAGTTGTGCTAGGCGGCACATAAACTTTTTCCTTTTACAAATCTCGCTCCGACCCACCCTTGCGCTCGTAAACATGGATCTTTCCCCCCATCTGACACTCAAATTTCCAAAATTTCCGCGATTCCCAAAATTTGCGAAATGTGCTGAGTTGTGCTAGGCGAGCACATGAACTTTTTCCTCTTACAAATCTCGCGCCGACCCACCCTTGCGCTCGTAAACATGGATCATTCCCCCCAATCGACACTCAAATTTCCGAAATTTCCGCAATTTCGGAAATTTGCGAGTTGTGCTGAGTTGTGCTAGGCGGGCACATAAACTTTTTCCTTTGACAAATCTCGCTCCGACCCACCCTTGCGCTCGTAAACATGGATCTTTCCCCCCATCGGACACTCGAATTTCCAAAATTTCCGCAATTCCCAAAATTTGCGAAATGTGCTGAGTTGTGCTAGGCGAGCACATGAATTTTTTCCCCTTAAAAATCTCGCTCCGACCCACCCTTGCGCTCGTAAACATGGATCTTTCCCCCCATCCGACACTCAAATTTCCAAAATTTCCGCAATTTCCAAAATTTGCGACTTGTGCTGAGTTGTGCTAGGCGAGCACATGAACTTTTTCCCCTTACAAATCTCGCTCCGACCCACCCTTGCGCTCGTACACATGGATCTTTCCGCCTCATCCGACACTCAAATTTCCAAAATTTCCGCAATTTCCAAATTTTGCGAGATGTGCTGAGTTGTGCTAGGCGAGCACGTAAACTTTTTCCTCTCACAAATCTCGCTCCGACCCACCCTCGCGCTCGTAAGCATGGATCTTCGCCCCCAACAGACACTCAAATTTCCAAAATTTCCGCAATTTCCAAAATTTGCGAGATGTGCTGAGTTGTGCTTGGCGAGCACATGAAATTTTTCCCCCTACAAATCTCGCGCCGACCCACCCTTGCGCTCGTAAACATGGATCATTCCCCCCAATCGACACTAAAATTTCCAAAATTTCCGCAATTTCCGAAATTTGCGAGTTGTGCTGAGTTGTGCTAGGCGAGCACCTGAATTTTTTCCCCTTAAAAATCACGCTCCGACCCACCCTTGCGCTCGTAAACAAGGATCTTTTCCCCTCAACCGACACTCAAATTTCCAAAATTTCCGCAATTTCCAAATTTTGCGAGTTGTGCTGAGTTGTGCTAGGCGAGCACATAAACTTTTTCCTCTCACAAATCTCGCTCCGACCCACCCTTGCGCTCGTAAGCATGGATCTTCGCCCCCGACAGACACTCAAATTTTCAAAATTTCCGCGATTTCCAAAATTTGCGAGATGTGCTGATTTGTGCTAGGCGAGCACATGAACTTTTTCCTCTTACAAATCTCGCGCCGACCCACCCTTGCGCTCGTAAACATGGATCATTCCCCCCAATCGACACTAAAATTTCCAAAATTTCCGCAATTTCCGAAATTTGCGAATTGTGCTGAGTTTACTAGGCAAGCACATGAACTTTATCCTCTTACAAATTTTGCTCCGACCCACCCTTGCGCTCGTAAACATGGATCTTTCCCCCCAGCCGACACTCAAATTTCCAAAATTTCCGCAATTTCCACAATTTGCGAGTTGTGCTGAGTTGTGCTATGCGAGCCCATGAACTTTTTCCTCTTACAAATCTCGCTCCGGCCCACCCTTGCGCTCGTAAACATGGATCTTTTCCCCCAACCGACACTCAAATTTCCCAAATTTCCGCAATTTCCGAAATTTGCGAGTTGTGCTGAGTTGTGCTAGGCGAGCACATGAACTTTTTCCTCTCGCGAATCTCGCCCTGACCCACCCTTGCGCTCGTAAACATGGATCCTTCCCCCCAACCGACACTCAAATTTCCAAAATTTCCGCAATTTCCAAAATTTGCGAGTTGTGCTGAGTTGTGCTATGCTAGCACATGAACGTTTTCCTCTTACAAATCTCGTCCGACCCACCCTTGCGCTCGTAAACATGGATCTTTCCCCACAACCGACACTCAAATTTCCGCAATATCCAAAATCTGCGAGATGTGCTGAGTTGTGCTAGGCGAGCACATGAGCTTTTCCCTCTTACAAATCTCGCGCCGACCCACCCTTGCGCTCGTAAGCATGGTTCTTCGCCCCCAACAGACACTCAAATTTCCAAAATTTCCGCAATTTCGAAAATTTGCGAGTTGTGCTGAGTTGTGCTAGGCGGGCACATAATCTTTTTCCTTTTACAAATCTCGCTCCGACCCACCCTTGCGCTCGTAAACATGGATCTTTCCCCCCATCTGACACTCAAATTTCCAAAATTTCCGCAATTCCCAAAATTTGCGAAATGTGCTGAGTTGTGCTAGGCGAGCACATGAACTTTTTCCTCTGACAAATCTCGCGCCGACCAACCCTTGCGCTCGTAAACATGGATCTTTCCCCCCATCCGACACTCAAATTTCCAAAATTTCCGCAATTTCCAAAATTTGCGACTCGTGCTGAGTTGTGCTAGGCGAGCACATAAATTTTTTCCCCTTACAAATCTCGCTCCGACCCACCCTTGCGCTCGTAAACATGGATCTTTCCGCCTCATCCGACACTCAAATTTCCAAAATTTCCGCAATTTCCAAATTTTGCGAGATGTGCTGAGTTGTGCTAGGCGAGCACGTAAACTTTTTCCTCTCACAAATCTCGCTCCGACCCACCCTCGCGCTCGTAAGCATGGATCTTCGCCCCCAACAGACACTCAAATTTCCAAAATTTCCGCAATTTCCAAAATTTGCGAGATGTGCTGAGTTGTGCTTGGCGAGCACATGAAATTTTTCCCCCACAAATCTCGCGCCGACCCACCCTTGCGCTCGTAAACATGGATCATTCCCCCCAATCGACACTCAAATTTCCAAAATTTCCGCAATTTCCGAAATTTGCGAGTTGTGCTGAGTTGTGCTAGGCGAGCACATGAATTCTTTCTCCTTAAAAATCACGCTCCGACCCACCCTTGCGCTCGTAAACATGGATCTTTTCCCCTCAACCGACACTCAAATTTCCAAAATTTCCGCAATTTCCAAATTTTGCGAGTTGTGCTGAGTTGTGCTAGGCGAGCACATAAACTTTTTCCTCTCACAAGTCTCGCTCCGACCCACCCTTGCGCTCGTAAGCATGGATCTTCGCCCCCGACAGACCCTCAAATTTTCAAAATTTCCGCGATTTCCAAAATTTGCGAGATGTGCTGATTTGTGCTAGGCGAGCACATGAACTTTTTCCTCTCGCGAATCTCGCCCCGACCCACCCTTGCGCTCGTAAACATGGATCCTTCCCCCCAACCGACACTCAAATTTCCAAAATTTCCGCAATTTCCAAAATTTGCGAGTTGTGCTCAGTTTTGCTATGCTAGCACATGAACTTTTTCCTCTTACAAATCTCGTCCGACCCACCCTTGCGCTCGTAAGCATGGTTCTTCGCCCCCAACAGACACTCAAATCTCCAAAATTTCCGCAATTTCCAAAATCTGCGAGATGTGCTGAGTTGTGCTAGGCGAGCACATGAGCTTTACCCTATTACAAATCTCGCGCCGACCCACCCTTGCGCTCGTAAGCATGGTTCTTCGCCCCCAACAGACACTCAAACATCCAAAATTTCCGCAATTTCCAAAATTTGCGAGATGTGCTGAGTTGTGCTTGGCGAGCAGATGAAATTTTTCCCCCTACAAATCTCGCGCCGACCCACCCTTGCGCTCGTAAACATGGATCATTCCCCCCAATCGACACTCAAATTTCCAAAATTTCCGCAATTTCCGAAATTTGCGAGTTGTGCTGAGTTGTGCTAGGCGAGCACATGAATTTTTTCCCCTTAAAAATCACGCTCCGACCCACCCTTGCGCTCGTAAACAAGGATCTTTTCCCCTCAACCGACACTCAAATTTCCAAAATTTCCGCAATTTCCAAATTTTGCGAGTTGTGCTGAGTTGTGCTAGGCGAGCACATAAACTTTTTCCTCTCACAAATCTCGCTCCGACCCACCCTTGCGCTCGTAAGCATGGATCTTCGCCCCCGACGGACACTCAAATTTTCAAAATTTCCGCGATTTCCAAAATTTGCGAGATGTGCTGATTTGTGCTAGGCGAGCACATGAACTTTTTCCTCTTACAAATCTCGCGCCGACCCACCCTTGCGCTCGTAAACATGGATTATTCCCCCCAATCGACACTAAAATTTCCAAAATTTCCGCAATTTCCGAAATTTGCGAATTGTGCTGAGTTGACTAGGCAAGCACATGAACTTTATCCTCTTACAAATTTTGCTCCGGCCCACCCTTGCGCTCGTAAACATGGATCTTTTCCCCCAACCGACACTCAAATTTCCCAAATTTCCGCAATTTCCGAAATTTGTGAGTTGTGCTGAGTTGTGCTAGGCGAGCACATGAACTTTTTCCTCTCGCGAATCTCGCCCTGACCCACCCTTGCGCTCGTAAACATGGATCCTTCCCCCCAACCGACACTCAAATTTCCAAAATTTCCGCAATTTCCAAAATTTGCGAGTTGTGCTGAGTTTTGCTATGCTAGCACATGAACGTTTTCCTCTTACAAATCTCGTCCGACCCACCCTTGCGCTCGTAAACATGGATCTTTCCCCACAACCGACACTCAAATTTCCGAAATTTCCGCAATATCCAAAATCTGTCAGATGTGCTGAGTTGTGCTAGGCGAGCACATGAGCTTTTCCCTCTTACAAATCTCGCGCCGACCCACCCTTGCGCTCGTAAGCATGGTTCTTCGCCCCCAACAGACACTCAAATTTCCAAAATTTCCGCAATTTCCAAAATTTGCGAGTTGTGCTAACTTGTGCTAGGCGAGCACATGAACTTTTTGCTCTCACAAATGTCGCCCCGACCCACCCTTGCGCTCGTCAGCATGGTTCTTCGCCCCCAACAGACACTCAAACATCCAAAATTTCCGCAATTTCCAAAATTTGCGAGATGTGCTGAGTTGTGCTTGGCGAGCAGATGAAATTTTTTCCCCTACAAATCTCGCGCCGACCCACCCTTGCGTTTGTAAACATGGATCATTCCCCCCAATCGACACTCAAATTTCCAAAATTTCCGCAATTTCCGAAATTTGCGAGTTGTGCTGAGTTCTGCTAGGCGGGCACATAAGCTTTTTACTTTCACATATCTCGCTCCGACCCACCCTTGCGCTCGTAAACATGGATCTTTCCCCCTCCACCGACACTCAAATCTCCAAAAGTTCCGCAATTTCCAAAATTTGCGAGTTGTGCTGAGTTGTGCTAGGCGAGCACATGAACTTTTTGCCCTCACAAATCTCGCTCCGACCCACCATTGCGCTCGTAAGCATGGTTCTTTGCCCCCAACAGACACTCAAATTTCCAAAATTTCCGCAATTTCCAAAATTTGCGAGTTGTGCTGAGTTGTGCTAGGCTTGCACATGAGCTTTTTCCTTTTACAAATCTCGCTCCGACCCACCCTTGCGCTCGTAAACATGGATCTTTCCCCCCAACCGACACTCAAATTTCCAAAATTTCCGCAATTTCCAAAATTCGCGACTCGTGCTGAGTTGTGCTAGGCAACCACATAAACTTTTTCCTCTTACAAATTTCGCGCCGACCCACCCGTGCGCTCGTGAACATGGATATTTCCCTCCATCCGACACTGAAATTTCCAGAATTTCCGCAATTTCTCAAATTTGCGAGTTGTGCTGAGTTGTGCTAGGCTAGCACATGAACTTTTTCCTCTGACGAATCTCGCTCCGACCCACCCTTGCGCTCGTAAACATGGATCTTTCCCCCCAACGGACAATCAAATTTCCAAAATTTCCGCAATTTCCAAAATTTGCGAATTGTGCTGAATTGTGCTAGGCAAGCACATAAACTTTTTTCTCTTACAAATCTCGCTCCGACCCACCTTTGCGCTCGTAAACATGGATCTTTCCCCCCCAACCGACACTCAAATTTCCAAAATTTCCGCAATTTCCAAAATTTGCGAATTGTGCTGAGTTGTGCTAGGCGAGCACACTAACTTTTTCCCCTTACAAATCTCGCTCCGACCCATTCTTGCGCTCGTAAACATGGATCTTTCCTCCTCAACCGACACTCAAATTTCCAAAATTTCTGCAACTTCCAAATTTTGCGAGTTCTGCTGAGTTGTGCCAGGCGAGCACATGAACTTTATCCCCTTACAAATTTCGCGCCGACCCACCCTTGCGCTCGTAAACATGGATCTTTCCCCCCAACCGACACTCAAATTTCCAAAATTTCCGCAATTTCCAAAATTTGCGAGTTGTGCTGAGTTGTGCTAGGCGAGCACATGAACTTTTTTCTCCTACAAATCTCGCTCCGACCCACCCTTGCGCTCGTAAACATGGATCTTTCCCCCCAACCGACACTCAAATTTCCGAAATTCGTGAGTTGTGCTGAGTTGTGCTAGGAGAGCACATGAACTTTTTTCCCTTACGAATCTCGCTCCGACCCACCCTTGCGCTCGTAAACATGGATCTTTCCCCCCAACCGACACTCAAATTTCCAAAATTTCCGCAATTTCCGAAATTTGCGAGTTGTGCTGAGTTGTGCTAGGCGAGCACATGATCTTTTTACCCTTACAAATCTCCCTCCGAACCACCATTGCGCTCGTAAGCATGGTTCTTCGCCCCCAACCGACACTCAAATTTCCAAAATTTCCGCAATTTCACAAATTTGCGAGTTGTGCTGAGTTGTGCTAGGCGAGCACATGAACTTTTTCCTCTTACAAATCTCGCTCCGACCCACCCTTGCGCTCGTAAACATGGATCTTTGCCCCACACCGACACTCAAATTTCGAAAATTCGCGAGTTGTGCTGAGTTGTGCTAGGCGAGCACATGAACTTTTTTCTCTTACAAATCTCGCTCCGACCCACCCTTGCGCTCGTAAACATGGATCTTTCCCCACAACCAACACTCAAATTTCCAAAATTTCCGCAATTTCCAAAATTTGCGAGTGGTGCTGAGCTGTAATAGGCGAGCACATGATTTTTTTTCTCTTACAAATCTCGCTCCGACCCACCCTTGCGCTCGTAAACATGGATCTTTCCCCCCAATCGACACTCAAACTTTCAAAATTTCCGCAATTTCCAAAATTTGCGAGTCGTGCTAAGTTGTGCTAGGCGAGTACACGAACTTTTTCCACTTACAAATCTCGCTCCGACCCACCCTTGCGCTCGTAAACACGGATCTTTCCCCCCATCCGACACTCAAATTTCAAAAATTTCCGCAATTTCCAAAATTTGCGAGTTGTGCTAAGTTGTGCTAGGCGAGCACATGAACTTTTTCCTCTCACAAATGTCGCCCCGACCCACCCTTGCGCTCGTAAACATGGATCTTTCCCCCCAACCGACACTCAAATTTCGAAAATTTCCGCAATTTCCAAAATTTGCGAGTTGTGCTGAGTTGTGCTAGGCGAGCACATGAACTTTGTCCGCTTACAAATCTCGCTCCGACCCACCCTTGCGCTCGTAAACATGGATCTTTCCCCCCAACCGACACTCAAATTTCCAAAATTTCCGCAATTTCCAAAATTCGCGACTCGTGCTGAGTTGTGCTAGGCAACCACATAAACTTTTTTGTCTTACAAATTTCGCGCCGACCCACCCGTGCGCTCGTGAACATGGAGATTTTCCTCCAACCGACACTCAAATTTCCAGAATTTCCGCAATTTCTCAAATTTGCGAGTTGTGCTGAGTTGTGCTAGGCTAGCACATGAACTTTTTCCTCTGACGAATCTCGCTCCGACCCACCCTTGCGCTCGTAAACATGGATCTTTCCCCCCAACGGACAATCAAATTTCCAAAATTTCCGCAATTTCCAAAATTTGCGAATTGTGCTGAATTGTGCTAGGCAAGCACATAAACTTTTTTCTCTTACAAATCTCGCTCCGACCCACCTTTGCGCTCGTAAACATGGATCTTTCCCCCCCAACCGACACTCAAATTTCCAAAATTTCCGCAATTTCCAAAATTTGCGAATTGTGCTGAGTTGTGCTAGGCGAGCACACTAACTTTTTCCCCTTACAAATCTCGCTCCGACCCATTCTTGCGCTCGTAAACATGGATCTTTCCTCCTCAACCGACACTCAAATTTCCAAAATTTCTGCAACTTCCAAATTTTGCGAGTTCTGCTGAGTTGTGCCAGGCGAGCACATGAACTTTATCCCCTTACAAATTTCGCGCCGACCCACCCTTGCGCTCGTAAACATGGATCTTTCCCCCCAACCGACACTCAAATTTCCAAAATTTCCGCAATTTCCAAAATTTGCGAGTTGTGCTGAGTTGTGCTAGGCGAGCACATGAACTTTTTTCTCCTACAAATCTCGCTCCGACCCACCCTTGCGCTCGTAAACATGGATCTTTCCCCCCAACCGACACTCAAATTTCCGAAATTCGTGAGTTGTGCTGAGTTGTGCTAGGCGAGCACATGAACTTTTTTCCCTTACGAATCTCGCTCCGACCCACCCTTGCGCTCGTAAACATGGATCTTTCCCCCCAACCGACACTCAAATTTCCAAAATTTCCGCAATTTCCGAAATTTGCGAGTTGTGCTGAGTTGTGCTAGGCGAGCACATGATCTTTTTACCCTTACAAATCTCCCTCCGAACCACCATTGCGCTCGTAAGCATGGTTCTTCGCCCCCAACCGACACTCAAATTTCCAAAATTTCCGAAATTTCACAAATTTGCGAGTTGTGCTGAGTTGTGCTAGGCGAGCACATGAACTTTTTCCTCTTACAAATCTCGCTCCGACCCACCCTTGCGCTCGTAAACATGGATCTTTGCCCCACACCGACACTCAAATTTCGAAAATTCGCGAGTTGTGCTGAGTTGTGCTAGGCGAGCACATGAACTTTTTTCTCTTACAAATCTCGCTCCGACCCACCCTTGCGCTCGTAAACATGGATCTTTCCCCACAACCAACACTCAAATTTCCAAAATTTCCGCAATTTCCAAAATTTGCGAGTGGTGCTGAGCTGTAATAGGCGAGCACATGATTTTTTTTCTCTTACAAATCTCGCTCCGACCCACCCTTGCGCTCGTAAACATGGATCTTTCCCCCCAATCGACACTCAAACTTTCAAAATTTCCGCAATTTCCAAAATTTGCGAGTCGTGCTAAGTTGTGCTAGGCGAGTACACGAACTTTTTCCACTTACAAATCTCGCTCCGACCCACCCTTGCGCTCGTAAACACGGATCTTTCCCCCCATCCGACACTCAAATTTCAAAAATTTCCGCAATTTCCAAAATTTGCGAGTTGTGCTAAGTTGTGCTAGGCGAGCACATGAACTTTTTCCTCTCACAAATGTCGCCCCGACCCACCCTTGCGCTCGTAAACATGGATCTTTCCCCCCAACCGACACTCAAATTTCGAAAATTTCCGCAATTTCCAAAATTTGCGAGTTGTGCTGAGTTGTGCTAGGCGAGCACATGAACTTTGTCCGCTTACAAATCTCGCTCCGACCCACCCTTGCGCTCGTAAACATGGATCTTTCCCCCCAACCGACACTCAAATTTCCAAAATTTCCGCAATTTCCAAAATTCGCGACTCGTGCTGAGTTGTGCTAGGCAACCACATAAACTTTTTTGTCTTACAAATTTCGCGCCGACCCACCCGTGCGCTCGTGAACATGGAGATTTTCCTCCAACCGACACTCAAATTTCCAGAATTTCCGCAATTTCTCAAATTTGCGAGTTGTGCTGAGTTGTGCTAGGCGAGCACATGAACTTTTTTCTCTCACAAATCTCGCGCCGGCCCACCCTTGCGCTTGTAAACATGGATCTTTCCCCCCAACCGACACTCGAATTTCCAAAATTTCCGCAATTTCCACAATTTGCGAGTTGTGCTGGGTTGTGCTAGGCGAGCACATGAACTTTTTCCTCTTACAAATCTCGCTCCGACCCACCCTTGCGCTCGTAAACATGGATCTTTCCCCCCAACCGACACTCGAATTTCCAAAATTTCCGCAATTTTCACAATTTGCGAGTTGTGCTGAGTTGTGCTAGGCGAGCACATGAATTTTGTCCCCTTACAAATCTCGCTCCGACCCACCCTTGCGCTCGTAAACATGGATCTTTCCCACCAACCGACACTCAAATTTCCAAAATCTCCGTATTTACCAAAACTGGCGAGTTGTGCTGAGTTGTGCTAGGCGGGCACATGAACTTTTTCCTCGTACAAATTTCGCGCCGACCCACCCTTGCGCTCGTAAACATGGATCTTTTCCTCCAACCGAAACTCAAATTTCGAAAAATTCCGCAATTTCCAAAATTTGTGAGTTGTGCTGAGTTGTGCTAGGCGAGCACATGAAATTTTTCCTCCTACAAATCTCGCGCCGACCCACCCTTGCGCTCGTAAACATGGATCATTCCCCCCAATCGACACTCAACTTTCCAAAATTTCCGCAATTTCGAAAATCTGCGAAATAAGCTGAGTTGTGCTGGGCGAGCACATGAACTTTTGCCTCTTACAAATCTCGCTCCGACCCAGCCTTGCGCTCGTAAACATGGATCTTTCCGCCTCAACCGACACTCAAATTTCCAAAATTTCCGCAATTTCCAAATTTTGCGAGTTGTGCTGAGTTGTGCTAGGCGAGCACATAGACTTTTTCCTCTCACAAATCTCGCTCCGACCCACCCTCGCGTTCGTAAGCATGGATCTTCGCCCCCAACAGACACTCAAATTTCCAAAATTTCCGCAATTTCCAAAATTTGCGAGATGTGCTGAGTTGTGCTAGGCGTGCACATGAAATTTTTCCTCCTACAAATCTCGCGCCGACCCACCCTTGCGCTCGTAAACATGGATCATTCCCCCCAATCGACACTCAAATTTCCAAAATTTCCGCAATTTCCAAAATTTGCGAGTTGTGCTGAGTTGTGCTAGGCGAGCACATGAATTTTTTCCCCTTACAAATCTCGCTCCGACCCACCCTTGCGCTCGTAAACATGGATCTTTCCCCCTCAACCGACACTCAAATTTCCAAAATTTCCGCAATTTCCAAATTTTGCGAGATGTGCTGAGTTGTGCTAAGCGAGCACATGAGCTTTTTCCTCTTACAAATCTCGCTTCGACCCACCCTTGTGCTCGTAAACATGGATCATTCCCCCCAATCGACACTCAAATTTCCAAACTTTCCGCAATTTCCGAAATTTGCGAATTTTGCTGAGTTGTGCTAGGCGAGCACATGTACTTTTTCCCCTCACAAATTTCGCTCTGACCCACCCGTGCGCTCGTAACCATGGATCTGTCCCCCTCAACCGACACTCAAATTTCCCAAATTTCCGCAATTTCCAAAATTTGCGAGTTGTGCTGAGTTGTGCTAGGCGGGCACATAAGCTTTTTCCTTTGACAAATCTCGCTCCGACCCACCCTTCCGCTCGTAAACATGGATCTTTCCCCCCGACCGACACTCAAATTTCCAAAAGTTCCGCAATTTCCAAAATCTGCGAGTTGTGCTGAGTTGTGCTAGGCGGGCACATAAGCTTTTTCCTTTTACAAATCTCGCTCCGACCCACCCTCGCGCTCGTAAACATGGATCTTTCCCGCCAGCCGACACTGAAATTTCCAAAATTTCCGCAATTTCCGAAATTTGCGAGTTGTGCTGAGTTGTGCTAGGCGAGCACATGAACTTCTTCCTCTTACAAATCTCGCTCTGACCCACCCTTGCGCTCGTAACCATGGATCTGTCCCCCTCAACCGACACTCAAATTTCTCAAATTTCCGCAATTTCCAAAATTTGCGAGTTGTGCTGAGTTGTGCTGGGCGGGCACATGAGCTTTTTCCTTTGACAAATCTCGCTCCGACCCACCCTTCCGCTCGTAATCATGGATCTTTCCCCCCGACCGACACTCAAATTTCCAAAAGTTCCGCAATTTCCAGAATCTGCGAGTTTTGCTGAGTTGTGCTAGGCGGGCACATAAGCTTTTTCCTTTTACAAATCTCGCTCCGACCCACCCTTGCGCTCGTAAACATGGATCTTTCCCGCCAGCCGACACTGAAATTTCCAAAATTTCCGCAATTTCCGGAATTTGCGAGTTGTGCTGAGTTGTGCTAGGCGAGCACATGAACTTCTTCTTCTGACAAATCTCGCTCCGACCCACCCTTGTGCTCGTAAACATGGATCATTCCCCCCAATCGACACTCAAATTTCCAAAATTTCCGCAATTTCCAAAATTTGCGAGTTGTGCTGAGTTGTGCTAGGCGAGCACATGAACTTTTCCCCCTTACAAATCTCGCTCCGACCCACCCTTGCGCTCGTAAACATGGATCTTTCCGCCTCAACCGACACTCAAATTTCCAAAATTTCCGCAATTTCCAAATTTGGCGAGTTGTGCTGAGTTGTGCTACGCGAGCACATGAACTTTTTCCCCTCACAAATGTCGCCCCGACACACCCTTGCGCTCGTAAACATGGATCTTTCCCCCCAACCGACTCTCAAATTTCCAAAATTTCCGCAAATTCGAAAATTTGCGAGTTGTGCTGAGTTGTGCTTGGCAAGCACATGAACTTTTTCCTCTTACAAATCTCGCTCCGACCCACCCTTACGCTCGTAAACATGGATCTTTCCCCCCAACAGACACTCAAATTTTCAAAATTTCCGCAATTTCCGAAATTTGCGACTTGTGCTGAGTTTTGATAGGCGAACACATAAACTTTTTCCTCTCACGAATTTCGCTCCGACTCACCCTTGCGCTCGTAAGCATGGATCTTCGCCCCCAACAGACACTCGAATTTCCAAAATTTCCGTATTTTCCAAAACTGGCGAGTTGTGCTGAGTTGTGCTAGGCGAGCACATGAACTTTTTTCTCTTACAAATCTAGCGCCGACCCACCCTCGCGCTCGTAAACATGGATCTTTCCCCCCAACCGACACTCGAATTTCCAAAATTTTCGCAATTTCCACAATTTGCGAGTTGTGCTGAGTTGTGCTAGGCGAGCAAATGAACTTTTTCCTCTCACAAATCTCGCTCCGAACCACCCTTGCGCTCGTAAACATGGATCTTTCCCACCAACCGACACTCAAATTTCCAAAATTTCCGTATTTTCCAAAACTGGCGAGTTCTGCTGAGTTGTGCTAGGCGAGCACATGAACTTTATCCGCTTACAAATCTCGCGCCGACCCACCCTTGCGCTCGTAAACATGGATCTTTCCCCCCAACCGACACTCAAATTTCCAAAATTTCCGCAATTTCCGAAATTTGCGAGATGTGCTGAGTTGTGCTAGGCGAGCACATGAACTTTTTCCTCTTACAAATCTCGCTCCGACCCACCCTTGCGCTCGTAAACATGAATCTTTCCCCCCAACCGACACTCAAATTTCCAAAATTTCCGTATTTTCCAAAACTGGCGAGTTGTGCTGAGTTGTGCTAGGCGAGCACATGAAGTTTTTCCTTTTACAAATCTCGCTCCGACCCACCGTTGCGCTCGTAAGCATGGATCTTCGCCCCCAACAGACACTCAAATTTCCAAAATTTCCGCAATTTCCAAAATTTGCGAGATGTGCTGAGTTGTGCTAGGCGAGCACATGAAATTTTTCCTCCTACAAATCTCGCGCCGACCCACCCTTGCGCTCGTAAACATGGATCATTCCCCCCAATCGACACTCAACTTTCCAAAATTTCCGCAATTTCGAAAATCTGCGAAATAAGCTGAGTTGTGCTAGGCGAGCACATGAACTTTTGCCTCTTACAAATCTCGCTCCGACCCAGCCTTGCGCTCGTAAACATGGATCTTTCCGCCTCAACCGACAATCAAATTTCCAAAATTTCCGCAATTTCCAAATTTTGCCAGTCGTGCTGAGTTGTGCTAGGTGAGCACATAGACTTTTTCCTCTCACAAATCTCGCTCCGACCCACCCTCGCGTTCGTAAGCATGGATCTTCACCCCGAACAGACACTCAAATTTCCAAAATTTCCGCAATTTCCAAAATTTGCGAGATGTGCTGAGTTGTGCTAGGCGAGCACATGAAATTTTTCCTCCTACAAATCTCGCGCCGACCCACCCTTGCGCTCGTAAACATGGATCATTCCCCCCAATCGACACTCAAATTTCCAAAATTTCCGCAATTCCCAAAATTTGCGAGTTGTGCTGAGTTGTGCTAGGCGAGCACATGAATTTTTTCCCCTTACAAATCTCGCTCCGACCCACCGTTGCGCTCGTGAACATGGATCTTTCCCCCTCAACCGACACTCAAATTTCCAAAATTTCCGCAATTTCCAAAATTTGCGAGTTGTGCTGAGTTGTGCTAGGCGGGCACATAAGCTTTTTCCTTTGACAAATCTCGCTCCGACCCACCCTTGCGCTCGTAAACATGGATCTTTCCCCCCGACCGACACTCAAATTTCCAAAAGTTCCGCAAATTCAAAAATTTGCGAGTTGCGCTGAGCTGTGCTTGGCGAGCACATGAACTTTTTCCTCTTACAAATCTCGCTCCGACCCACCCTTGCGCTCGTAAACATGGATCTCTCCCCCCAACCGACACTCAAATTTCCAAAATTTCCGTATTTTCCAAAACTGGCGAGTTGTGCTGAGTTGTGCTAGGCGGGCACATAAGCGTTTTCCTTTTACAAATCTCGCTCCGACCCACCCTTGCGCTCGTAAACATGGATCTTTCCTCCCATCCGACACTCAAATTTCCAAAATTTCCGCAATTTCCAAAAGTTGCAAGTTGTGCTGAGTTGTGCTAGGCGAGCACATGAACTTTTCCCTCTTACAAATCTCGCTCCGACCCACCCTTGCGCTCGTGAACATGGATCTTTCCCCCCAACAGACACTCAAATTTCCGAAATTTCCGCAATTTCCAAAATTTGCAAGTTGTGCTGAGTTGTGCTAGGCAAGCACATAAACTTTTTCCTCTTACAAATCTCGCTCCGACCCACCCTTGCGCTCGTAAACATGGATATTTCCCCCCAACCGACACTCAAATTTCCAAACTTTCCGCAATTTTCGAAATTTGCGAATTGTCCTGAGTTGTGCTAGGCGAGCACTCGAACTTTTTCCCCTCACAAATCTCGCTCCGACCCACCCTTGCGGTCGTAAACATGGATCTTTCCCCCCAACCGACACTCAAATTTCCAAAATTTCCGCAATTTCCAAAATTTGCGAGTCGTGCTGAGTTGTGCTAGGCAAGCACATAAACTTTTTCCTCTTACAAATCTCGCTCCGACCCACCCTTGCGCTCGTAAACATGGATCTTTCCCCCCAACCGACACTCAAATTTCCAAAATTTCCGTATTTTCCAAAACTGGCGAGTTGTGCTGAGTTGTGCTAGGCGAGCACATGAACTTTTTCCTTTTACAAATCTCGCTCCGACCCACCGTTGCGCTCGTAAGCATGGATCTTCGCCCCCAACAGACACTCAAATTTCCAAAATTTCCGCAATTTCCAAAATTTGCGAGATATGCTGAGTTGTGCTAGGCGAGCACATGAAATTTTTCCTCCTACAAATCTCGCGCCGACCCACCCTTGCGCTCGTAAACATGGATCATTCCCCCCAATCGACACTCAACTTTCCAAAATTTCCGCAATTTCGAAAATCTGCGAAATAAGCTGAGTTGTGCTAGGCGAGCACATGAACTTTTGCCTCTTACAAATCTCGCTCCGACCCAGCCTTGCGCTCGTAAACATGGATCTTTCCGCTTCAACCGACACTCAAATTTCCAGAATTTCCGCAATTTCCAAAATTTGCGAGTTGTGCTGAGTTGTGCTAGGCGAGCACATGAATTTTTTCCCCTTACAAATCTCGCTCCGACCCACCGTTGCGCTCGTAAACATGGATCTTTCCCCCTCAACCGACACTCAAATTTCCAAAATTTCCGCAATTTCCAAAATTTGCGAGTTGTGCTGAGTTGTGCTAGGCGGGCACATAAGCTTTTTCCTTTGACAAATCTCGCTCCGACCCACCCTTGCGCTCGTAAACATGGATCTTTCCCCCTGACCGACACTCAAATTTCCAAAAGTTCTGCAAATTCAAAAATTTGCAAGTTGCGCTGAGCTGTGCTTGGCGAGCACATGAACTTTTTCCTCTTACAAATCTCGCTCCGACCCACCCTTGCGCTCGTAAACATGGATCTCTCCCCCCAACCGACACTCAAATTTCCAAAATTTCCGTATTTTCCAAAACTGGTGAGTTGTGCTGAGTTGTGCTAGGCGGGCACATAAGCGTTTTCCTTTCACAAATCTCGCTCCGACCCACCCTTGCGCTCGTAAACATGGATCTTTCCTCCCATCCGACACTCAAATTTCCAAAATTTCCGCAATTTCCAAAATTTGCAAGTTGTGCTGAGTTGTGCTAGGCGAGCACATGAACTTCTCCCTCTTACAAATCTCGCTCCGACCCACCCTTGCGCTCGTGAACATGGATCTTTCCCCCCGAAAGACACTCAAATTTCCAAAATTTCCGCAATTTCCAAAATTTGCGAGTTGTGCTGAGTTGTGCTAGGCAAGCACATAAACTTTTTCCTCTTACAAATCTCGCTCCGACCCACCCTTGCGCTCGTAAACATGGATCTTTCCCCCCAACCGAAACTCAAATTTCCAAACTTTCCGCAATTTCCGAAATTTGCGAATTGTTCTGAGTTGTGCTAGGCGAGCACTTGAACTTTTTCCCCTCACAAATCTCGCTCCGACCCACCCTTGCGGTCGTAAACATGGATCTTTCCCCCTCAACCGACACTCAAATTTCCAAAATTTCCGCAATTTCCAAAATTAGCGAGTTGTGCTGAGTTGTGCTAGGCGGGCACATAAGCTTTTTACTTTTACAAATCTCGCTCCGACCCACCCTTGCGCTCGTAAACATGGATCTTTCCCCCCAACCGACACTCAAATTTCCAAAAGTTCCGCAATTTCCAAAATTTGCGAGTTGTGCTGAGTTGTGCTAGGCGGGCACATAAGCTTTTTACTTTTACAAATCTCGCTCCGACCCACCCTTGCGCTCGTAAACATGGATCTTTCCCCCCAACCGACACTCAAATTTCCAAAAGTTCCGCAATTTCCAAAATTTGCGAGTTGTGCTGAGTTGTGCTAGGCGAGCACATGAACTTTTTGCCTTCACAAATCTCGCTCCGACCCAGCCTTGCGCTCGTAAACATGGATCTTTCCGCTTCAACCGACACTCAAATTTCCAAAATTTCCGCAATTTCCAAAATTTGCGAGTTGTGCTGAGTTGTGCTTGGCGAGCACATGAACTTTTTACTCTTACAAATCTCGCTCCGACCCACCGTTGCGCTCGTAAAAATGGATCTTTCTCCGCAACCGACACTCATATTTCGAAAATTTCCGCAATTTCCAAAATTTGTGAGTTGTGCTGAGTTGTGCTTGGCGAGCACATGAACTTTTTCCTCTTACAAATCTCGCTCCGACCCACCCTTGCGCTCGTAAACATGGATCTCTCCCCCCAACCGACACTCAAATTTCCAAAATTTCCGTATTTTCCAAAACTGGCGAGCTGTGCTAAGTTGTGCTAGGCGAGCACATGAACTTTTCCCTCTTACAAATCTCGCTCCGACCCACCGTTGCGCTCGTAAACATGGATCTTTCCCCCAACCGACACTCAAATTTCCAAAATTTCCGCAATTTCCGAAATTTGCAAGTTGTGCTGAGTTGAGCTAGGCGAGCACATGAACTTTTTCCTCTTACAAATCTCGCTCTGACCCACCCTCGCGCTCGTAAACATGGATCTTTCCCCCCAACCGACACTCAAATTTCCAAACTTTCCGCAATTTCCGAAATTTGCGAATTGTCCTGAGTTGTGCTAGGCAAGCACATGAACTTTTTCCCCTCACAAATCTCGCTCCGACCCACCCTTGCGGTCGTAAACATGGATCTTTCCCCCTCAACCGACACTCAAATTTCCAAAATTTCCGTATTTTCCAAAACTGGCGAGCTGTGCTAAGTTGTGCTAGGCGAGCACATGAACTTTTCCCTCTTACAAATCTCGCTCCGACCCACCGTTGCGCTCGTAAACATGGATCTTTCCCCCAACCGACACTCAAATTTCCAAAATTTCCGCAATTTCCGAAATTTGCAAGTTGTGCTGAGTTGAGCTAGGCGAGCACATGAACTTTTTCCTCTTACAAATCTCGCTCTGACCCACCCTCGCGCTCGTAAACATGGATCTTTCCCCCCAACCGTCACTCAAATTTCCAAACTTTCCGCAATTTCCGAAATTTGCGAATTGTCCTGAGTTGTGCTAGGCAAGCACATGAACTTTTTCCCCTCACAAATCTCGCTCCGACCCACCCTTGCGGTCGTAAACATGGATCTTTCCCCCTCAACCGACACTCAAATTTCCAAAATTTCCGTATTTTCCAAAACTGGCGAGCTGTGCTAAGTTGTGCTAGGCGGGCACATAAGCTTTTTCCTTTTACAAATCTCGCTCCGACCCACCCTTGCGCTCGTAAACATGGATATTTCCCGCCAGCCGACACTGAGATTTCCAAAATTTCCGCAATTTCCGAAATTTGCGAGTTGTGCTGAGTTGTGCTAGGCGAGCACATGAACTTCTTCCTCTTACAAATCTCGCTCTGACCCACCCTTGCGCTCGTAACCATGGATCTGTCCCCCTCAACCGACACTCAAATTTCCCAAATTTCCGTATTTTCCAAAACTGGCGAGCTGTGCTAAGTTGTGCTAGGCGCGCACATAAGCTTTTTCCTTTTACAAATCTCGCTCCGACCCACCCTTGCGGTCGTAAACATGGATCTTTCCCCCCAACCGACACTCAAATTTCCAAAATTTCCGCAATTTCCAAAATTTGCGAGTCGTGCTGAGTTGTGCTAGGCAAGCACATAAACTTTTTCCTCTTACAAATCTCGCTCCGACCCACCCTTGCGCTCGTAAACATGGATCTTTCCCCCCAACCGACACTCACATTTCCAAAATTTCCGTATTTTCCAAAACTGGCGAGTTGTGCTGAGTTGTGCTAGGCGAGCACATGAACTTTTTCCTTTTACAAATCTCGCTCCGACCCACCGTTGCGCTCGTAAGCATGGATCTTCGCCCCCAACAGACACTCAAATTTCCAAAATTTCCGCAATTTCCAAAATTTGCGAGATATGCTGAGTTGTGCTAGGCGAGCACATGAAATTTTTCCTCCTACAAATCTCGCGCCGACCCACCCTTGCGCTCGTAAACATGGATCATTCCCCCCAATCGACACTCAACTTTCCAAAATTTCCGCAATTTCGAAAATCTGCGAAATAAGCTGAGTTGTGCTAGGCGAGCACATGATCTTTTGCCTTTTACAAATCTCGCTCCGACCCAGCCTTGCGCTCGTAAACATGGATCTTTCCGCTTCAACCGACACTCAAATTTCCAGAATTTCCGCAATTTCCAAAATTTGCGAGTTGTGCTGAGTTGTGCTAGGCGAGCACATGAATTTTTTCCCCTTACAAATCTCGCTCCGACCCACCGTTGCGCTCGTAAACATGGATCTTTCCCCCTCAACCGACACTCAAATTTCCAAAATTTCCGCAATTTCCAAAATTTGCGAGTTGTGCTGAGTTGTGCTAGGCGGGCACATAAGCTTTTTCCTTTGACAAATCTCGCTCCGACCCACCCTTGCGCTCGTAAACATGGATCTTTCCCCCCGACCGACACTCAAATTTCCGAAAGTTCTGCAAATTCAAAAATTTGCAAGTCGCGCTGAGCTGTGCTTGGCGAGCACATGAACTTTTTCCTCTTACAAATCTCGCTCCGACCCACCCTTGCGCTTGTAAACATGGATCTCTCCCCCCAACCGACACTCAAATTTCCAAAATTTCCGTATTTTCCAAAACTGTCGAGTTGTGCTGAGTTGTGCTAGGCGGGCACATAAGCGTTTTCCTTCCACAAATCTCGCTCCGACCCACCCTTGCGCTTGTAAACATGGATCTCTCCCCCCAACAGACACTCAAATTTCCAAAATTTCCGCAATTTCCGAAATTTGCGAATTGTTCTGAGTTGTGCTAGGCGAGCACTTGAACTTTTTCCCCTCACAAATCTCGCTCCGACCCACCCTTGCGGTCGTAAACATGGATCTTTCCCCCTCAACCGACACTCAAATTTCCAAAATTTCCGCAATTTCCAAAATTAGCGAGTTGTGCTGAGTTGTGCTAGGCGGGCACATAAGCTTTTTACTTTTACAAATCTCGCTCCGACCCACCCTTGCGCTCGTAAACATGGATCTTTCCCCCCAACCGACACTCAAATTTCCAAAAGTCCCGCAATTTCCAAAATTTGCGAGTTGTGCTGAGTTGTGCTAGGCGAGCACATGAACTTTTTGCCTTCACAAATCTCGCTCCGACCCAGCCTTGCGCTCGTAAACATGGATCTTTCCGCTTCAACCGACACTCAAATTTCCAAAATTTCCGCAATTTCCAAAATTTGCGAGTTGTGCTGAGTTGTGCTTGGCGAGCACATGAACTTTTTCCTCTTACAAATCTCGCTCCGACCCACCGTTGCGCTCGTAAAAATGGATCTTTCTCCGCAACCGACACTCATATTTCGAAAATTTCCGCAATTTCCAAAATTTGTGAGTTGTGCTGAGTTGTGCTTGGCGAGCACATGAACTTTTTCCTCTTACAAATCTCGCTCCGACCCACCCTTGCGCTCGTAAACATGGATCTCTCCCCCCAACCGACAATCAAATTTCCAAAATTTCCGTATTTTCCAAAACTGGTGAGCTGTGCTAAGTTGTGCTAGGCGAGCACATGAACTTTTCCCTCTTACAAATCTCGCTCCGACCCACCGTTGCGCTCGTAAACATGGATCTTTCCCCCAACCGACACTCAAATTTCCAAAATTTCCGCAATTTCCGAAATTTGCAAGTTGTGCTGAGTTGAGCTAGGCGAGCACATGAACTTTTTCCTCTTACAAATCTCGCTCTGACCCACCCTCGCGCTCGTAAACATGGATCTTTCCCCCCAACCGACACTCAAATTTCCAAACTTTCCGCAATTTCCGAAATTTGCGAATTGTCCTGAGTTGTGCTAGGCAAGCACATGAACTTTTTCCCCTCACAAATCTCGCTCCGACCCACCCTTGCGGTCGTAAACATGGATCTTTCCCCCTCAACCGACACTCAAATTTCCAAAATTTCCGTATTTTCCAAAACTGGCGAGCTGTGCTAAGTTGTGCTAGGCGAGCACATGAACTTTTCTCTCTTACAAATCTCGCTCCGACCCACCGTTGCGCTCGTAAACATGGATCTTTCCCCCAACCGACACTCAAATTTCAAAAATTTCCGCAATTTCCGAAATTTGCAAGTTGTGCTGAGTTGAGCTAGGCGAGCACATGAACTTTTTCCTCTTACAAATCTCGCTCTGACCCACCCTCGCGCTCGTAAACATGGATCTTTCCCCCCAACCGTCACTCAAATTTCCAAACTTTCCGCAATTTCCGAAATTTGCGAATTGTCCTGAGTTGTGCTAGGCAAGCACATGAACTTTTTCCCCTCACAAATCTCGCTCCGACCCACCCTTGCGGTCGTAAACATGGATCTTTCCCCCTCAACCGACACTCAAATTTCCAAAATTTCCGTATTTTCCAAAACTGGCGAGCTGTGCTAAGTTGTGCTAGGCGGGCACATAAGCTTTTTCCTTTTACAAATCTCGCTCCGACCCACCCTTGCGCTCGTAAACATGGATATTTCCCGCCAGCCGACACTGAGATTTCCAAAATTTCCGCAATTTCCGAAATTTGCGAGTTGTGCTGAGTTGTGCTAGGCGAGCACATGAACTTCTTCCTCTTACAAATCTCGCTCTGACCCACCCTTGCGCTCGTAACCATGGATCTGTCCCCCTCAACCGACACTCAAATTTCCCAAATTTCCGCAATTTCCAAAATTTGCGAGTTGTGCTGAGTTGTGCTAGGCGGGCACATGAGCTTTTTCCTTTGACAAATCTCGCTCCGACCCACCCTTCCGCTCGTAAACATGGATCTTTCCCCCCGACCGACACTCAAATTTTCAAAAGTTCCGCAATTTCCAAAATCTGCGAGTTGTGCTGAGTTGTGCTAGGCGCGCACATAAGCTTTTTCCTTTTACAAATCTCGCTCCGACCCACCCTTGCGCTCGTAAACATGGATCTTTCCCGCCAGCCGACACTGAAATTTCCAAAATTTCCGCAATTTCCGAAATTTGCGAGTTGTGCTGAGTTGTGCTAGGCGAGCACATGAACTTCTTCTTCTGACAAATCTCGCTCCGACCCACCCTTGTGCTCGTAAACATGGATCATTCCCCCCAATCGACACTCAAATTTCCAAAATTTCCGCAATTTCCAAAATTTGCGAGTTGTGCTGAGTTGTGATAGGCGAGCACATGAACTTTTTCCTCTTACAAATCTCGCGCCGACCCACCCTTGCGCTCGTAAACATGGATCATTCCCCCCGACAGACACTCAAATTTTCAAAATTTCCGCGATTTCCAAAATTTGCGAAATGTGCTGATTTGTGCTAGGCGAGCACATGAACTTTTTCCTCTTACAAATCTCGCGCCGACCCACCCTTGCGCTCGTAAACATGGATTATTGCCCCCAATCGACACTAAAATTTCCAAAGGTTCCGCAATTTCCGAAATTTGCGAATTGTGCTGAGTTTACTAGGCAAGCACATGAACTTTATCCTCTTACAAATTTTGCTCCGACCCACCCTTGCGCTCGTAAACATGGATCTTTCCCCCCAGCCGACACTCAAATTTCCAAAATTTCCGCAATTTCCACAATTTGCGAGTTGTGCTGAGTTGTGCTAACCGAGCCCATGAACTTTTTCCTCTTACAAATCTCGCTCCGGCCCACCCTTGCGCTCGTAAACATGGATCTTTTCCCCCAACCGACACTCAAATTTCCCAAATTTCCGCAATTTCCGAAATTTGTGAGTTGTGCTGAGTTGTGCTAGGCGAGCACATGAACTTTTTCCTCTCGCGAATCTCGCCCTGACCCACCCTTGCGCTCGTAAACATGGATCCTTCCCCCCAACCGACACTCACATTTCCAAAATTTCCGCAATTTCCAAAATTTGCGAGTTGTGCTGAGTTTTGCTATGCTAGCACATGAACGTTTTTCTCTTTCAAATCTCGTCCGACCCACCCTTGCGCTCGTAAACATGGATCTTTCCCCACAACCGACACTCAAATTTCCGAAATTTCCGCAATATCCAAAATCTGCGGGATGTGCTGAGTTGTGCTAGGCGAGCACATGAGCTTTTCCCTCTTACAAATCTCGCGCCGACCCACCCTTGCGCTCGTAAGCATGGTTCTTCGCCCCCAACAGACACTCAAATTTCCAAAATTTCCGCAATTTCAAAAATGTGCGAGTTGTGCTGAGTTGTGCTAGGCGGCACATAAACTTTTTCCTTTTACAAATCTCGCTCCGACCCACCCTTGCGCTCGTAAACATGGATCTTTCCCCCCATCTGACACTCAAATTTCCAAAATTTCCGCGATTCCCAAAATTTGCGAAATGTGCTGAGTTGTGCTAGGCGAGCACATGAACTTTTTCCTCTTACAAATCTCGCGCCGACCCACCCTTGCGCTCGTAAACATGGATCATTCCCCCCAATCGACACTCAAATTTCCGAAATTTCCGCAATTTCGGAAATTTGCGAGTTGTGCTGAGTTGTGCTAGGCGGGCACATAAACTTTTTCCTTTGACAAATCTCGCTCCGACCCACCCTTGCGCTCGTAAACATGGATCTTTCCCCCCATCGGACACTCGAATTTCCAAAATTTCCGCAATTCCCAAAATTTGCGAAATGTGCTGAGTTGTGCTAGGCGAGCACATGAATTTTTTCCCCTTAAAAATCTCGCTCCGACCCACCCTTGCGCTCGTAAACATGGATCTTTCCCCCCATCCGACACTCAAATTTCCAAAATTTCCGCAATTTCCAAAATTTGCGACTTGTGCTGAGTTGTGCTAGGCGAGCACATGAACTTTTTCCCCTTACAAATCTCGCTCCGACCCACCCTTGCGCTCGTACACATGGATCTTTCCGCCTCATCCGACACTCAAATTTCCAAAATTTCCGCAATTTCCAAATTTTGCGAGATGTGCTGAGTTGTGCTAGGCGAGCACGTAAACTTTTTCCTCTCACAAATCTCGCTCCGACCCACCCTCGCGCTCGTAAGCATGGATCTTCGCCCCCAACAGACACTCAAATTTCCAAAATTTCCGCAATTTCCAAAATTTGCGAGATGTGCTGAGTTGTGCTTGGCGAGCACATGAAATTTTTCCCCCTACAAATCTCGCGCCGACCCACCCTTGCGCTCGTAAACATGGATCATTCCCCCCAATCGACACTAAAATTTCCAAAATTTCCGCAATTTCCGAAATTTGCGAGTTGTGCTGAGTTGTGCTAGGCGAGCACCTGAATTTTTTCCCCTTAAAAATCACGCTCCGACCCACCCTTGCGCTCGTAAACAAGGATCTTTTCCCCTCAACCGACACTCAAATTTCCAAAATTTCCGCAATTTCCAAATTTTGCGAGTTGTGCTGAGTTGTGCTAGGCGAGCACATAAACTTTTTCCTCTCACAAATCTCGCTCCGACCCACCCTTGCGCTCGTAAGCATGGATCTTCGCCCCCGACAGACACTCAAATTTTCAAAATTTCCGCGATTTCCAAAATTTGCGAGATGTGCTGATTTGTGCTAGGCGAGCACATGAACTTTTTCCTCTTACAAATCTCGCGCCGACCCACCCTTGCGCTCGTAAACATGGATCATTCCCCCCAATCGACACTAAAATTTCCAAAATTTCCGCAATTTCCGAAATTTGCGAATTGTGCTGAGTTTACTAGGCAAGCACATGAACTTTATCCTCTTACAAATTTTGCTCCGACCCACCCTTGCGCTCGTAAACATGGATCTTTCCCCCCAGCCGACACTCAAATTTCCAAAATTTCCGCAATTTCCACAATTTGCGAGTTGTGCTGAGTTGTGCTATGCGAGCCCATGAACTTTTTCCTCTTACAAATCTCGCTCCGGCCCACCCTTGCGCTCGTAAACATGGATCTTTTCCCCCAACCGACACTCAAATTTCCCAAATTTCCGCAATTTCCGAAATTTGCGAGTTGTGCTGAGTTGTGCTAGGCGAGCACATGAACTTTTTCCTCTCGCGAATCTCGCCCTGACCCACCCTTGCGCTCGTAAACATGGATCCTTCCCCCCAACCGACACTCAAATTTCCAAAATTTCCGCAATTTCCAAAATTTGCGAGTTGTGCTGAGTTGTGCTATGCTAGCACATGAACGTTTTCCTCTTACAAATCTCGTCCGACCCACCCTTGCGCTCGTAAACATGGATCTTTCCCCACAACCGACACTCAAATTTCCGCAATATCCAAAATCTGCGAGATGTGCTGAGTTGTGCTAGGCGAGCACATGAGCTTTTCCCTCTTACAAATCTCGCGCCGACCCACCCTTGCGCTCGTAAGCATGGTTCTTCGCCCCCAACAGACACTCAAATTTCCAAAATTTCCGCAATTTCGAAAATTTGCGAGTTGTGCTGAGTTGTGCTAGGCGGGCACATAATCTTTTTCCTTTTACAAATCTCGCTCCGACCCACCCTTGCGCTCGTAAACATGGATCTTTCCCCCCATCTGACACTCAAATTTCCAAAATTTCCGCAATTCCCAAAATTTGCGAAATGTGCTGAGTTGTGCTAGGCGAGCACATGAACTTTTTCCTCTGACAAATCTCGCGCCGACCAACCCTTGCGCTCGTAAACATGGATCTTTCCCCCCATCCGACACTCAAATTTCCAAAATTTCCGCAATTTCCAAAATTTGCGACTCGTGCTGAGTTGTGCTAGGCGAGCACATAAATTTTTTCCCCTTACAAATCTCGCTCCGACCCACCCTTGCGCTCGTAAACATGGATCTTTCCGCCTCATCCGACACTCAAATTTCCAAAATTTCCGCAATTTCCAAATTTTGCGAGATGTGCTGAGTTGTGCTAGGCGAGCACGTAAACTTTTTCCTCTCACAAATCTCGCTCCGACCCACCCTCGCGCTCGTAAGCATGGATCTTCGCCCCCAACAGACACTCAAATTTCCAAAATTTCCGCAATTTCCAAAATTTGCGAGATGTGCTGAGTTGTGCTTGGCGAGCACATGAAATTTTTCCCCTACAAATCTCGCGCCGACCCACCCTTGCGCTCGTAAACATGGATCATTCCCCCCAATCGACACTCAAATTTCCAAAATTTCCGCAATTTCCGAAATTTGCGAGTTGTGCTGAGTTGTGCTAGGCGAGCACATGAATTCTTTCTCATTAAAAATCACGCTCCGACCCACCCTTGCGCTCGTAAACATGGATCTTTTCCCCTCAACCGACACTCAAATTTCCAAAATTTCCGCAATTTCCAAATTTTGCGAGATGTGCTGAGTTGTGCTAGGCGAGCACATAAACTTTTTCCTCTCACAAGTCTCGCTCCGACCCACCCTTGCGCTCGTAAGCATGGATCTTCGCCCCCGACAGACCCTCAAATTTTCAAAATTTCCGCGATTTCCAAAATTTGCGAGATGTGCTGATTTGTGCTAGGCGAGCACATGAACTTTTTCCTCTCGCGAATCTCGCCCCGACCCACCCTTGCGCTCGTAAACATGGATCCTTCCCCCCAACCGACACTCAAATTTCCAAAATTTCCGCAATTTCCAAAATTTGCGAGTTGTGCTCAGTTTTGCTATGCTAGCACATGAACTTTTTCCTCTTACAAATCTCGTCCGACCCACCCTTGCGCTCGTAAGCATGGTTCTTCGCCCCCAACAGACACTCAAATCTCCAAAATTTCCGCAATTTCCAAAATCTGCGAGATGTGCTGAGTTGTGCTAGGCGAGCACATGAGCTTTACCCTATTACAAATCTCGCGCCGACCCACCCTTGCGCTCGTAAGCATGGTTCTTCGCCCCCAACAGACACTCAAACATCCAAAATTTCCGCAATTTCCAAAATTTGCGAGATGTGCTGAGTTGTGCTTGGCGAGCAGATGAAATTTTTCCCCCTACAAATCTCGCGCCGACCCACCCTTGCGCTCGTAAACATGGATCATTCCCCCCAATCGACACTCAAATTTCCAAAATTTCCGCAATTTCCGAAATTTGCGAGTTGTGCTGAGTTGTGCTAGGCGAGCACATGAATTTTTTCCCCTTAAAAATCACGCTCCGACCCACCCTTGCGCTCGTAAACAAGGATCTTTTCCCCTCAACCGACACTCAAATTTCCAAAATTTCCGCAATTTCCAAATTTTGCGAGTTGTGCTGAGTTGTGCTAGGCGAGCACATAAACTTTTTCCTCTCACAAATCTCGCTCCGACCCACCCTTGCGCTCGTAAGCATGGATCTTCGCCCCCGACGGACACTCAAATTTTCAAAATTTCCGCGATTTCCAAAATTTGCGAGATGTGCTGATTTGTGCTAGGCGAGCACATGAACTTTTTCCTCTTACAAATCTCGCGCCGACCCACCCTTGCGCTCGTAAACATGGATTATTCCCCCCAATCGACACTAAAATTTCCAAAATTTCCGCAATTTCCGAAATTTGCGAATTGTGCTGAGTTGACTAGGCAAGCACATGAACTTTATCCTCTTACAAATTTTGCTCCGGCCCACCCTTGCGCTCGTAAACATGGATCTTTTCCCCCAACCGACACTCAAATTTCCCAAATTTCCGCAATTTCCGAAATTTGTGAGTTGTGCTGAGTTGTGCTAGGCGAGCACATGAACTTTTTCCTCTCGCGAATCTCGCCCTGACCCACCCTTGCGCTCGTAAACATGGATCCTTCCCCCCAACCGACACTCAAATTTCCAAAATTTCCGCAATTTCCAAAATTTGCGAGTTGTGCTGAGTTTTGTTATGCTAGCACATGAACGTTTTCCTCTTACAAATCTCGTCCGACCCACCCTTGCGCTCGTAAACATGGATCTTTCCCCACAACCGACACTCAAATTTCCGAAATTTCCGCAATATCCAAAATCTGTCAGATGTGCTGAGTTGTGCTAGGCGAGCACATGAGCTTTTCCCTCTTACAAATCTCGCGCCGACCCACCCTTGCGCTCGTAAGCATGGTTCTTCGCCCCCAACAGACACTCAAATTTCCAAAATTTCCGCAATTTCCAAAATTTGCGAGTTGTGCTAACTTGTGCTAGGCGAGCACATGAACTTTTTGCTCTCACAAATGTCGCCCCGACCCACCCTTGCGCTCGTCAGCATGGTTCTTCGCCCCCAACAGACACTCAAACATCCAAAATTTCCGCAATTTCCAAAATTTGCGAGATGTGCTGAGTTGTGCTTGGCGAGCAGATGAAATTTTTCCCCCTACAAATCTCGCGCCGACCCACCCTTGCGTTTGTAAACATGGATCATTCCCCCCAATCGACACTCAAATTTCCAAAATTTCCGCAATTTCCGAAATTTGCGAGTTGTGCTGAGTTCTGCTAGGCGGGCACATAAGCTTTTTACTTTCACATATCTCGCTCCGACCCACCCTTGCGCTCGTAAACATGGATCTTTCCCCCTCCACCGACACTCAAATCTCCAAAAGTTCCGCAATTTCCAAAATTTGCGAGTTGTGCTGAGTTGTGCTAGGCGAGCACATGAACTTTTTGCCCTCACAAATCTCGCTCCGACCCACCATTGCGCTCGTAAGCATGGTTCTTTGCCCCCAACAGACACTCAAATTTCCAAAATTTCCGCAATTTCCAAAATTTGCGAGTTGTGCTGAGTTGTGCTAGGCTTGCACATGAGCTTTTTCCTTTTACAAATCTCGCTCCGACCCACCCTTGCGCTCGTAAACATGGATCTTTCCCCCCAACCGACACTCAAATTTCCAAAATTTCCGCAATTTCCAAAATTCGCGACTCGTGCTGAGTTGTGCTAGGCAACCACATAAACTTTTTCCTCTTACAAATTTCGCGCCGACCCACCCGTGCGCTCGTGAACATGGATATTTCCCTCCAACCGACACTGAAATTTCCAGAATTTCCGCAATTTCTCAAATTTGCGAGTTGTGCTGAGTTGTGCTAGGCTAGCACATGAACTTTTTCCTCTGACGAATCTCGCTCCGACCCACCCTTGCGCTCGTAAACATGGATCTTTCCCCCCAACGGACAATCAAATTTCCAAAATTTCCGCAATTTCCAAAATTTGCGAATTGTGCTGAATTGTGCTAGGCAAGCACATAAACTTTTTTCTCTTACAAATCTCGCTCCGACCCACCTTTGCGCTCGTAAACATGGATCTTTCCCCCCCAACCGACACTCAAATTTCCAAAATTTCCGCAATTTCCAAAATTTGCGAATTGTGCTGAGTTGTGCTAGGCGAGCACACTAACTTTTTCCCCTTACAAATCTCGCTCCGACCCATTCTTGCGCTCGTAAACATGGATCTTTCCTCCTCAACCGACACTCAAATTTCCAAAATTTCTGCAACTTCCAAATTTTGCGAGTTCTGCTGAGTTGTGCCAGGCGAGCACATGAACTTTATCCCCTTACAAATTTCGCGCCGACCCACCCTTGCGCTCGTAAACATGGATCTTTCCCCCCAACCGACACTCAAATTTCCAAAATTTCCGCAATTTCCAAAATTTGCGAGTTGTGCTGAGTTGTGCTAGGCGAGCACATGAACTTTTTTCTCCTACAAATCTCGCTCCGACCCACCCTTGCGCTCGTAAACATGGATCTTTCCCCCCAACCGACACTCAAATTTCCGAAATTCGTGAGTTGTGCTGAGTTGTGCTAGGCGAGCACATGAACTTTTTTCCCTTACGAATCTCGCTCCGACCCACCCTTGCGCTCGTAAACATGGATCTTTCCCCCTCCACCGACACTCAAATCTCCAAAAGTTCCGCAATTTCCAAAATTTGCGAGTTGTGCTGAGTTGTGCTAGGCGAGCACATGAACTTTTTGCCCTCACAAATCTCGCTCCGACCCACCATTGCGCTCGTAAGCATGGTTCTTTGCCCCCAACAGACACTCAAATTTCCAAAATTTCCGCAATTTCCAAAATTTGCGAGTTGTGCTGAGTTGTGCTAGGCTTGCACATGAGCTTTTTCCTTTTACAAATCTCGCTCCGACCCACCCTTGCGCTCGTAAACATGGATCTTTCCCCCCAACCGACACTCAAATTTCCAAAATTTCCGCAATTTCCAAAATTCGCGACTCGTGCTGAGTTGTGCTAGGCAACCACATAAACTTTTTCCTCTTACAAATTTCGCGCCGACCCACCCGTGCGCTCGTGAACATGGATATTTCCCTCCAACCGACACTGAAATTTCCAGAATTTCCGCAATTTCTCAAATTTGCGAGTTGTGCTGAGTTGTGCTAGGCTAGCACATGAACTTTTTCCTCTGACGAATCTCGCTCCGACCCACCCTTGCGCTCGTAAACATGGATCTTTCCCCCCAACGGACAATCAAATTTCCAAAATTTCCGCAATTTCCAAAATTTGCGAATTGTGCTGAATTGTGCTAGGCAAGCACATAAACTTTTTTCTCTTACAAATCTCGCTCCGACCCACCTTTGCGCTCGTAAACATGGATCTTTCCCCCCCAACCGACACTCAAATTTCCAAAATTTCCGCAATTTCCAAAATTTGCGAATTGTGCTGAGTTGTGCTAGGCGAGCACACTAACTTTTTCCCCTTACAAATCTCGCTCCGACCCATTCTTGCGCTCGTAAACATGGATCTTTCCTCCTCAACCGACACTCAAATTTCCAAAATTTCTGCAACTTCCAAATTTTGCGAGTTCTGCTGAGTTGTGCCAGGCGAGCACATGAACTTTATCCCCTTACAAATTTCGCGCCGACCCACCCTTGCGCTCGTAAACATGGATCTTTCCCCCCAACCGACACTCAAATTTCCAAAATTTCCGCAATTTCCAAAATTTGCGAGTTGTGCTGAGTTGTGCTAGGCGAGCACATGAACTTTTTTCTCCTACAAATCTCGCTCCGACCCACCCTTGCGCTCGTAAACATGGATCTTTCCCCCCAACCGACACTCAAATTTCCGAAATTCGTGAGTTGTGCTGAGTTGTGCTAGGCGAGCACATGAACTTTTTTCCCTTACGAATCTCGCTCCGACCCACCCTTGCGCTCGTAAACATGGATCTTTCCCCCCAACCGACACTCAAATTTCCAAAATTTCCGCAATTTCCGAAATTTGCGAGTTGTGCTGAGTTGTGCTAGGCGAGCACATGATCTTTTTACCCTTACAAATCTCCCTCCGAACCACCATTGCGCTCGTAAGCATGGTTCTTCGCCCCCAACCGACACTCAAATTTCCAAAATTTCCGAAATTTCACAAATTTGCGAGTTGTGCTGAGTTGTGCTAGGCGAGCACATGAACTTTTTCCTCTTACAAATCTCGCTCCGACCCACCCTTGCGCTCGTAAACATGGATCTTTGCCCCACACCGACACTCAAATTTCGAAAATTCGCGAGTTGTGCTGAGTTGTGCTAGGCGAGCACATGAACTTTTTTCTCTTACAAATCTCGCTCCGACCCACCCTTGCGCTCGTAAACATGGATCTTTCCCCACAACCAACACTCAAATTTCCGCAATTTCCGCAATTTCCAAAATTTGCGAGTGGTGCTGAGCTGTAATAGGCGAGCACATGATTTTTTTTCTCTTACAAATCTCGCTCCGACCCACCCTTGCGCTCGTAAACATGGATCTTTCCCCCCAATCGACACTCAAACTTTCAAAATTTCCGCAATTTCCAAAATTTGCGAGTCGTGCTAAGTTGTGCTAGGCGAGTACACGAACTTTTTCCACTTACAAATCTCGCTCCGACCCACCCTTGCGCTCGTAAACACGGATCTTTCCCCCCATCCGACACTCAAATTTCAAAAATTTCCGCAATTTCCAAAATTTGCGAGTTGTGCTAAGTTGTGCTAGGCGAGCACATGAACTTTTTCCTCTCACAAATGTCGCCCCGACCCACCCTTGCGCTCGTAAACATGGATCTTTCCCCCCAACCGACACTCAAATTTCGAAAATTTCCGCAATTTCCAAAATTTGCGAGTTGTGCTGAGTTGTGCTAGGCGAGCACATGAACTTTGTCCGCTTACAAATCTCGCTCCGACCCACCCTTGCGCTCGTAAACATGGATCTTTCCCCCCAACCGACACTCAAATTTCCAAAATTTCCGCAATTTCCAAAATTCGCGACTCGTGCTGAGTTGTGCTAGGCAACCACATAAACTTTTTTGTCTTACAAATTTCGCGCCGACCCACCCGTGCGCTCGTGAACATGGAGATTTTCCTCCAACCGACACTCAAATTTCCAGAATTTCCGCAATTTCTCAAATTTGCGAGTTGTGCTGAGTTGTGCTAGGCGAGCACATGAACTTTTTTCTCTCACAAATCTCGCGCCGGCCCACCCTTGCGCTTGTAAACATGGATCTTTCCCCCCAACCGACACTCGAATTTCCAAAATTTCCGCAATTTCCACAATTTGCGAGTTGTGCTGGGTTGTGCTAGGCGAGCACATGAACTTTTTCCTCTTACAAATCTCGCTCCGACCCACCCTTGCGCTCGTAAACATGGATCTTTCCCCCCAACCGACACTCGAATTTCCAAAATTTCCGCAATTTTCACAATTTGCGAGTTGTGCTGAGTTGTGCTAGGCGAGCACATGAATTTTGTCCCCTTACAAATCTCGCTCCGACCCACCCTTGCGCTCGTAAACATGGATCTTTCCCACCAACCGACACTCAAATTTCCAAAATCTCCGTATTTACCAAAACTGGCGAGTTGTGCTGAGTTGTGCTAGGCGGGCACATGAACTTTTTCCTCGTACAAATTTCGCGCCGACCCACCCTTGCGCTCGTAAACATGGATCTTTTCCTCCAACCGAAACTCAAATTTCGAAAAATTCCGCAATTTCCAAAATTTGTGAGTTGTGCTGAGTTGTGCTAGGCGAGCACATGAAATTTTTCCTCCTACAAATCTCGCGCCGACCCACCCTTGCGCTCGTAAACATGGATCATTCCCCCCAATCGACACTCAACTTTCCAAAATTTCCGCAATTTCGAAAATCTGCGAAATAAGCTGAGTTGTGCTGGGCGAGCACATGAACTTTTGCCTCTTACAAATCTCGCTCCGACCCAGCCTTGCGCTCGTAAACATGGATCTTTCCGCCTCAACCGACACTCAAATTTCCAAAATTTCCGCAATTTCCAAATTTTGCGAGTTGTGCTGCGTTGTGCTAGGCGAGCACATAGACTTTTTCCTCTCACAAATCTCGCTCCGACCCACCCTCGCGTTCGTAAGCATGGATCTTCGCCCCCAACAGACACTCAAATTTCCAAAATTTCCGCAATTTCCAAAATTTGCGAGATGTGCTGAGTTGTGCTAGGCGTGCACATGAAATTTTTCCTCCTACAAATCTCGCGCCGACCCACCCTTGCGCTCGTAAACATGGATCATTCCCCCCAATCGACACTCAAATTTCCAAAATTTCCGCAATTTCCAAAATTTGCGAGTTGTGCTGAGTTGTGCTAGGCGAGCACATGAATTTTTTCCCCTTACAAATCTCGCTCCGACCCACCCTTGCGCTCGTAAACATGGATCTTTCCCCCTCAACCGACACTCAAATTTCCAAAATTTCCGCAATTTCCAAATTTTGCGAGATGTGCTGAGTTGTGCTAAGCGAGCACATGAGCTTTTTCCTCTTACAAATCTCGCTTCGACCCACCCTTGTGCTCGTAAACATGGATCATTCCCCCCAATCGACACTCAAATTTCCAAACTTTCCGCAATTTCCGAAATTTGCGAATTTTGCTGAGTTGTGCTAGGCGAGCACATGTACTTTTTCCCCTCACAAATTTCGCTCTGACCCACCCGTGCGCTCGTAACCATGGATCTGTCCCCCTCAACCGACACTCAAATTTCCCAAATTTCCGCAATTTCCAAAATTTGCGAGTTGTGCTGAGTTGTGCTAGGCGGGCACATAAGCTTTTTCCTTTGACAAATCTCGCTCCGACCCACCCTTCCGCTCGTAAACATGGATCTTTCCCCCCGACCGACACTCAAATTTCCAAAAGTTCCGCAATTTCCAAAATCTGCGAGTTGTGCTGAGTTGTGCTAGGCGGGCACATAAGCTTTTTCCTTTTACAAATCTCGCTCCGACCCACCCTCGCGCTCGTAAACATGGATCTTTCCCGCCAGCCGACACTGATATTTCCAAAATTTCCGCAATTTCCGAAATTTGCGAGTTGTGCTGAGTTGTGCTAGGCGAGCACATGAACTTCTTCCTCTTACAAATCTCGCTCTGACCCACCCTTGCGCTCGTAACCATGGATCTGTCCCCCTCAACCGACACTCAAATTTCCCAAATTTCCGCAATTTCCAAAATTTGCGAGTTGTGCTGAGTTGTGCTGGGCGGGCACATGAGCTTTTTCCTTTGACAAATCTCGCTCCGACCCACCCTTCCGCTCGTAATCATGGATCTTTCCCCCCGACCGACACTCAAATTTCCAAAAGTTCCGCAATTTCCAGAATCTGCGAGTTTTGCTGAGTTGTGCTAGGCGGGCACATAAGCTTTTTCCTTTTACAAATCTCGCTCCGACCCACCCTTGCGCTCGTAAACATGGATCTTTCCCGCCAGCCGACACTGAAATTTCCAAAATTTCCGCAATTTCCGGAATTTGCGAGTTGTGCTGAGTTGTGCTAGGCGAGCACATGAACTTCTTCTTCTGACAAATCTCGCTCCGACCCACCCTTGTGCTCGTAAACATGGATCATTCCCCCCAATCGACACTCAAATTTCCAAAATTTCCGCAATTTCCAAAATTTGCGAGTTGTGCTGAGTTGTGCTAGGCGAGCACATGAACTTTTCCCCCTTACAAATCTCGCTCCGACCCACCCTTGCGCTCGTAAACATGGATCTTTCCGCCTCAACCGACACTCAAATTTCCAAAATTTCCGCAATTTCCAAATTTGGCGAGTTGTGCTGAGTTGTGCTACGCGAGCACATGAACTTTTTCCCCTCACAAATGTCGCCCCGACACACCCTTGCGCTCGTAAACATGGATCTTTCCCCCCAACCGACTCTCAAATTTCCAAAATTTCCGCAAATTCGAAAATTTGCGAGTTGTGCTGAGTTGTGCTTGGCAAGCACATGAACTTTTTCCTCTTACAAATCTCGCTCCGACCCACCCTTACGCTCGTAAACATGGATCTTTCCCCCCAACAGACACTCAAATTTTCAAAATTTCCGCAATTTCCGAAATTTGCGACTTGTGCTGAGTTTTGATAGGCGAACACATAAACTTTTTCCTCTCACGAATTTCGCTCCGACTCACCGTTGCGCTCGTAAGCATGGATCTTCGCCCCCAACAGACACTCGAATTTCCAAAATTTCCGTATTTTCCAAAACTGGCAAGTTGTGCTGAGTTGTGCTAGGCGAGCACATGAACTTTTTTCTCTTACAAATCTAGCGCCGACCCACCCTCGCGCTCGTAAACATGGATCTTTCCCCCCAACCGACACTCGAATTTCCAAAATTTTCGCAATTTCCACAATTTGCGAGTTGTGCTGAGTTGTGCTAGGCGAGCAAATGAACTTTTTCCTCTCACAAATCTCGCTCCGAACCACCCTTGCGCTCGTAAACATGGATCTTTCCCACCAACCGACACTCAAATTTCCAAAATTTCCGTATTTTCCAAAACTGGCGAGTTCTGCTGAGTTGTGCTAGGCGAGCACATGAACTTTATCCGCTTACAAATCTCGCGCCGACCCACCCTTGCGCTCGTAAACATGGATCTTTCCCCCCAACCGACACTCAAATTTCCAAAATTTCCGCAATTTCCGAAATTTGCGAGATGTGCTGAGTTGTGCTAGGCGAGCACATGAACTTTTTCCTCTTACAAATCTCGCTCCGACCCACCCTTGCGCTCGTAAACATGAATCTTTCCCCCCAACCGACACTCAAATTTCCAAAATTTCCGTATTTTCCAAAACTGGCGAGTTGTGCTGAGTTGTGCTAGGCGAGCACATGAAGTTTTTCCTTTTACAAATCTCGCTCCGACCCACCGTTGCGCTCGTAAGCATGGATCTTCGCCCCCAACAGACACTCAAATTTCCAAAATTTCCGCAATTTCCAAAATTTGCGAGATGTGCTGAGTTGTGCTAGGCGAGCACATGAAATTTTTCCTCCTACAAATCTCGCGCCGACCCACCCTTGCGCTCGTAAACATGGATCATTCCCCCCAATCGACACTCAACTTTCCAAAATTTCCGCAATTTCGAAAATCTGCGAAATAAGCTGAGTTGTGCTAGGCGAGCACATGAACTTTTGCCTCTTACAAATCTCGCTCCGACCCAGCCTTGCGCTCGTAAACATGGATCTTTCCGCCTCAACCGACAATCAAATTTCCAAAATTTCCGCAATTTCCAAATTTTGCCAGTCGTGCTGAGTTGTGCTAGGTGAGCACATAGACTTTTTCCTCTCACAAATCTCGCTCCGACCCACCCTCGCGTTCGTAAGCATGGATCTTCACCCCGAACAGACACTCAAATTTCCAAAATTTCCGCAATTTCCAAAATTTGCGAGATGTGCTGAGTTGTGCTAGGCGAGCACATGAAATTTTTCCTCCTACAAATCTCGCGCCGACCCACCCTTGCGCTCGTAAACATGGATCATTCCCCCCAATCGACACTCAAATTTCCAAAATTTCCGCAATTCCCAAAATTTGCGAGTTGTGCTGAGTTGTGCTAGGCGAGCACATGAATTTTTTCCCCTTACAAATCTCGCTCCGACCCACCGTTGCGCTCGTGAACATGGATCTTTCCCCCTCAACCGACACTCAAATTTCCAAAATTTCCGCAATTTCCAAAATTTGCGAGTTGTGCTGAGTTGTGCTAGGCGGGCACATAAGCATTTTCCTTTGACAAATCTCGCTCCGACCCACCCTTGCGCTCGTAAACATGGATCTTTCCCCCCGACCGACACTCAAATTTCCAAAAGTTCCGCAAATTCAAAAATTTGCGAGTTGCGCTGAGCTGTGCTTGGCGAGCACATGAACTTTTTCCTCTTACAAATCTCGCTCCGACCCACCCTTGCGCTCGTAAACATGGATCTCTCCCCCCAACCGACACTCAAATTTCCAAAATTTCCGTATTTTCCAAAACTGGCGAGTTGTGCTGAGTTGTGCTAGGCGGGCACATAAGCGTTTTCCTTTTACAAATCTCGCTCCGACCCACCCTTGCGCTCGTAAACATGGATCTTTCCTCCCATCCGACACTCAAATTTCCAAAATTTCCGCAATTTCCAAAAGTTGCAAGTTGTGCTGAGTTGTGCTAGGCGAGCACATGAACTTTTCCCTCTTACAAATCTCGCTCCGACCCACCCTTGCGCTCGTGAACATGGATCTTTCCCCCCAACAGACACTCAAATTTCCGAAATTTCCGCAATTTCCAAAATTTGCAAGTTGTGCTGAGTTGTGCTAGGCAAGCACATAAACTTTTTCCTCTTACAAATCTCGCTCCGACCCACCCTTGCGCTCGTAAACATGGATATTTCCCCCCAACCGACACTCAAATTTCCAAACTTTCCGCAATTTTCGAAATTTGCGAATTGTCCTGAGTTGTGCTAGGCGAGCACTCGAACTTTTTCCCCTCACAAATCTCGCTCCGACCCACCCTTGCGGTCGTAAACATGGATCTTTCCCCCCAACCGACACTCAAATTTCCAAAATTTCCGCAATTTCCAAAATTTGCGAGTCGTGCTGAGTTGTGCTAGGCAAGCACATAAACTTTTTCCTCTTACAAATCTCGCTCCGACCCACCCTTGCGCTCGTAAACATGGATCTTTCCCCCCAACCGACACTCAAATTTCCAAAATTTCCGTATTTTCCAAAACTGGCGAGTTGTGCTGAGTTGTGCTAGGCGAGCACATGAACTTTTTCCTTTTACAAATCTCGCTCCGACCCACCGTTGCGCTCGTAAGCATGGATCTTCGCCCCCAACAGACACTCAAATTTCCAAAATTTCCGCAATTTCCAAAATTTGCGAGATATGCTGAGTTGTGCTAGGCGAGCACATGAAATTTTTCCTCCTACAAATCTCGCGCCGACCCACCCTTGCGCTCGTAAACATGGATCATTCCCCCCAATCGACACTCAACTTTCCAAAATTTCCGCAATTTCGAAAATCTGCGAAATAAGCTGAGTTGTGCTAGGCGAGCACATGAACTTTTGCCTCTTACAAATCTCGCTCCGACCCAGCCTTGCGCTCGTAAACATGGATCTTTCCGCTTCAACCGACACTCAAATTTCCAGAATTTCCGCAATTTCCAAAATTTGCGAGTTGTGCTGAGTTGTGCTAGGCGAGCACATGAATTTTTTCCCCTTACAAATCTCGCTCCGACCCACCGTTGCGCTCGTAAACATGGATCTTTCCCCCTCAACCGACACTCAAATTTCCAAAATTTCCGCAATTTCCAAAATTTGCGAGTTGTGCTGAGTTGTGCTAGGCGGGCACATAAGCTTTTTCCTTTGACAAATCTCGCTCCGACCCACCCTTGCGCTCGTAAACATGGATCTTTCCCCCTGACCGACACTCAAATTTCCAAAAGTTCTGCAAATTCAAAAATTTGCAAGTTGCGCTGAGCTGTGCTTGGCGAGCACATGAACTTTTTCCTCTTACAAATCTCGCTCCGACCCACCCTTGCGCTCGTAAACATGGATCTCTCCCCCCAACCGACACTCAAATTTCCAAAATTTCCGTATTTTCCAAAACTGGTGAGTTGTGCTGAGTTGTGCTAGGCGGGCACATAAGCGTTTTCCTTTCACAAATCTCGCTCCGACCCACCCTTGCGCTCGTAAACATGGATCTTTCCTCCCATCCGACACTCAAATTTCCAAAATTTCCGCAATTTCCAAAATTTGCAAGTTGTGCTGAGTTGTGCTAGGCGAGCACATGAACTTCTCCCTCTTACAAATCTCGCTCCGACCCACCCTTGCGCTCGTGAACATGGATCTTTCCCCCCGAAAGACACTCAAATTTCCAAAATTTCCGCAATTTCCAAAATTTGCGAGTTGTGCTGAGTTGTGCTAGGCAAGCACATAAACTTTTTCCTCTTACAAATCTCGCTCCGACCCACCCTTGCGCTCGTAAACATGGATCTTTCCCCCCAACCGAAACTCAAATTTCCAAACTTTCCGCAATTTCCGAAATTTGCGAATTGTTCTGAGTTGTGCTAGGCGAGCACTTGAACTTTTTCCCCTCACAAATCTCGCTCCGACCCACCCTTGCGGTCGTAAACATGGATCTTTCCCCCTCAACCGACACTCAAATTTCCAAAATTTCCGCAATTTCCAAAATTAGCGAGTTGTGCTGAGTTGTGCTAGGCGGGCACATAAGCTTTTTACTTTTACAAATCTCGCTCCGACCCACCCTTGCGCTCGTAAACATGGATCTTTCCCCCCAACCGACACTCAAATTTCCAAAAGTTCCGCAATTTCCAAAATTTGCGAGTTGTGCTGAGTTGTGCTAGGCGGGCACATAAGCTTTTTACTTTTACAAATCTCGCTCCGACCCACCCTTGCGCTCGTAAACATGGATCTTTCCCCCCAACCGACACTCAAATTTCCAAAAGTTCCGCAATTTCCAAAATTTGCGAGTTGTGCTGAGTTGTGCTAGGCGAGCACATGAACTTTTTGCCTTCACAAATCTCGCTCCGACCCAGCCTTGCGCTCGTAAACATGGATCTTTCCGCTTCAACCGACACTCAAATTTCCAAAATTTCCGCAATTTCCAAAATTTGCGAGTTGTGCTGAGTTGTGCTTGGCGAGCACATGAACTTTTTACTCTTACAAATCTCGCTCCGACCCACCGTTGCGCTCGTAAAAATGGATCTTTCTCCGCAACCGACACTCATATTTCGAAAATTTCCGCAATTTCCAAAATTTGTGAGTTGTGCTGAGTTGTGCTTGGCGAGCACATGAACTTTTTCCTCTTACAAATCTCGCTCCGACCCACCCTTGCGCTCGTAAACATGGATCTCTCCCCCCAACCGACACTCAAATTTCCAAAATTTCCGTATTTTCCAAAACTGGCGAGCTGTGCTAAGTTGTGCTAGGCGAGCACATGAACTTTTCCCTCTTACAAATCTCGCTCCGACCCACCGTTGCGCTCGTAAACATGGATCTTTCCCCCAACCGACACTCAAATTTCCAAAATTTCCGCAATTTCCGAAATTTGCAAGTTGTGCTGAGTTGAGCTAGGCGAGCACATGAACTTTTTCCTCTTACAAATCTCGCTCTGACCCACCCTCGCGCTCGTAAACATGGATCTTTCCCCCCAACCGACACTCAAATTTCCAAACTTTCCGCAATTTCCGAAATTTGCGAATTGTCCTGAGTTGTGCTAGGCAAGCACATGAACTTTTTCCCCTCACAAATCTCGCTCCGACCCACCCTTGCGGTCGTAAACATGGATCTTTCCCCCTCAACCGACACTCAAATTTCCAAAATTTCCGTATTTTCCAAAACTGGCGAGCTGTGCTAAGTTGTGCTAGGCGAGCACATGAACTTTTCCCTCTTACAAATCTCGCTCCGACCCACCGTTGCGCTCGTAAACATGGATCTTTCCCCCAACCGACACTCAAATTTCCAAAATTTCCGCAATTTCCGAAATTTGCAAGTTGTGCTGAGTTGAGCTAGGCGAGCACATGAACTTTTTCCTCTTACAAATCTCGCTCTGACCCACCCTCGCGCTCGTAAACATGGATCTTTCCCCCCAACCGTCACTCAAATTTCCAAACTTTCCGCAATTTCCGAAATTTGCGAATTGTCCTGAGTTGTGCTAGGCAAGCACATGAACTTTTTCCCCTCACAAATCTCGCTCCGACCCACCCTTGCGGTCGTAAACATGGATCTTTCCCCCTCAACCGACACTCAAATTTCCAAAATTTCCGTATTTTCCAAAACTGGCGAGCTGTGCTAAGTTGTGCTAGGCGGGCACATAAGCTTTTTCCTTTTACAAATCTCGCTCCGACCCACCCTTGCGCTCGTAAACATGGATATTTCCCGCCAGCCGACACTGAGATTTCCAAAATTTCCGCAATTTCCGAAATTTGCGAGTTGTGCTGAGTTGTGCTAGGCGAGCACATGAACTTCTTCCTCTTACAAATCTCGCTCTGACCCACCCTTGCGCTCGTAACCATGGATCTGTCCCCCTCAACCGACACTCAAATTTCCCAAATTTCCGTATTTTCCAAAACTGGCGAGCTGTGCTAAGTTGTGCTAGGCGCGCACATAAGCTTTTTCCTTTTACAAATCTCGCTCCGACCCACCCTTGCGGTCGTAAACATGGATCTTTCCCCCCAACCGACACTCAAATTTCCAAAATTTCCGCAATTTCCAAAATTTGCGAGTCGTGCTGAGTTGTGCTAGGCAAGCACATAAACTTTTTCCTCTTACAAATCTCGCTCCGACCCACCCTTGCGCTCGTAAACATGGATCTTTCCCCCCAACCGACACTCAAATTTCCAAAATTTCCGTATTTTCCAAAACTGGCGAGTTGTGCTGAGTTGTGCTAGGCGAGCACATGAACTTTTTCCTTTTACAAATCTCGCTCCGACCCACCGTTGCGCTCGTAAGCATGGATCTTCGCCCCCAACAGACACTCAAATTTCCAAAATTTCCGCAATTTCCAAAATTTGCGAGATATGCTGAGTTGTGCTAGGCGAGCACATGAAATTTTTCCTCCTACAAATCTCGCGCCGACCCACCCTTGCGCTCGTAAACATGGATCATTCCCCCCAATCGACACTCAACTTTCCAAAATTTCCGCAATTTCGAAAATCTGCGAAATAAGCTGAGTTGTGCTAGGCGAGCACATGATCTTTTGCCTTTTACAAATCTCGCTCCGACCCAGCCTTGCGCTCGTAAACATGGATCTTTCCGCTTCAACCGACACTCAAATTTCCAGAATTTCCGCAATTTCCAAAATTTGCGAGTTGTGCTGAGTTGTGCTAGGCGAGCACATGAATTTTTTCCCCTTACAAATCTCGCTCCGACCCACCGTTGCGCTCGTAAACATGGATCTTTCCCCCTCAACCGACACTCAAATTTCCAAAATTTCCGCAATTTCCAAAATTTGCGAGTTGTGCTGAGTTGTGCTAGGCGGGCACATAAGCTTTTTCCTTTGACAAATCTCGCTCCGACCCACCCTTGCGCTCGTAAACATGGATCTTTCCCCCCGACCGACACTCAAATTTCCGAAAGTTCTGCAAATTCAAAAATTTGCAAGTCGCGCTGAGCTGTGCTTGGCGAGCACATGAACTTTTTCCTCTTACAAATCTCGCTCCGACCCACCCTTGCGCTTGTAAACATGGATCTCTCCCCCCAACCGACACTCAAATTTCCAAAATTTCCGTATTTTCCAAAACTGGCGAGTTGTGCTGAGTTGTGCTAGGCGGGCACATAAGCGTTTTCCTTTCACAAATCTCGCTCCGACCCACCCTTGCGCTCGTGAACATGGATCTTTCCCCCCAACAGACACTCAAATTTTCAAAATTTCCGCAATTTCCGAAATTTGCGAATTGTTCTGAGTTGTGCTAGGCGAGCACTTGAACTTTTTCCCCTCACAAATCTCGCTCCGACCCACCCTTGCGGTCGTAAACATGGATCTTTCCCCCTCAACCGACACTCAAATTTCCAAAATTTCCGCAATTTCCAAAATTAGCGAGTTGTGCTGAGTTGTGCTAGGCGGGCACATAAGCTTTTCACTTTTACAAATCTCGCTCCGACCCACCCTTGCGCTCGTAAACATGGATCTTTCCCCCCAACCGACACTCAAATTTCCAAAAGTCCCGCAATTTCCAAAATTTGCGAGTTGTGCTGAGTTGTGCTAGGCGAGCACATGAACTTTTTGCCTTCACAAATCTCGCTCCGACCCAGCCTTGCGCTCGTAAACATGGATCTTTCCGCTTCAACCGACACTCAAATTTCCAAAATTTCCGCAATTTCCAAAATTTGCGAGTTGTGCTGAGTTGTGCTTGGCGAGCACATGAACTTTTTCCTCTTACAAATCTCGCTCCGACCCACCGTTGCGCTCGTAAAAATGGATCTTTCTCCGCAACCGACACTCATATTTCGAAAATTTCCGCAATTTCCAAAATTTGTGAGTTGTGCTGAGTTGTGCTTGGCGAGCACATGAACTTTTTCCTCTTACAAATCTCGCTCCGACCCACCCTTGCGCTCGTAAACATGGATCTCTCCCCCCAACCGACAATCAAATTTCCAAAATTTCCGTATTTTCCAAAACTGGCGAGCTGTGCTAAGTTGTGCTAGGCGAGCACATGAACTTTTCCCTCTTACAAATCTCGCTCCGACCCACCGTTGCGCTCGTAAACATGGATCTTTCCCCCAACCGACACTCAAATTTCCAAAATTTCCGCAATTTCCGAAATTTGCAAGTTGTGCTGAGTTGAGCTAGGCGAGCACATGAACTTTTTCCTCTTACAAATCTCGCTCTGACCCACCCTCGCGCTCGTAAACATGGATCTTTCCCCCCAACCGACACTCAAATTTCCAAACTTTCCGCAATTTCCGAAATTTGCGAATTGTCCTGAGTTGTGCTAGGCAAGCACATGAACTTTTTCCCCTCACAAATCTCGCTCCGACCCACCCTTGCGGTCGTAAACATGGATCTTTCCCCCTCAACCGACACTCAAATTTCCAAAATTTCCGTATTTTCCAAAACTGGCGAGCTGTGCTAAGTTGTGCTAGGCGAGCACATGAACTTTTCATTCTTACAAATCTCGCTCCGACCCACCGTTGCGCTCGTAAACATGGATCTTTCCCCCAACCGACACTCAAATTTCAAAAATTTCCGCAATTTCCGAAATTTGCAAGTTGTGCTGAGTTGAGCTAGGCGAGCACATGAACTTTTTCCTCTTACAAATCTCGCTCTGACCCACCCTCGCGCTCGTAAACATGGATCTTTCCCCCCAACCGTCACTCAAATTTCCAAACTTTCCGCAATTTCCGAAATTTGCGAATTGTCCTGAGTTGTGCTAGGCAAGCACATGAACTTTTTCCCCTCACAAATCTCGCTCCGACCCACCCTTGCGGTCGTAAACATGGATCTTTCCCCCTCAACCGACACTCAAATTTCCAAAATTTCCGTATTTTCCAAAACTGGCGAGCTGTGCTAAGTTGTGCTAGGCGGGCACATAAGCTTTTTCCTTTTACAAATCTCGCTCCGACCCACCCTTGCGCTCGTAAACATGGATATTTCCCGCCAGCCGACACTGAGATTTCCAAAATTTCCGCAATTTCCGAAATTTGCGAGTTGTGCTGAGTTGTGCTAGGCGAGCACATGAACTTCTTCCTCTTACAAATCTCGCTCTGACCCACCCTTGCGCTCGTAACCATGGATCTGTCCCCCTCAACCGACACTCAAATTTCCCAAATTTCCGCAATTTCCAAAATTTGCGAGTTGTGCTGAGTTGTGCTAGGCGGGCACATGAGCTTTTTCCTTTGACAAATCTCGCTCCGACCCACCCTTCCGCTCGTAAACATGGATCTTTCCCCCCGACCGACACTCAAATTTTCAAAAGTTCCGCAATTTCCAAAATCTGCGAGTTGTGCTGAGTTGTGCTAGGCGCGCACATAAGCTTTTTCCTTTTACAAATCTCGCTCCGACCCACCCTTGCGCTCGTAAACATGGATCTTTCCCGCCAGCCGACACTGAAATTTCCAAAATTTCCGCAATTTCCGAAATTTGCGAGTTGTGCTGAGTTGTGCTAGGCGAGCACATGAACTTCTTCTTCTGACAAATCTCGCTCCGACCCACCCTTGTGCTCGTAAACATGGATCATTCCCCCCAATCGACACTCAAATTTCCAAAATTTCCGCAATTTCCAAAATTTGCGAGTTGTGCTGAGTTGTGATAGGCGAGCACATGAACTTTTCCCCCTTACAAATCTCGCTCCGACCCTCCCTTGCGCTCGTAAACATGGATCTTTCCGCCTCAACCGACACTCAAATTTCCAAAATTTCCGCAATTTCCAAATTTGGCGAGTTGTGCTGAGTTGTGCTACGCGAGCACATGAACTTTTTCCTCTCACAAATGTCGCCCCGACACACTCTTGCGCTCGTAAACATGGATCTTTCCCCCCAACCGACTCTCAAATTTTCAAAATTTCCGCAATTTCCGAAATTTGTGACTTGTGCTGAGTTTTGATAGGCGAACACATAAACTTTTTCCTCTCACGAATCTCGCTCCGACTCACCCTTGCGCTCGTAAGCATGGATCTTCGCCCCCAACAGACACTCGAATTTCCAAAATTTCCGTATTCTCCAAAACTGGCGAGTTGTGCTGAGTTGTGCTAGGCGAGCACATGAACTTTTTTCTCTTACAAATCTAGCGCCGACCCACCCTTGCGCTCGTAAACATGGATCTTTCCCCCCAACCGACACTCGAATTTCCAAAATTTTCGCAATTTCCACAATTTGCGAGTTGTGCTGAGTTGTGCTAGGCAAGCACATGAACTTTTTCCCCTCACAAATCTCGCTCCGACCCACCCTTGCGGTCGTAAACATGGATCTTTCCCACTCAACCGACACTCAAATTTCCAAAATTTCCGGAATTTCCAAAATTTGCGAGTTGTGCTGAGTTCTGCTAGGCGGGCACATAAGCTTTTTACTTTTACATATCTCGCTCCGACCCACCCTTGCGCTCGTAAACATGGATCTTTCCCCCCAACCGACACTCAAATTTCCAAAAGTTCCGCAATTTCCAAAATTTGCGAGTTGTGCTGAGTTGTGCTAGGCGAGCACATGAACTTTTTGCCCTTACAAATCTCGCTCCGACCCACCATTGCGCTCGTAAGCATGGTTCTTCGCCCCCAACAGACACTCAAATTTCCAAAATTTCCGCAATTTCCAAAATTTGCGAGTCGTGCTGAGTTGTGCTAGGCTTGCACATGAGCTTTTTCCTTTTACAAATCTCGCTCCGACCCACCCTTGCGCTCGTAAACATGGATCTTTCCCCCCAACCGACACTCAAATTCCAAAAATTTCCGCAATTTTCAAAATTTGCGAGTTGTGCTGAGTTGTGCTAGGCGAGCACATGAGCTTTGTCCCCTTACAAATCTCGCTCCGACCCACCGTTGCGCTCGTAAACATGGATCTTTCCCCCATCCGACACTCAAATTTCCGAAATTTCCGCAATTTCCAAAATTTGCGAATCGTGCTAAGTTGTGCTAGGCGAGCACATGAACTTTTTCCTCTCACAAATCTCGCCCCGACCCGCCCTCGCGCTCGTAAACATGGATCTTTCCCTCAACCGACACTCAAATTTCCAAAATTTCCGCAATTTCCACAATTTGCGAGTTGCGCTGAGTTGTGCTAGGCGAGCAAATGAACTTTCTCCCTTTACAAATCTCGCTCCGACCCACACTCGCGCTCGTAAACATGGATCTTTCCCCCCATCCGACACTCAAATTTCCAAACTTTCCGCAATTTCCGAAATTTGCGAATTGTCCTGAGTTGTGCTAGGCGAGCACTTGAACTTTTTCCTCTCACAAATCTCGCCCCGACCCGCCCTCGCGCTCGTAAACATGGATCTTTCCCTCAACCGACACTCGAATTTCCAAAATTTCCGCAATTTCCACAATTTGCTAGTTGCGCTGAGTTGTGCTAGGCGAGCACATGAACTTTTTCCCTTTACAAATCTCGCTCCGACCCACCCTTGCGCTCGTAAACATGGATCTTTCCCCCCATCCGACACTCAAATTTCCAAAATTTCCGCAATTTCCGAAATTTGCAAGTTGTGCTGAGTTGTGCTAGGTGAGCACATGAACTTTTTCCTCTTGCAAATCTCGCTCCGACCCACCCTTGCGCTCGTGAACATGGATATTTTCCCCCAACAGACACTCAAATTTCCAAGATTTCCGCAATTTCCAAAATTTGCGACTTGTGCTGAGTTGTGCTAGGCAAGCACATAAACTTTTTCCTCTTACAAATCTCGCTCTGACCCACCCTTGCGCTCGTAAACATGGATCTTTCCCCCCAACCGACACTCATATTTCGAAACTTTCCGCAATTTCCGAAATTTGCGAATCGTCCTGAGTTGTGCTAGGCGAGCACTTGAACTTTTTTCCCTCACAAATCTCGCTCCGACCCACCCTTGCGGTCGTGAACATGGATCTTTCCCCCTCAACTGACACTCAAATTTCCAAAATTTCCGCAATTTCCAAAATTTGCGAGTTGTGCTGAGTTGTGCTAGGCGGGCACATAAGCTTTTTACTTTCACAAATCTCGCTCCGACCCACCGTTGCGCTCGTAAACATGGATCTTTCCCCCCAACCGACACTTAAATTTCCAAAAGTTCCGCAATTGCCAAAATTTGCGAGTTGTGCAGAGTTGTGCTAGGCGAGCACATGAATTTTTTGCCCTTACAAAGCTCGCTCCGACCCACCATTGCGCTCGTAAGCATGGTTCTTCGCCCCCAACAGACACTCAAATTTCCAAAATTTCCGCAATTTCCAAAATTTGCGATTTGTGCTGAGTTGTGCTAGGCGGGCACATAGGCGTTTTCCTTTTACAAATCTCGCTCCGACCCACCCTTGCGCTCGTAAACATGGATCTTTCCCCCCATCCGACACTCAAATTTCCAAAATTTCCGCAATTTCCAAAATTTGCAAGTTGTGCTGAGTTGTGCTAGGCGAGCACATGAACTTTTCCCTCTTACAAATCTCGCTCCGACCCACCCTTGCGCTCGTGAACATGGATCTTTCCCCGCAACAGACACTCAAATTTCCAAAATTTCCGCAATTTCCAAAATTTGCGAAATGTGCTGAGTTGTGCGAGGCAAGCACATAAACTTTTTCCTCTTACAAATCTCGCTCCGACCCACCCTTGCGCTCGTAAACATGGATCTTTCCCCCCAACCGACACTCAAATTTCCAAACTTTCCGCAATTTCCGAAATTTGCGAATTGTCCTGAGTTGTGCTAGGCGAGCACTTGAACTTTTTCCCCTCACAAATCTCGCTCCGACCCACCCTTGCGGTCGTAAACATGGATCTTTCCCCCTCAACCGACACTCAAATTTCCAAAATTTCCGCAATTTCCAAAATTTGCGAGTTGTGCTGAGTTGTGCTAGGCGGGCACATAAGCTTTTTACTTTTACAAATCTCGCTCCGACCCACCCTTGCGCTCGTAAACATGGATCTTTACCCCCAACCGACACTCAAATTTCCAAAAGTTCCGCAATTTCCAAAATTTGCGAGTTGTGCTGAGTTGTGCTAGGCGAGCACATGAACTTCTTGCCCTTACAAATCTCGCTCCGACCCACCATTGCGCTCGTAAGCATGGTTCTTCGCCCCCAACAGACACTCAAATTTCGAAAATTTCCGCAATTTCCAAAATTTGTGAGTTGTGCTGAGTTGTGCTAGGCGAGCACATGAACTTTATCCGCTTACAAATCTCGCGCCGACCCACCCTTGCGCTCGTAAACATGGATCTTTCCCCCCAACCGACACTCAAATTTCCAAAATTTCCGCAATTTCCGAAATTTGCGAGATGTGCTGAGTTGTGCTAGGCGAGCACATGAACTTTTTCCTCCTACGAATCTCGCTCCGACCCACCCTTGCGCTCGTAAACATGGATCTTTCCCCCCAACCGACACTCAAATTTCCAAAATTTCCGCAATTTCCACAATTTGCGAGTTGCGCTGAGTTGTGCTAGGCGAGCATATGAACTTTATCCGCTTACAAATCTCGCGCCGACCCACCCTCGCGCTCGTAAACATGGATCTTTCCCCCCAACCGACACTCATATTTCGAAACTTTCCGCAATTTCCGAAATTTGCGAATCGTCCTGAGTTGTGCTAGGCGAGCACTTGAACTTTTTTCCCTCACAAATCTCGCTCCGACCCACCCTTGCGGTCGTAAACATGGATCTTTCCCCCTCAACTGACACTCAAATTTCCAAAATTTCCGCAATTTCCAAAATTTGCGAGTTGTGCTGAGTTGTGCTAGGCAGGCACATAAGCTTTTTACCTTCACAAATCTCGCTCCGACTCACCCTTGCGCTCGTAAACATGGATCTTTCCCCCCAACCGACACTCAAATTTCCAAAAGTTCCGCAATTTCCAAAATTTGCGAGTTGTGCTGAGTTGTGCTAGGCGGGCACATAAGCGTTTTCCTTTTACAAATCTCGCTCCGACCCACCCTTGCGCTCGTAAACATGGATCTTTCCCCCCATCCGACACTCAAATTTCCAAAATTTCCGCAATTTCCAAAATTTGCAAGTTGTGCTGAGTTGTGCTAGGCGAGCACATGAACTTTTCCCTCTTACAAATCTCGCTCCGACCCACCCTTGCGCTCGTGAACATGGATCTTTCCCCCCAACAGACACTCAAATTTCCAAAATTTCCGCAATTTCCAAAATTTGCGAGTTGTGCTGAGTTGTGCTAGGCAAGCACATAAACTTTTTCCCCTTACAAATCTCGCTCCGACCCACCCTTGCGCTCGTAAACATGGATCTTTCCCCCCAACCGACACTCAAATTTCCAAACTTTCCGCAATTTCCGAAATTTGCGAATTGTCCTGAGTTGTGCTAGGCGAGCACTTGAACTTTTTCCCCTCACAAATCTCGCTCCGACCCACCCTTGCGGTCGTAAACATGGATCTTTCCCCCTCAACCGACACTCAAATTTCCAAAATTTCCGCAATTTCCAAAATTTGCGAGTTGTGCTGAGTTGTGCTAGGCGGGCACATAAGCTTTTTACTTTTACAAATCTCGCTCCGACCCACCCTTGCGCTCGTAAACATGGATCTTTCCCCCCAACCGACACTCAAATTTCCAAAAGTTCCGCAATTTCCAAAATTTGCGAGTTGTGCTGAGTTGTGCTAGGCGAGCACATGAACTTTTTGCCCTTACAAATCTCGCTCCGACCCACCATTGCGCTCGTAAGCATGGTTCTTCGCCCCCAACAGACACTCAAATTTCGAAAATTTCCGCAATTTCCAAAATTTGTGAGTTGTGCTGAGTTGTGCTAGGCGAGCACATGAACTTTATCCGCTTACAAATCTCGCGCCGACCCACCCTTGCGCTCGTAAACATGGATCTTTCCCCCCAACCGACACTCAAATTTCCAAAATTTCCGCAATTTCCGAAATTTGCGAGATGTGCTGAGTTGTGCTAGGCGAGCACATGAACTTTTTCCTCTTACGAATCTCGCTCCGACCCACCCTTGCGCTCGTAAACATGGATCTTTCCCCCCAACCGACACTCAAATTTCCAAAATTTCCGCAATTTCCACAATTTGCGAGTTGCGCTGAGTTGTGCTAGGCGAGCATATGAACTTTTTCCCTTCACAAATCTCGCTCCGACCCACCCTCGCGCTCGTAAACATGGATCTTTCCCCCCATCCGACACTCAAATTTCCAAAATTTCCGCAATTTCCAAAATTTGCAAGTTGTGCTGAGTTGTGCTAGGCGAGCACATGAACTTTTTCCCCTTACAAATCTCGCTCCGACCCACCCGTGCGCTCGTGAACATGGATCTTTCCCCCCAACAGACACTCAAATTTCCAAAATTTCCGAAATTTCCAAAATTTGTGACTTGTGCTGAGTTGTGCTAGGCAAGCACATAAACTTTTTCCTCTTACAAATCTCGCTCCGACCCACCCTTGCGCTCGTAAACATGGATCTTTCCCCCCAACCGACACTCAAATTTCCAAACTTTCCCTAATTTCCGAAATTTGCGAATTGTCCTGAGTTGTGCTAGGCGAGCACTTGATCTTTTTCCCCTCGCAAGTCTCGCTCCGACCCGGCCTTGCGGTCGTAAACATGGATCTTTCCCCCTCAACCGACACTCAAATTTCCAAAATTTCCGCAATTTCCAAAATTTGCGAGTTGTGCTGAGTTGTGCTAGGCGGAGACATAAGCTTTTTACTTTTACAAATCTCGCGCCGACCCACCCTTGCGCTCGTACACATGGATCTTTTTCCCCAACCGACACTCAAATTTCCAAACTTTCCGCAATTTCCGAAATTTGCGAATTGTGCTGAGTTGTGCTAGGCGAGCACATGAACTTTTTCCCCTTACACATCTCGCGCCGACCCACCCGTGCGCTCGTAAACATGGATCATTCCCCCCAACCGACACTCAAATTTCCAAAAGTTCCGCAATTGCCAAAATTTGCGAGTTGTGCAGAGTTGTGCTAGGCGAGCACATGAATTTTTTGCCCTTACAAAGCTCGCTCCGACCCACCATTGCGCTCGTAAGCATGGTTCTTCGCCCCCAACAGACACTCAAATTTCCAAAATTTCCGCAATTTCCAAAATTTGCGATTTGTGCTGAGTTGTGCTAGGCGGGCACATAGGCGTTTTCCTTTTACAAATCTCGCTCCGACCCACCCTTGCGCTCGTAAACATGGATCTTTCCCCCCATCCGACACTCAAATTTCCAAAATTTCCGCAATTTCCAAAATTTGCAAGTTGTGCTGAGTTGTGCTAGGCGAGCACATGAACTTTTCCCTCTTACAAATCTCGCTCCGACCCACCCTTGCGCTCGTGAACATGGATCTTTCCCCGCAACAGACACTCAAATTTCCAAAATTTCCGCAATTTCCAAAATTTGCGAAATGTGCTGAGTTGTGCTAGGCAAGCACATAAACTTTTTCCTCTTACAAATCTCGCTCCGACCCACCCTTGCGCTCGTAAACATGGATCTTTCCCCCCAACCGACACTCAAATTTCCAAACTTTCCGCAATTTCCGAAATTTGCGAATTGTCCTGAGTTGTGCTAGGCGAGCACTTGAACTTTTTCCCCTCACAAATCTCGCTCCGACCCACCCTTGCGGTCGTAAACATGGATCTTTCCCCCTCAACCGACACTCAAATTTCCAAAATTTCCGCAATTTCCAAAATTTGCGAGTTGTGCTGAGTTGTGCTAGGCGGGCACATAAGCTTTTTACTTTTACAAATCTCGCTCCGACCCACCCTTGCGCTCGTAAACATGGATCTTTACCCCCAACCGACACTCAAATTTCCAAAAGTTCCGCAATTTCCAAAATTTGCGAGTTGTGCTGAGTTGTGCTAGGCGAGCACATGAACTTCTTGCCCTTACAAATCTCGCTCCGACCCACCATTGCGCTCGTAAGCATGGTTCTTCGCCCCCAACAGACACTCAAATTTCGAAAATTTCCGCAATTTCCAAAATTTGTGAGTTGTGCTGAGTTGTGCTAGGCGAGCACATGAACTTTATCCGCTTACAAATCTCGCGCCGACCCACCCTTGCGCTCGTAAACATGGATCTTTCCCCCCAACCGACACTCAAATTTCCAAAATTTCCGCAATTTCCGAAATTTGCGAGATGTGCTGAGTTGTGCTAGGCGAGCACATGAACTTTTTCCTCCTACGAATCTCGCTCCGACCCACCCTTGCGCTCGTAAACATGGATCTTTCCCCCCAACCGACACTCAAATTTCCAAAATTTCCGCAATTTCCACAATTTGCGAGTTGCGCTGAGTTGTGCTAGGCGAGCATATGAACTTTATCCGCTTACAAATCTCGCGCCGACCCACCCTCGCGCTCGTAAACATGGATCTTTCCCCCCAACCGACACTCATATTTCGAAACTTTCCGCAATTTCCGAAATTTGCGAATCGTCCTGAGTTGTGCTAGGCGAGCACTTGAACTTTTTTCCCTCACAAATCTCGCTCCGACCCACCCTTGCGGTCGTAAACATGGATCTTTCCCCCTCAACTGACACTCAAATTTCCAAAATTTCCGCAATTTCCAAAATTTGCGAGTTGTGCTGAGTTGTGCTAGGCAGGCACATAAGCTTTTTACCTTCACAAATCTCGCTCCGACCCACCCTTGCGCTCGTAAACATGGATCTTTCCCCCCAACCGACACTCAAATTTCCAAAAGTTCCGCAATTTCCAAAATTTGCGAGTTGTGCTGAGTTGTGCTAGGCGGGCACATAAGCGTTTTCCTTTTACAAATCTCGCTCCGACCCACCCTTGCGCTCGTAAACATGGATCTTTCCCCCCATCCGACACTCAAATTTCCAAAATTTCCGCAATTTCCAAAATTTGCAAGTTGTGCTGAGTTGTGCTAGGCGAGCACATGAACTTTTCCCTCTTACAAATCTCGCTCCGACCCACCCTTGCGCTCGTGAACATGGATCTTTCCCCCCAACAGACACTCAAATTTCCAAAATTTCCGCAATTTCCAAAATTTGCGAGTTGTGCTGAGTTGTGCTAGGCAAGCACATAAACTTCTTCCCCTTACAAATCTCGCTCCGACCCACCCTTGCGCTCGTAAACATGGATCTTTCCCCCCAACCGACACTCAAATTTCCAAACTTTCCGCAATTTCCGAAATTTGCGAATTGTCCTGAGTTGTGCTAGGCGAGCACTTGAACTTTTTCCCCTCACAAATCTCGCTCCGACCCACCCTTGCGGTCGTAAACATGGATCTTTCCCCCTCAACCGACACTCAAATTTCCAAAATTTCCGCAATTTCCAAAATTTGCGAGTTGTGCTGAGTTGTGCTAGGCGGGCACATAAGCTTTTTACTTTTACAAATCTCGCTCCGACCCACCCTTGCGCTCGTAAACATGGATCTTTCCCCCCAACCGACACTCAAATTTCCAAAAGTTCCGCAATTTCCAAAATTTGCGAGTTGTGCTGAGTTGTGCTAGGCGAGCACATGAACTTTTTGCCCTTACAAATCTCGCTCCGACCCACCATTGCGCTCGTAAGCATGGTTCTTCGCCCCCAACAGACACTCAAATTTCGAAAATTTCCGCAATTTCCAAAATTTGTGAGTTGTGCTGAGTTGTGCTAGGCGAGCACATGAACTTTATCCGCTTACAAATCTCGCGCCGACCCACCCTTGCGCTCGTAAACATGGATCTTTCCCCCCAACCGACACTCAAATTTCCAAAATTTCCGCAATTTCCGAAATTTGCGAGATGTGCTGAGTTGTGCTAGGCGAGCACATGAACTTTTTCCTCTTACGAATCTCGCTCCGACCCACCCTTGCGCTCGTAAACATGGATCTTTCCCCCCAACCGACACTCAAATTTCCAAAATTTCCGCAATTTCCACAATTTGCGAGTTGCGCTGAGTTGTGCTAGGCGAGCATATGAACTTTTTCCCTTCACAAATCTCGCTCCGACCCACCCTCGCGCTCGTAAACATGGATCTTTCCCCCCATCCGACACTCAAATTTCCAAAATTTCCGCAATTTCCAAAATTTGCAAGTTGTGCTGAGTTGTGCTAGGCGAGCACATGAACTTTTTCCCCTTACAAATCTCGCTCCGACCCACCCGTGCGCTCGTGAACATGGATCTTTCCCCCCAACAGACACTCAAATTTCCAAAATTTCCGGAATTTCCAAAATTTGTGACTTGTGCTGAGTTGTGCTAGGCAAGCACATGAACTTTTTCCTCTTACAAATCTCGCTCCGACCCACCCTTGCGCTCGTAAACATGGATCTTTCCCCCCAACCGACACTCAAATTTCCAAACTTTCCCTAATTTCCGAAATTTGCGAATTGTCCTGAGTTGTGCTAGGCGAGCACTTGATCTTTTTCCCCTCGCAAGTCTCGCTCCGACCCGGCCTTGCGGTCGTAAACATGGATCTTTCCCCCTCAACCGACACTCAAATTTCCAAAATTTCCGCAATTTCCAAAATTTGCGAGTTGTGCTGAGTTGTGCTAGGCGGAGACATAAGCTTTTTACTTTTACAAATCTCGCGCCGACCCACCCTTGCGCTCGTACACATGGATCTTTTTCCCCAACCGACACTCAAATTTCCAAACTTTCCGCAATTTCCGAAATTTGCGAATTGTGCTGAGTTGTGCTAGGCGAGCACATGAACTTTTTCCCCTTACACATCTCGCGCCGACCCACCCGTGCGCTCGTAAACATGGATCATTCCCCCCAACCGACACTCAAATTTCCAAAAGTTCCGCAATTTCGAAAATTTGCGAGTTGTGCTGAATGTGCTAGGCGAGCACATGAACTTTTTACCCCTACAATTCTCGCTCCGACCCACTATTGCGCTCGTAAGCATGATTCTTCGCCCCCAACAGACACTCAAATTTCCAAAATTTCCGCAATTTCCAAAATTTGCGAGTTGTGCTGAGTTGTGCTAGGCGAGCACATGAACTTCTTGCCTTTACAAATCTCGCTCCGACCCACCATTGCGCTCGTAAGCATGGTTCTTCGCCCCCAACAGACACTCAAATTTCCAAAATTTCCGCAATTTCCAAGATTTGCGAGTTGTGCTGAGTTGTGCTAGGCTTGCACATAAGCTTTTTCTTTTTACAAATCTCGCTCCGACCCACCCTTGCGCTCGTAAACATGGATCTTTCCCCTCAACCGACACTCAAATTCCAAAAATTTCCGCAATTTCCAAAATTTGCGAAGTGTGCTGAGTTGTGCTAGGCGAGCACATGAACTTTGTCCTCTTACAAATCTCGCTCCGACCCACCCTTGCGCTCGTGAACATGGATCTTTCCCCCCAACAGACACTCAAATTTCCAAGATTTCCGCAATTTCCAAAATTTGCGACTTGTGCTGAGTTGTGCTGGGCAAGCACATAAACTTTTTCCTCTTACAAATCTCGCTCCGACACACCCTTGCGCTCGTAAACATGGATCTTTCCCCCCATCCGACACTCAAATTTCCAAAGTTTCCGCAATTTCCGAAATTTGCGAATTGTCCTGAGTTGTGCTAGGCGAGCACTTGAACTTTTTCCTCTCACAAATCTCGCCCCGACCCGCCCTCGTGCTCGTAAACATGGATCTTTCCCCCAACCGACACTCAAATTTCCAAAATTTCCGCAATTTCCACAATTTGCGAGTTGCGCTAAGTTGTGCTAGGCGAGCACATGAACTTTTTCCCTTTACAAATCTCGCTCCGACCCACCCTCGCGCTCGTAAACACTGATCTTTCCCCCCATCCGACACTCAAATTTCCAAAATTTCCGCAATTTCCAAAATTTGCAAATTGTGCTGAGTTGTGCTAGGCGAGCACATGAACTTTTTCCTCTTACAAATCTCGCTCCGACCCACCCTTGCGCTCGTGAACATGGATATTTCCCCCCAACAGACACTCAAATTTCCAAGATTTCCGCAATTTCCAAAATTTGCGAATTGTGCTGAGTTGTGCTAGGCAAGCACATAAACTTTTTCCTCTTACAAATCTCGCTCCGACCCACCCTTGCGCTCGTAAACATGGATCTTTCCCCCCAACCGACACTCAAATTTCCAAACTTTCCGCAATTTCCGAAATTTGCGAATTGTCCTGAGTTGTGCTAGGCGAGCACTTGAACTTTTTCCCCTCACAAATCTCGGTCCGACCCACCCTTGCGGTCGTAAACATGGATCTTTCCCCCTCAACTGACACTCAAATTTCCAAAATTTCCGCAATTTCCAAAATTTGCGAGTTGTGCTGAGTTGTGCTAGGCGGGCACATAAGCTTTTTACTTCTACAAATCTCGCTCCGACCCACCCTTGCGCTCGTAAACATGGATCTTTCCCCCCAACCGACACTCAAATTTCCAAAAGTTCCGCAATTGCCAAAATTTGCGAGTTGTGCTGAGTTGTGCTAGGCGAGCACATGAACTTTTTGCCCTTACAAATCTCGCTCCGACCCACCATTGCGCTCGTATGCATGGTTCTTCGCCCCCAACAGACACTCAAATTTCCAAAATTTCCGCAATTTCCAAAATTTGCGAGTCGTGCTGAGTTGTGCTAGGCGGGCACATAAGCGTTTTCCTTTTACAAATCTCGCTCCGACCCACCCTTGCGCTCGTAAACATGGATCTTTCCCCCCATCCGACACTCAAATTTCCAAAATTTCCGCAATTTCCAAAATTTGCAAATTGTGCTGAATTGTGCTAGGCGAGCACATGAACTTTTCCCTCTTACAAATCTCGCTCCGACCCACCCTTGCGCTCGTGAACACGGATCTTTCCCCCCAACAGACACTCAAATTTCCAAAATTTCCGCAATTTCCAAAATTTGCGTAATGTGCTGAGTTGTGCTAGGCAAGCACATAAACTTTTTCCTCTTACAAATCTCGCTCCGACGCACCCTTGCGCTCGTAAACATGGATCTTTCCCCCCAACCGACACTCAAATTTCCAAACTTTCCGCAATTTCCGAAATTCGCGAATTGTCCTGAGTTGTGCTAGGCGAGCACTTGAACTTTTTCCCCTCACAAATCTCGCTCCGACCCACCCTTGCGGTCGTAAACATGGATCTTTCCGCCTCAACCGACACTCAAATTTCCAAAATTTCCGCAATTTCCAAAATTTGCGAGTTGTGCTGAGTTGTGCTAGGCGGGCACATAAGATTTTTACTTTTACAAATCTCGCTCCGACCCACCCTTGCGCTCGTAAACATGGATCTTTCCCCCCAACCGACACTCAAATTTCCAAAAGTTCCGCAATTTCCAAAGTTTGCGAGTTGTGCTGAGTTGTGCTAGGCGAGCACATGAACTTTTTGCCCTTACAAATCTCGCTCCGACCCACCATTTCGCTCGTAAGCATGGTTCTTCGCCCCCAACAGACACTCAAATTTCGAAAATTTCCGCAATTTCCAAAATTTGCGAGTTGTGCTGAGTTGTGCTAGGCGGAGACATAAGCTTTTTACTTTTACAAATCTCGCTCCGACCCACCCTTGCGCTCGTAAGCATGGATCTTTCCCCCCAACCGACACTCAAATTTCCAAAAGTTCCGCAATTTCAGAAATTTGCGAGTTGTGCTGAGTTGTGCTAGGCAAGCACATGGACTTCATCCCCTTACAAATCTCGCGCCGACCCACCCTTGCGCTCGTAAACATGGATCTTTTTCCCCAACCGACACTCAAATTTCCAAACTTTCCGCAATTTCCGAAATTTGCGAATTGTGCTGAGTTGTGCTAGGCGAGCACATGAACTTCTTCCCCTTACACATCTCGCGCCGACCCACCCGTGCGCTCGTAAACATGGATCATTCCCCCCAACCGACACTCAAATTTCCAAAAGTTCCGCAAATTCAAAAATTTGCGAGTTGTGCTGAATGTGCTAGGCGAGCACATGATTTTTTTACCCTTACAATCCTCGCTCCGACCCACTATTGCGCTCGTTAGCATGGTTCTTCGCCCCCAACAGACACTCAAATTACCAAAATTTCCGCAATTTCCAAAATTTGCGAGTCGTGCTGAGTTGTGCTAGGCGGGCACATAAGCTTTTTCCTTTTACAAATCCCGCTCCGACCCACCCTTGCGCCCGTAAACATGGATCTTTCCCCCCAACCGACACTCGAATTTCCAAAATTTCCGCGATTTCCAAAATTTTCGAGTTGTGCTGAGTTGTGCTAGGCGAGCACATGAACTTTTTCCTCTCACAAATCTCGCTCCGAACCAGCCTTGCGCTCGTAAACATGGATCTTTCCCCCCAACCGACACTCGAATTTCCAAAATTTCCGTATTTTTCAAAACTGGCGAGATATGCTGAGTTGTGCTAGGCGAGCACATGAACTTTTTGCTCTCACAAATCTCGCTCCGACCCACCATTGCGCTCGTGAGCATGGTTCTTCGCCCCCAACAGACACTCAAATTTCCAAAATTTCCGCAATTTCCAAAATTTGCGAATTGTGCTGAGTTGTGCTAGGCGAGCACATGAACTTTTTCCTCTCACAAATCTCGCCCCGACCCGCCCTCGCGCTCGTAAACATGGATCTTTCCCTCAACCGACACTCAAATTTCCAAAATTTCCGCAATTTCCACAATTTGCGAGTTGCGCTGAGTTGTGCTAGGCGAGCACATGAACTTTTTCCCTTTACAAATCTCGCTCCGACCCACCCTCGCGCTCGTCAACATGGATCTTTCCCCCCATCCGACACTCAAATTTCCAAAATTTCCGCAATTTCCGAAATTTGCGAGTTGTGCTGAGTTGTGCTAGGCGGGCACATGAGCTTTTTACTTTTACAAATCTCGCTCCGACCCACCCTTGCGCTCGTAAACATGGATCTTTCCCCCCAACCGACACTCGAATTTCCAAAATTTCCGTATTTTCCAAAACTGGCGAGTTATGCTGAGTTGTGCTAGGCGAGCACATGAACTTTTTGCCCTTACAAATCTCGCTCCGACCCACCATTGCGCTCGTGAGCATGGTTCTTCGCCCCCAACAGACACTCAAATTTCCAAAATTTCCGCAATTTCCAAAATTTGCGAATTGTGCTGAGTTGTGCTAGGCTAGCACATGAACTTTGTCCTCTTACGAATCTCGCTCCGACCCACCGTTGCGCTCGTAAACATGGATCTTTCCCCCCATCCGACACTCAAATTTCCGAAATTTCCGCAATTTCCAAAATTTGCGAGTCGTGCTAAGTTGTGCTTGGCGAGCACATGAACTTTTTCCTCTCACAAATCTCGCCCCGACCCGCCCTCGCGCTCGTAAACATGGATCTTTCCCTCAACCGACACTCAAATTTCCAAAATTTCCGCAATTTCCACAATTTGCGAGTTGCGCTGAGTTGTGCTAGGCGAGCACATGAACTTTTTCCCTTCACAAATCTCGCTCCGACCCACCCTCGCGCTCGTAAACATGGATCTTTCCCCCCATCCGACACTCAAATTTCCAAAATTTCCGCAATTTCCATAATTTGCAAGTTGTGCTGAGTTGTGCTAGGCGAGCACATGAACTTTTTCCTCTTACAAATCTCGCTCCGACCCACCCTTGCGCTCGTGAACATGGATCTTTCCCCCCAACAGACACTCTAATTTCCAAAATTTCCGCAATTTCAAAAATTTGTGACTTGTGCTGAGTTGTGCTAGGCAAGCAGATAAACTTTTTCCTCTTACAAATCTCGCTCTGACCCACCCTTGCGCTCGTAAACATGGATCTTTCCCACCAACCGACACTCAAATTTCCAAACTTTCCCCAATTTCCGAAATTTGCGAATTGTCCTGAGTTGTGCTAGGCGAGCACTTGAACTTTTTCCCCTCACAAATCTCACTCCGACTCACCCTTGCGGTCGTAAACATGGATCTTTCCCCCTCAACCGACACTCAAATTTCCAAAATTTCCGCAATTTCCAAAATTTGCGAGTTGTGCTGAGTTGTGCTAGGCGGAGACATAAGCTTTTTACTTTTACAAATCTCGCTCCGACCCACCCTTGCGCTCGTAAACATGGATCTTTCCCCCCAACCGACACTCAAATTTCCAAAAGTTCCGCAATTTCAGAAATTTGCGAGTTGTGCTGAGTTGTGCTAGGCGAGCACATGGACTTCATCCCCTTACAAATCTCGCGCCGACCCACCCTTGCGCTCGTAAACATGGATCTTTTTCCCCAACCGACACTCAAATTTCCAAACTTTCCGCAATTTCCGAAATTTGCGAATTGTGCTGAGTTGTGCTAGGCGAGCACATGAACTTTTTCCCCTTACACATCTCGCGTCGACCCACCCTTGCGCTCGTAAACATGGATCATTCCCCCCAACCGACACTTAAATTTCCAAAAGTTCCGCAATTTCAAAAATTTGCGAGTTGTGCTGAATGTGCTAGGCGAGCACATGAACTTTTTACCCTTACAATTCTCGCTCCGACCCACTATTGCGCTCGTAAGCATGGTTCTTCGCCCTCAACAGACACTCAAATTTCCAAAATTTCCGCAATTTCCAAAATTTGCGAGTTGTGCTGAGTTGTGCTAGGCGGGCACATAAGCTTTTTCATTTTCCAAATCCCGCTCCGACCCACCCTTGCGCTCGTAAACATGGATCTTTCCCCCCAACCGACACTCGAATTTCCAAAATTTCCGCGATTTCCAAAATTTTCGAGTTGTGCTGAGTTGTGCTAGGCGAGCACATGAACTTTTTCCTCTCACAAATCTCGCTCCGAACCAGCCTTGCGCTCGTAAACATGGATCTTTCCCCCCAACCGACACTCGAATTTCCAAAATTTCCGTATTTTCCAAAACTGGCGAGTTATGCTGAGTTGTGCTAGGCGAGCACATGAACTTTTTGCCCTTACAAATCTCACTCCGACCCACCATTGCGCTCGTGAGCATGGTTCTTCGCCCCCAACAGACACTCAAATTTCCAAAATTTCCGCAATTTCCAAAATTTGCGAATTGTGCTGAGTTGTGCTAGGCGAGCACATGAACTTTGTCCTCTTACAAATCTCGCTCCGACCCACCGTTGCGCTCGTAAACATGGATCTTTCCCCCCATCCGACACTCAAATTTCCGAAATTTCCGCAATTTCCAAAATTTGCGAGTCGTGCTAAGTTGTGCTTGGCGAGCACATGAACTTTTTCCTCTCACAAATCTCGCCCCGACCCGCCCTCGCGCTCGTAAACATGGATCTTTCCCTCAACCGACACTCAAATTTCCAAAATTTCCGCAATTTCCACGATTTGCGAGTTGCGCTGAGTTGTGCTAGGCGAGCACATGAACTTTTTCCCTTTACCAATCTCGCTCCGACCCACCCTCGCGCTCGTCAACATGGATCTTTCCCCCCATCCGACACTCAAATTTCCAAAATTTCCGCAATTTCCAAAATTTGCGAATTGTGCTGAGTTGTGCTAGGCGGGCACATGAGCTTTTTACTTTTACAAATCTCGCTCCGACCCACCCTTGCGCTCGTAAACATGGATCTTTCCCCCCAACCGACACTCAAATTTCCAAAAGTTCCGCAATTTCCAAAATTTGCGAGTTGTGCTGAGTTGTGCTAGGCGAGCACATGAACTTTTTGCCCTTACAAATCTCGCTCCGACCCACCATTGCGCTCGTAAGCATGGTTCTTCGCCCCCAACAGACACTCAGATTTCGAAAATTTCCGCAATTTCCAAAATTTGTGAGTTGTGCTGAGTTGTGCTAGGCGAGCACATGAACTTTATCCGCTTACAAATCTCGCGCCGACCCACCCTTGCGCTCGTAAACATGGATCTTTCCCCCCAACCGACACTCAAATTTCCAAAATTTCCGCAATTTCCGAAATTTGCGAGATGTGCTGAGTTGTGCTAGGCGAGCACATGAACTTTTTCCTCTCACGAATCTCGCTCCGACCCACCCTTGCGCTCGTAAACATGGATCTTTCCCCCCAACCGACACTCAAATTTCCAAAATTTCCGCAATTTCCACAATTTGCGAGTTGCGCTGTGTTGTGCTAGGCGAGCACATGAACTTTTTCCCTTCACAAATCTCGCTCCGACCCACCCTCGCGCTCGTAAACATGGATCTTTCCCCCCATCCGACACTCAAATTTCCAAAATTTCTGCAATTTCCAAAATTTGCAAGTTGCGCTGAGTTGTGCTAGGCGAGCACATGAACTTTTTCCTCTTACAAATCTCGCTCCGACCCACCCTCGCGCTCGTGAACATGGATCTTTCCCCCCAACAGACACTCAAATTTCCAAAATTTCCGCAATTTCCAAAATTTGTGACTCGTGCTCAGTTGTGCTAGGCAAGCACATAATCTTTTTCCTCTTACAAATAACGCTCCGACCCACCCTTGCACTCGTAAACATGGATCTTTCCCCCCAACCGACACTCAAATTTCCAAAAGTTCCGCAATTTCCAAAATTTGCGAGTTGTGCTGAGTTGTGCTAGGCGAGCACATGAACTTTTTGCCCTTACAAATCTCGCTCCGACCCACCATTGCGCTCGTAAGCATGGTTCTTCGCCCCCAACAGACACTCAGATTTCGAAAATTTCCGCAATTTCCAAAATTTGTGAGTTGTGCTGAGTTGTGCTAGGCGAGCACATGAACTTTATCCGCTTACAAATCTCGCGCCGACCCACCCTTGCGCTCGTAAACATGGATCTTTCCCCCCAACCGACACTCAAATTTCCAAAATTTCCGCAATTTCCGAAATTTGCGAGATGTGCTGAGTTGTGCTAGGCGAGCACATGAACTTTTTCCTCTTACGAATCTCGCGCCGACCCACCCTTGCGCTCGTAAACATGGATCTTTCCCCCCAACCGACACTCAAATTTCCAAAATTTCCGCAATTTCCACAATTTGCGAGTTGCGCTGAGTTGTGCTAGGCGAGCACATGAACTTTTTCCCTTCACAAATCTCGCTCCGACCCACCCTCGCGCTCGTAAACATGGATCTTTCCCCCCATCCGACACTCAAATTTCCAAAATTTCTGCAATTTCCAAAATTTGCAAGTTGTGCTGAGTTGTGCTAGGCGAGCACATGAACTTTTTCCTCTTACAAATCTCGCTCCGACCCACCGTTGCGCTCGTAAACATGGATCTTTCCCCCCATCCGACACTCAAATTTCCGAAATTTCCGCAATTTCCAAAATTTGCGAGTCGTGCTAAGTTGTGCTTGGCGAGCACATGAACTTTTTCCTCTCACAAATCTCGCCCCGACCCGCCCTCGCGCTCGTAAACATGGATCTTTCCCTCAACCGACACTCAAATTTCCAAAATTTCCGCAATTTCCACGATTTGCGAGTTGCGCTGAGTTGTGCTAGGCGAGCACATGAACTTTTTCCCTTTACAAATCTCGCTCCGACCCACCCTCGCGCTCGTCAACATGGATCTTTCCCCCCATCCGACACTCAAATTTCCAAAATTTCCGCAATTTCCAAAATTTGCGAATTGTGCTGAGTTGTGCTAGGCGGGCACATGAGCTTTTTACTTTCACAAATCTCGCTCCGACCCACCCTTGCGCTCGTAAACATGGATCTTTCCCCCCAACCGACACTCAAATTTCCAAAAGTTCCGCAATTTCCAAAATTTGCGAGTTGTGCTGAGTTGTGCTAGGCGAGCACATGAACTTTTTGCCCTTACAAATCTCGCTCCGACCCACCATTGCGCTCGTAAGCATGGTTCTTCGCCCCCAACAGACACTCAGATTTCGAAAATTTCCGCAATTTCCAAAATTTGTGAGTTGTGCTGAGTTGTTCTATGCGAGCACATGAACTTTATCCGCTTACAAATCTCGCGCCGACTCACCCTTGCGCTCGTAAAAATGGATCTTTCCCCCCAACCGACACTCAAATTTCCAAAATTTCCGCAATTTCCGAAATTTGCGAGATGTGCTGAGTTGTGCTAGGCGAGCACATGAACTTTTTCCTCTCACGAATCTCGCTCCGACCCACCCTTGCGCTCGTAAACATGGATCTTTCCCCCCAACCGACACTCAAATTTCCAAAATTTCCGCAATTTCCACAATTTGCGAGTTGCGCTGTGTTGTGCTAGGCGAGCACATGAACTTTTTCCCTTCACAAATCTCGCTCCGACCCACCCTCGCGCTCGTAAACATGGATCTTTCCCCCCATCCGACACTCAAATTTCCAAAATTTCTGCAATTTCGAAAATTTGCAAGTTGCGCTGAGTTGTGCTAGGCGAGCACATGAACTTTTTCCTCTTACAAATCTCGCTCCGACCCACCCTCGCGCTCGTGAACATGGATCTTTCCCCCCAACAGACACTCAAATTTCCAAAATTTCCGCAATTTCCAAAATTTGTGACTTGTGCTCAGTTGTGCTAGGCAAGCACATAAACTTTTTCCTCTTACAAATCACGCTCCGACCCACCCTTGCACTCGTAAACATGGATCTTTCCCCCCAACCGACACTGAAATTTCCAAAAGTTCCGCAATTTCCAAAATTTGCGAGTTGTGCTGAGTTGTGCTAGGCGAGCACATGAACTTTTTGCCCTTACAAATCTCGCTCCGACCCACCATTGCGCTCGTGAGCATGGTTCTTCGCCCCCAACAGACACTCAGATTTCGAAAATTTCCGCAATTTCCAAATTTGTGAGTTGTGCTGAGTTGTGCTAGGCGAGCACATGAACTTTATCCGCTTACAAATCTCGCGCCGACCCACCCTTGCGCTCGTAAACATGGATCTTTCCCCCCAACCGACACTCAAATTTCCAAAATTTCCGCAATTTCCGAAATTTGCGAGATGTGCTGAGTTGTGCTAGGCGAGCACATGAACTTTTTCCTCTTACGAATCTCGCGCCGACCCACCCTTGCGCTCGTAAACATGGATCTTTCCCCCCAACCGACACTCAAATTTCCAAAATTTCCGCAATTTCCACAATTTGCGAGTTGCGCTGAGTTGTGCTAGGCGAGCACATGAACTTTTTCCCTTCACAAATCTCGCTCCGACCCACCCTCGCGCTCGTAAACATGGATCTTTCCCCCCATCCGACACTCAAATTTCCAAAATTTCTGCAATTTCCAAAATTTGCAAGTTGTGCTGAGTTGTGCTAGGCGAGCACATGAACTTTTTCCTCTTACAAATCTCGCTCCGACCCACCCTTGCGCTCGTGAACATGGATCTTTCCCCCAACAGACACTCAAATTTCCAAAATTTCCGCAATTTCCAAAATTTGTGACTTGTGCTGCGTTGTGCTAGGCAAGCACATAAACTTTTTCCTCTGACAAATCTCGCTCCGACCCACTTTTGCGCTCGTAAACATGGATCTTTCCCCCCAACCGACACTCAAATTTCCAAACTTTCCCCAATTTCCGAAATTTGCGAATTGTCCTGAGTTGTGCTAGGCGAGCACTTGAACTTTTTCCCCTCACAAATCTCGCTCCGACCCACCCTTGCGGTCGTAAACATGGATCTTTCCCCCTCAACCGACACTCAAATTTCCAAAATTTCCGCAATTTCCAAAATTTGCGAGTTGTGCTGAGTTGTGCTAGGCGGGCACATAAGCTGTTTACTTTTACAAATCTCGCTCCGACCCACCCTTGCGCTCGTAAACATGGATCTTTCCCCCCAACCGACACTCAAATTTCCAAAAGTTCCGCAATTTCAGAAATTTGCGAGTTGTGCTGAGTTGTGCTAGGCGAGCACATGAACTTTATCCCCTTACAAATCTCGCGCCGACCCACCCTTGCGCTCGTAAACATGGATCTTTTTCCCCAACCGACACTCAAATTTCCAAACTTTCCGCAATTTCAGAAATTTGCGAATTGTGCTAAGTTGTGCTAGGCGAGCACATGAACTTTTTCCCCTTACACATCTCGCGTCGACCCACCCTTGCGCTCGTAAACATGGATCATTCCCCCCAACCGACACTCAAATTTCCAAAATTTCCGCAATTTCCACAATTTGCGAGTTGCGCTGTGTTGTGCTAGGCGAGCACATGAACTTTTTCCCTTCACAAATCTCGCTCCGACCCACCCTCGCGCTCGTAAACATGGATCTTTCCCCCCATCCGACACTCAAATTTCCAAAATTTCTGCAATTTCCAAAATTTGCAAGTTGCGCTGAGTTGTGCTAGGCGAGCACATGAACTTTTTCCTCTTACAAATCTCGCTCCGACCCACCCTCGCGCTCGTGAACATGGATCTTTCCCCCCAACCGACACTCAAATTTCCAAAATTTCCGCAATTTCCAAAATTTGTGACTTGTGCTCAGTTGTGCTAGGCAAGCACATAAACTTTTTCCTCTTACAAATCACGCTCCGACCCACCCTTGCACTCGTAAACATGGATCTTTCCCCCCAACCGACACTCAAATTTCCAAAAGTTCCGCAATTTCCAAAATTTGCGAGTTGTGCTGAGTTGTGCTAGGCGAGCACATGAACTTTTTGCCCTTACAAATCTCGCTCCGACCCACCATTGCGCTCGTAAGCATGGTTCTTCGCCCCCAACAGACACTCAGATTTCGAAAATTTCCGCAATTTCCAAAATTTGTGAGTTGTGCTGAGTTGTGCTAGGCGAGCACATGAACTTTATCCGCTTACAAATCTCGCGCCGACCCACCCTTGCGCTCGTAAACATGGATCTTTCCCCCCAACCGACACTCAAATTTCCAAAATTTCCGCAATTTCCGAAATTTGCGAGATGTGCTGAGTTGTGCTAGGCGAGCACATGAACTTTTTCCTCTTACGAATCTCGCGCCGACCCACCCTTGCGCTCGTAAACATGGATCTTTCCCCCCAACCGACACTCAAATTTCCAAAATTTCCGCAATTTCCACAATTTGCGAGTTGCGCTGAGTTGTGCTAGGCGAGCACATGAATTTTTTCCCTTCGCAAATCTCGCTCCGACCCACCCTCGCGCTCGTAAACATGGATCTTTCCCCCCATCCGACACTCAAATTTCCAAAATTTCTGCAATTTCCAAAATTTGCAAGTTGTGCTGAGTTGTGCTAGGCGAGCACATGAACTTTGTCCCCTTACAAATCTCGCTCCGACCCACCGTTGCGCTCGTAAACATGGATCTTTCCGCCCATCCGACACTCAAATTTCCGAAATTTCCGCAATTTCCAAAATTTGCGAGTCGTGCTAAGTTGTGCTTGGCGAGCACATGAACTTTTTCCTCTCACAAATCTCGCCCCGACCCGCCCTCGCGCTCGTAAACATGGATCTTTCCCTCAACCGACACTCAAATTTCCAAAATTTCCGCAATTTCCACGATTTGCGAGTTGCGCTGAGTTGTGCTAGGCGAGCACATGAACTTTTTCCCTTTACAAATCTCGCTCCGACCCACCCTCGCGCTCGTCAACATGGATCTTTCCCCCCATCCGACACTCAAATTTCCAAAATTTCCGCAATTTCCAAAATTTGCGAATTGTGCTGAGTTGTGCTAGGCGGGCACATGAGCTTTTTACTTTTACAAATCTCGCTCCGACCCACCCTTGCGCTCGTAAACATGGATCTTTCCCCCCAACCGACACTCAAATTTCCAAAAGTTCCGCAATTTCCAAAATTTGCGAGTTGTGCTGAGTTGTGCTAGGCGAGCACATGAACTTTTTGCCCTTACAAATCTCGCTCCGACCCACCATTGCGCTCGTAAGCATGGTTCTTCGCCCCCAACAGACACTCAGATTTCGAAAATTTCCGCAATTTCCAAAATTTGTGAGTTGTGCTGAGTTGTTCTAGGCGAGCACATGAACTTTATCCGCTTACAAATCTCGCGCCGACCCACCCTTGCGCTCGTAAACATGGATCTTTCCCCCCAACCGACACTCAAATTTCCAAAATTTCCGCAATTTCCGAAATTTGCGAGATGTGCTGAGTTGTGCTAGGCGAGCACATGAACTTTTTCCTCTCACGAATCTCGCTCCGACCCACCCTTGCGCTCGTAAACATGGATCTTTCCCCCCAACCGACACTCAAATTTCCAAAATTTCCGCAATTTCCACAATTTGCGAGTTGCGCTGTGTTGTGCTAGGCGAGCACATGAACTTTTTCCCTTCACAAATCTCGCTCCGACCCACCCTCGCGCTCGTAAACATGGATCTTTCCCCCCATCCGACACTCAAATTTCCAAAATTTCTGCAATTTCCAAAATTTGCAAGTTGCACTGAGTTGTGCTAGGCGAGCACATGAACTTTTTCCTCTTACAAATCTCGCTCCGACCCACCCTCGCGCTCGTGAACATGGATCTTTCCCCCCAACAGACACTCAAATTTCCAAAATTTCCGCAATTTCCAAAATTTGTGACTTGTGCTCAGTTGTGCTAGGCAAGCACATAAACTTTTTCCTCTTACAAATCACGCTCCGACCCACCCTTGCACTCGTAAACATGGATCTTTCCCCCCAACCGACACTCAAATTTCCAAAAGTTCCGCAATTTCCAAAATTTGCGAGTTGTGCTGAGTTGTGCTAGGCGACCACATGAACTTTTTGCCCTTACAAATCTCGCTCCGACCCACCATTGCGCTCGTGAGCATGGTTCTTCGCCCCCAACAGACACTCAGATTTCGAAAATTTCCGCGATTTCCAAAATTTGTGAGTTGTGCTGAGTTGTGCTAGGCGAGCACATGAACTTTATCCGCTTACAAATCTCGCGCCGACCCACCCTTGCGCTCGTAAACATGGATCTTTCCCCCCAACCGACACTCAAATTTCCAAAATTTCCGCAATTTCTGAAATTTGCGAGATGTGCTGAGTTGTGCTAGGCGAGCACATGAACTTTTTCCTCTTACGAATCTCGCGCCGACCCACCCTTGCGCTCGTAAACATGGATCTTTCCCCCCAACCGACACTCAAATTTCCAAAATTTCCGCAATTTCCACAATTTGCGAGTTGCGCTGAGTTGTGCTAGGCGAGCACATGAACTTTTTCCCTTCACAAATCTCGCTCCGACCCACCCTCGCGCTCGTAAACATGGATCTTTCCCCCCATCCGACACTCAAATTTCCAAAATTTCTGCAATTTCCAAAATTTGCAAGTTGTGCTGAGTTGTGCTAGGCGAGCACATGAACTTTTTCCTCTTACAAATCTCGCTCCGACCCACCCTTGCGCTCGTGAACATGGATCTTTCCCCCCAACAGACACTCAAATTTCCAAAATTTCCGCAATTTCCAAAATTTGTGACTTGTGCTGAGTTGTGCTAGGCAAGCACATAAACTTTTTCCTCTGACAAATCTCGCTCCGACCCACTTTTGCGCTCGTAAACATGGATCTTTCCCCCCAACCGACACTCAAATTTCCAAACTTTCCCCAATTTCCGAAATTTGCGAATTGTCCTGAGTTGTGCTAGGCGAGCACTTGAACTTTTTCCCCTCACAAATCTCGCTCCGACCCACCCTTGCGGTCGTAAACATGGATCTTTCCCCCTCAACCGACACTCAAATTTCCAAAATTTCCGCAATTTCCAAAATTTGCGAGTTGTGCTGAGTTGTGCTAGGCGGGCACATAAGCTGTTTACTTTTACAAATCTCGCTCCGACCCACCCTTGCGCTCGTAAACATGGATCTTTCCCCCCAACCGACACTCAAATTTCCAAAAGTTCCGCAATTTCAGAAATTTGCGAGTTGTGCTGAGTTGTGCTAGGCGAGCACATGAACTTTATCCCCTTACAAATCTCGCGCCGACCCACCCTTGCGCTCGTAAACATGGATCTTTTTCCCCAACCGACACTCAAATTTCCAAACTTTCCGCAATTTCCGAAATTTGCGAATTGTGCTGAGTTGTGCTAGGCGAGCACATGAACTTTTTCCCCTTACACATCTCGCGTCGACCCACCCTTGCGCTCGTAAACATGGATCATTCCCCCCAACCGACACTCAAATTTCCAGAAGTTCCGCAATTTCAAAAATTTGCGAGTTGTGCTGAATGTGCTAGGCGAGCACATGAACTTTTTACCCTTACAATTCTCGCTCCGACCCACTATTGCGCTCGTAAGCATGGTTCTTCGCCCTCAACAGACACTCAAATTTCCAAAATTTCCGCAATTTCCAAAATTTGCGAGTTGTGCTGAGTTGTGCTAGGCGGGCACATAAGCTTTTTCATTTTACAAATCCCGCTCCGACCCACCCTTGCGCTCGTAAACATGGATCTTTCCCCCCAACCGACACTCGAATTTCCAAAATTTCCCCGATTTCCAAAATTTGCGAGTTGTGCTGAGTTGTGCTAGGCGAGCACATGAACTTTTTCCTCTTACAAATCTCGCTCCGAACCAGCCGTGCGCTCGTAAACATGGATCCTTCCCCCCAATCGACACTCGAATTTCCAAAATTTCCGTATTGTCCAAAACTGGCGAGTTATGCTGAGTTGTGGTAGGCGAGCACATGAACTTTTTGCCCTTACAAATCTCGCTCCGACCCACCATTGCGCTCGTAAGCATGGTTCTTCGCCCCCAACAGACACTCAAATTCCCAAAATTTCCGCAATTTTCGAAATTTGCGAGTTGTGCTGAGTTGTGCTAGGCGAGCACATGAACTTTGTCCTCTTACAAATCTCGCTCCGACCCACCGTTGCGCTCGTAAACATGGATCTTTCCCCCCATCCGACACTCAAATTTCCGAAATTGCCGCAATTTCCAAAATTTGCGAGTTGTGCTGAGTTGTGCTAGGCGAGCACATGAACTTTTTCCTTTCACAAATCTCGCCCCGACCCACCCTCGCGCTCGTAAACATGGATCTTTCCCTCAACCGACACTCAAATTTCCAAAATTACCGCAATTTCCACAGTTTGCGAGTTGCGCTGAGTTGTGCTAGGCGAGCACATGAACTTTTTCCCTTCACAAATCTCGCTCCGACCCACCCTCGCGCTCGTAAACATGGATCTTTCCCCCCATCCGACACTCAAATTTCCAAAAGTTCCGCAATTTCAAAAATTTGCGAGTTGTGCTGAATGTGCTAGGCGAGCACATGAACTTTTTACCCTTACGATCCTCGCTCCGACCCACTATTGCGCTCGTTAGCATGGTTCTTCGCCCCCAACAGACACTCAAATTTCCAAAATTTCCGCAATTTCCAAAATTTGCGAGTTGTGCTGAGTTGTGCTAGGCGGGCACATAAGCTTTTTCTTTTTACAAATCCCGCTCCGACCCACCCTTGCGCTCGTAAACATGGATCTTTCCCCCCAACCGACACTCGAATTTCCAAAATTTCCGCGATTTCCAAAATTTTCGAGTTGTGCTGAGTTGTGCTAGGCGAGCACATGAACTTTTTCCTCTCACAAATCTCGCTCCGAACCAGCCTTGCGCTCGTAAACATGGATCTTTCCCCCCAACCGACACTCGAATTTCCAAAATTTCCGTATTTTCCAAAACTGGCGAGTCATGCTGAGTTGTGCTAGGCGAGCACATGAACTTTTTGCCCTTACAAATCTCACTCCGACCCACCATTGCGCTCGTGAGCATGGTTCTTCGCCCCCAACAGACACTCAAATTTCCAAAATTTCCGCAATTTCCAAAATTTGCGAATTGTGCTGAGTTGTGCTAGGCGAGCACATGAACTTTGTCCTCTTACGAATCTCGCTCCGACCCACCCTTGCGCGCGTAAACATGGATCTTTTCGCCTCAACCGATACTCAAATTTCCAAAATTTCCGCAATTTCCAAATTTGGCGACTTGTGCTAAGTTGTGCTAGGCGAGCACATGAGCTTTTTCCTCTTACAAATCTCGCTCCGACCCACCCTTGCGCTCGTAAACATGGATCTTTCCCCCCAGCCGACACTCAAATTTCCAAAATTTCCGCAATTTCCAAAATTTTCGAGTTGTGCTGAGTTGTGCTAGGCAAGCACATAAACTCTTTTCTCTTACAAATCTTGCGCCGACCCACCCTTGTGCTCGTAAACATGGATCATTCCCCCCAATCGACACTCAAATTTCCAAAATTTCCGCAATTTCCAAATTTGGCAACTTGTGCTGAGTTGTGCTAGGCGAGCACATGAGCTTTTTCCTCCTACAAATCTCGCTCTGACCCACCCTTGCGCTCGTAAACATGGATCTTTCCCCGCAGCCGACACTCAAATTTCCAAAATTTCCGCAATTTCCAAAATTTTCGAGTTGTGCTGAGTTGTGCTAGGCGGGCACATAAGCTTTTTCTTTTCACAAATCTCGCTCCGACCTAGCCTTGCGCTCGTAAACATGGATCTTTCCCCCCAACCGACACTCAAATTTTCAAAATTTCCGCAAATTCCAAAATTTGTGAGTCGTGCTGAGTTGTGATATGCAAGCACATGATCTTTTTCCTCTTACAAATCTCGCTCCGACCCACCCTTGCGCTCGTAAACATGGATCTTTCCCCCCAACAGACACTCAAATTTCCAAAATTTCCGCAATTTCCAAAATTTGCGACTTGTGCTGAGTTGTGCTAGGCTAGCACATAAACTTTTTCCTCTTACAAATCTCGCTCCGACCCACCCTTGCGCTCGTAAACATGGATCTTTCCCCCCAACTGACACTCAAATTCCCAAAATTTCCGCAATTTCCAAAATTTGCGAATTGTGCTGAGTTGTGCTAGGCGAGCACATGAACTTTTTCATCTTACGAATCTCGCTCCGACCCACCCTTGCGCGCGTAAACATGGATCTTTTCGCCTCAACCGATACTCGAATTTCCAAAATTTCCGCAATTTCCAAATTTGGCAACTTGTGCTGAGTTGTGCTAGGCGAGCACATGGACTTTTTCTCCTCACAAATGTCGCCCCGACCCACCCTTGCGCTCGTAAACATGGATGTTTCCCCCCAACCGACACTCAAAATTCCAAAATTTCCGTATTTTCCAAAACTGGCGAGTTGTGCTGAGTTGTGATAGGCGAGCACATGAACTTTTTACTCCTACAAATTTCGCGCCGACCCACCCTTGCGCTCGTAAACATGGATCTTTCCCTCCAACCGACACTCAAATTTCCAAAATTTCCGCAATTCCAAAAATTTGCGACTTGTGCTGATTTGTGCTAGGCAAGCACATGAACTTTTTCCTCTTACAAATCTCGCTCCGAGCAACCCTTGTGCTCGTAAACATGGATCTTTCCCCCCAACCGACACTCAAATTTTCAAACTTTCCGCAATTTCCGAAATTTGCGAATTGTGCTGAGTTGTGCTAGGCGAGCACATGAACTTTTTCGCCTCACAAATCTCGCTCCGACCCACCCTTGCGCTCGTAAACATGGATCTGTCCCCCTCAACCGACACTCAAATTTCCAAAATTTCCGCAATTTCCAAAATTTGCGAGTCGTGCTGAGTTAAGCTAGTCGGGCACATAAGCTTTCTCCCTTGACAAATCTCGCTCCGACCCACCCTTCCGCTCGTAAACATGGATCTTTCCCACAGACCGACACTCAAATTTCCAAAATTTCCGCAATTTCCAAAATTTGCGAATTGTGCTGAGTTGTGCTAGGCGAGCACATGAACTTTTTCCCCTTACGAATCTCGCTCCGACCCACCCTTGCGCGCGTAAACATGGATCTTTTCGCCTCAACCGATACTCAAATTTCCAAAATTTCCGCAATTTCCAAATTTGGCGACTTGTGCTGAGTTGTGCTAGGCGAGCACATGAGCTTTTTCCTCTTACAAATCTCGCTCCGACCCACCCTTGCGCTCGTAAACATGGATCTTTCCCCCCAGCCGACACTCAAATTTCCAAAATTTCCGCAATTTCCAAAATTTTCGAGTTGTGCTGAGTTGTGCTAGGCAAGCACATAAACTCTTTTCTCTTACAAATCTCGCTCCGACCCACCCTTGTGCTCGTAAACATGGATCATTCCCCCCAATCGACACTCAAAATCCAAAATTTCCGCAATTTCCGAAATTTGCGAGTTGTGCTAGGCGAGCACATGAGCTTGTTCCCCTTACAAATCTCGCTCCGACCCACCCTTGCGCTCGTAAACATGGATCTTTCCCCCCAGCCGACACTCAAATTTCAAAAATTTCCGCAATTTCCAAAATTTGCGAGTTGTGCTGAGTTGTGCTAGGCGAGCACATGGACTTTTTCCCCTCACAAATGTCGCCCCGACCCACCCTTGCGCTCGTAAACATGGATCTTTCCCTCCAACCGACACTCAAATTTCCAAAATTTCCGCAATTCCAAAACTTTGCGACTCGTGCTGATTTGTGCTAGGCAAGCACATGAACTTTTTACTCTTACAAATCTCGCTCCGAGCAACCCTTGCGCTCGTAAACATGGATGTTTCCCCCCAACCGACACTCAAATTTTCAAACTTTCCGCAATTTCCGAAATTTGCGAATTGTGCTGAGTTGTGCTAGGCGAGCACATGAACTTTTTCGCCTCACAAATCTCGCTCCGACCCACCCTTGCGCTCGTAAACATGGATCTGTCCCCCTCAACCGACACTCAAATTTCCAAAATTTCCGCAATTTCCAAAATTTGCGAGTTGTGCTGAGTTGTGCTAGTCGGGCACATAAGCTTTTTCCTTTGACAAATCTCGCTCCGACCCACCCTTCCGCTCGTAAACATGGATCTTTCCCACAGACCGACACTCAAATTTCCAAAATTTCCGCAATTTCCAAAATTTGCGAATTGTGCTGAGTTGTGCTAGGCGAGCACATGAACTTTTTCCCCTTACGAATCTCGCTCCGACCCACCCTTGCGCGCGAAAACATGGATCTTTTCGCCTCAACCGATACTCAAATTTCCAAAATTTCCGCATTTCCAAATTTGGCGACTAGTGCTGAGTTGTGCTAGGCGAGCACATGAGCTTTTTCCTCTTACAAATCTCGCTCCGACCCACCCTTGCGCTCGTAAACATGGATCTTTCCCCCCAGCCGACACTCAAATTTCCAAAATTTCCGCAATTTCCAAAATTTTCGAGTTGTGCTGAGTTGTGCTAGGCAAGCACATAAACTCTTTCCTCTTACAAATCTCGCTCCGACCCACCCTTGTGCTCGTAAACATGGATCATTCCCCCCAATCGACACTCAAATTTCCAAAATTTCCGCAATTTCCAAATTTGGCAACTTGTGCTGAGTTGTGCTAGGCGAGCACATGAGCTTTTTCCCCTTACAAATCTCGCTCCGACCCACCCTTGCGCTCGTAAACATGGATCTTTCCCCCCAGCCGACACTCAAATTTCCAAAATTTCCGCAATTTCCAAAATTTTCGAGTTGTGCTGAGTTGTGCTAGGCGGGCACATAAGCTTTTTCCTTGCACAAATCTCGCTGCGACCCAGCCTTGCGCTCATAAACATGGATCTTTCCCCCCAACCGACACTCAAATTTCCAAAATTTCCGCAAATTCCAAAATTTGTGAGTCGTGCTGAGTTGTGATATGCAAGCACATGAACTTTTTCCTCTTACAAATCTCGCTCCGACCCACCCTCGCGCTCGTAAACATGGATCTTTCCCCCCAACAGACACTCAAATTTCCAAAATTTCCGCAATTTCCAAAATTTGCGACTTGTGCTGAGTTGTGCTAGGCTAGCACATAAACTTTTTCCTCTTACAAATCTCGCTCCGACCCACCCTTGCGCTCGTAAACATGGATCTTTCCCCCCAACTGACACTCAAATTTCCAAAATTTCCGCAATTTCCAAAATTTGCGAATTGTGCTGAGTTGTGCTAGGCGAGCACATGAACTTTTTCATCTTACGAATCTCGCTCCGACCCACCCTTGCGCGCGTAAACATGGATCTTTTCGCCTCAACCGATACTCGAATTTCCAAAATTTCCGCAATTTCCAAATTTGGCAACTTGTGCTGAGTTGTGCTAGGCGAGCACATGAGCTTTTTCCTCTTACAAATCTCGCTCCGACCCACCCTTGCGCTCGTAAACATGGATCTTTCCCCCCAGCCGACACTCAAATTTCCAAAATTTCCGCATTTTCCAAAATTTTCGAAATGTGCTGAGTTGTGCTAGGCGGGCACATAAGCTTTTGCCTTTCACAAATCTCGCTCCGACCCAGCCTTGCGCTCGTAAACATGGATCATTCCCCCCAATCGACACTCAAATTTCCAAAATTTCCGCAATTTCCAAAATTTGCGAGTTGTGCTGAGTTGTGCTGGGCGAGCACATGAGCTTTTTCCTCTTACAAATCTCGCTCCGACCCACCCTTGCGCTCGTAAACATGGATCTTTCCCCCCGGCCGACACTCAAATTTCGAAAATTTCCGCAATTTCCAAAATTTGCGAGTTGTGCTGAGTTGTGCTAGGCGAGCACATGGACTTTTTCCCCTCACAAATGTCGCCCCGACCCACCCTTGCGCTCGTAAACATGGATCTTTCCCCCCAACCGACACTCAGATTTCCAAAATTTCCGCAATTTCCAAAATTTGCGAATCGTGCTGAGTTGTGCTAGGCGAGCACATGAACTTTTTCCTCTCACAAATCTCGCCCCGACCCACCCTTGCGCTCGTCAACATGGATGTTTCCCCCCAACCGACACTCAAAATTCCAAAATTTCCGTATTTTCCGAAACTGGCGAGTTGTGCTGAGTTGTGCTAGCCGAGCACATGAACTTTTTACTCTTACAAATTTCGCGCCGACCCACCCTTGCGCTCGTAAACATGGATCTTTCCCTCCAACCGACACTCAAATTTCCAAAATTTCCGCAATTCCAAAAATTTGCGACTTGTGCTGATTTGTGCTAGGCAAGCACATGATCTTTTTCCTTTCACAAATCTCGCTCCGAGCAACCCTTGCGCTCGTAAACATGGATCTGTCCCCCCAACCGACACTCAAATTTTCAAACTTTCCGCAATTTCCGAAATTTGCGAATTGTGCTGAGTTGTGCTAGGCGAGCACATGAACTTTTTCGCCTCACAAATCTCGCTCCGACCCACCCTTGCGCTCGTAAACATGGATCTGTCCCCCTCAACCGACACTCAAATTTCCAAAATTTCCGCAATTTCCAAAATTTGCGAGTTGTGCTGAGTTGTGCTAGTCGGGCACATAAGCTTTTTCCTTTGACAAATCTCGCTCCGACCCACCCTTCCGCTCGTAAACATGGATCTTTCCCACAGACCGACACTCAAATTTCCAAAATTTCCGCAATTTCCAAAATTTGCGAATTGTGCTGAGTTGTGCTAGGCGAGCACATGAACTTTTTCCCCTTACGAATCTCGCTCCGACCCACCCTTGCGCGCGTAAACATGGATCTTTCCCCCCAACAGACACTCAAATTTCCAAAATTTCCGCAATTTCCAAAATTTGCGAATCGTGCTGAGTTGTGCTAGGCGAGCACATGAACTTTTTCCTCTCACAAATCTCGCCCCGACCCACCCTTGCGCTCGTAAACATGGATGTTTCCCCCCAACCGACACTCAAAATTCCAAAATTTCCGTATTTTCCGAAACTGGCGAGTTGTGCTGAGTTGTGCTAGGCGAGCACATGAACTTTTTACTCTTACAAATTTCGCGCCGACCCACCCTTGCGCTCGTAAACATGGATCTTTCCCTCCAACCGACACTCAAATTTCCAAAATTTCCGCAATTCCAAAAATTTGCGACTTGTGCTGATTTGTGCTAGGCGAGCACATGAACTTTTTCCTCTTACAAATCTCGCTCCGACCCACCCTTGCGCTCGTAAACATGGATCTTTCCCCCCAACAGACACTCAAATTTCCAAAATTTCCGCAATTTCCAAAATTTGCGAGTCGTGCTGAGTTAAGCTAGTCGGGCACATAAGCTTTCTCCCTTGACAAATCTCGCTCCGACCCACCCTTCCGCTCGTAAACATGGATCTTTCCCACAGACCGACACTCAAATTTCCAAAATTTCCGCAATTTCCAAAATTTGCGAATTGTGCTGAGTTGTGCTAGGCGAGCACATGAACTTTTTCCCCTTACGAATCTCGCTCCGACCCACCCTTGCGCGCGTAAACATGGATCTTTTCGCCTCAACCGATACTCAAATTTCCAAAATTTCCGCAATTTCCAAATTTGGCGACTTGTGCTGAGTTGTGCTAGGCGAGCACATGAGCTTTTTCCTCTTACAAATCTCGCTCCGACCCACCCTTGCGCTCGTAAACATGGATCTTTCCCCCCAGCCGACACTCAAATTTCCAAAATTTCCGCAATTTCCAAAATTTTCGAGTTGTGCTGAGTTGTGCTAGGCAAGCACATAAACTCTTTTCTCTTACAAATCTCGCTCCGACCCACCCTTGTGCTCGTAAACATGGATCATTCCCCCCAATCGACACTCAAAATCCAAAATTTCCGCAATTTCCGAAATTTGCGAGTTGTGCTAGGCGAGCACATGAGCTTGTTCCCCTTACAAATCTCGCTCCGACCCACCCTTGCGCTCGTAAACATGGATCTTTCCCCCCAGCCGACACTCAAATTTCAAAAATTTCCGCAATTTCCAAAATTTGCGAGTTGTGCTGAGTTGTGCTAGGCGAGCACATGGACTTTTTCCCCTCACAAATGTCGCCCCGACCCACCCTTGCGCTCGTAAACATGGATCTTTCCCTCCAACCGACACTCAAATTTCCAAAATTTCCGCAATTCCAAAACTTTGCGACTCGTGCTGATTTGTGCTAGGCAAGCACATGAACTTTTTACTCTTACAAATCTCGCTCCGAGCAACCCTTGCGCTCGTAAACATGGATGTTTCCCCCCAACCGACACTCAAATTTTCAAACTTTCCGCAATTTCCGAAATTTGCGAATTGTGCTGAGTTGTGCTAGGCGAGCACATGAACTTTTTCGCCTCACAAATCTCGCTCCGACCCACCCTTGCGCTCGTAAACATGGATCTGTCCCCCTCAACCGACACTCAAATTTCCAAAATTTCCGCAATTTCCAAAATTTGCGAGTTGTGCTGAGTTGTGCTAGTCGGGCACATAAGCTTTTTCCTTTGACAAATCTCGCTCCGACCCACCCTTCCGCTCGTAAACATGGATCTTTCCCACAGACCGACACTCAAATTTCCAAAATTTCCGCAATTTCCAAAATTTGCGAATTGTGCTGAGTTGTGCTAGGCGAGCACATGAACTTTTTCCCCTTACGAATCTCGCTCCGACCCACCCTTGCGCGCGAAAACATGGATCTTTTCGCCTCAACCGATACTCAAATTTCCAAAATTTCCGCATTTCCAAATTTGGCGACTAGTGCTGAGTTGTGCTAGGCGAGCACATGAGCTTTTTCCTCTTACAAATCTCGCTCCGACCCACCCTTGCGCTCGTAAACATGGATCTTTCCCCCCAGCCGACACTCAAATTTCCAAAATTTCCGCAATTTCCAAAATTTTCGAGTTGTGCTGAGTTGTGCTAGGCAAGCACATAAACTCTTTCCTCTTACAAATCTCGCTCCGACCCACCCTTGTGCTCGTAAACATGGATCATTCCCCCCAATCGACACTCAAATTTCCAAAATTTCCGCAATTTCCAAATTTGGCAACTTGTGCTGAGTTGTGCTAGGCGAGCACATGAGCTTTTTCCCCTTACAAATCTCGCTCCGACCCACCCTTGCGCTCGTAAACATGGATCTTTCCCCCCAGCCGACACTCAAATTTCCAAAATTTCCGCAATTTCCAAAATTTTCGAGTTGTGCTGAGTTGTGCTAGGCGGGCACATAAGCTTTTTCCTTGCACAAATCTCGCTGCGACCCAGCCTTGCGCTCATAAACATGGATCTTTCCCCCCAACCGACACTCAAATTTCCAAAATTTCCGCAAATTCCAAAATTTGTGAGTCGTGCTGAGTTGTGATATGCAAGCACATGAACTTTTTCCTCTTACAAATCTCGCTCCGACCCACCCTCGCGCTCGTAAACATGGATCTTTCCCCCCAACAGACACTCAAATTTCCAAAATTTCCGCAATTTCCAAAATTTGCGACTTGTGCTGAGTTGTGCTAGGCTAGCACATAAACTTTTTCCTCTTACAAATCTCGCTCCGACCCACCCTTGCGCTCGTAAACATGGATCTTTCCCCCCAACTGACACTCAAATTTCCAAAATTTCCGCAATTTCCAAAATTTGCGAATTGTGCTGAGTTGTGCTAGGCGAGCACATGAACTTTTTCATCTTACGAATCTCGCTCCGACCCACCCTTGCGCGCGTAAACATGGATCTTTTCGCCTCAACCGATACTCGAATTTCCAAAATTTCCGCAATTTCCAAATTTGGCAACTTGTGCTGAGTTGTGCTAGGCGAGCACATGAGCTTTTTCCTCTTACAAATCTCGCTCCGACCCACCCTTGCGCTCGTAAACATGGATCTTTCCCCCCAGCCGACACTCAAATTTCCAAAATTTCCGCATTTTCCAAAATTTTCGAAATGTGCTGAGTTGTGCTAGGCGGGCACATAAGCTTTTGCCTTTCACAAATCTCGCTCCGACCCAGCCTTGCGCTCGTAAACATGGATCATTCCCCCCAATCGACACTCAAATTTCCAAAATTTCCGCAATTTCCAAAATTTGCGAGTTGTGCTGAGTTGTGCTGGGCGAGCACATGAGCTTTTTCCTCTTACAAATCTCGCTCCGACCCACCCTTGCGCTCGTAAACATGGATCTTTCCCCCCGGCCGACACTCAAATTTCGAAAATTTCCGCAATTTCCAAAATTTGCGAGTTGTGCTGAGTTGTGCTAGGCGAGCACATGGACTTTTTCCCCTCACAAATGTCGCCCCGACCCACCCTTGCGCTCGTAAACATGGATCTTTCCCCCCAACCGACACTCAGATTTCCAAAATTTCCGCAATTTCCAAAATTTGCGAATCGTGCTGAGTTGTGCTAGGCGAGCACATGAACTTTTTCCTCTCACAAATCTCGCCCCGACCCACCCTTGCGCTCGTCAACATGGATGTTTCCCCCCAACCGACACTCAAAATTCCAAAATTTCCGTATTTTCCGAAACTGGCGAGTTGTGCTGAGTTGTGCTAGCCGAGCACATGAACTTTTTACTCTTACAAATTTCGCGCCGACCCACCCTTGCGCTCGTAAACATGGATCTTTCCCTCCAACCGACACTCAAATTTCCAAAATTTCCGCAATTCCAAAAATTTGCGACTTGTGCTGATTTGTGCTAGGCAAGCACATGATCTTTTTCCTTTCACAAATCTCGCTCCGAGCAACCCTTGCGCTCGTAAACATGGATCTGTCCCCCCAACCGACACTCAAATTTTCAAACTTTCCGCAATTTCCGAAATTTGCGAATTGTGCTGAGTTGTGCTAGGCGAGCACATGAACTTTTTCGCCTCACAAATCTCGCTCCGACCCACCCTTGCGCTCGTAAACATGGATCTGTCCCCCTCAACCGACACTCAAATTTCCAAAATTTCCGCAATTTCCAAAATTTGCGAGTTGTGCTGAGTTGTGCTAGTCGGGCACATAAGCTTTTTCCTTTGACAAATCTCGCTCCGACCCACCCTTCCGCTCGTAAACATGGATCTTTCCCACAGACCGACACTCAAATTTCCAAAATTTCCGCAATTTCCAAAATTTGCGAATTGTGCTGAGTTGTGCTAGGCGAGCACATGAACTTTTTCCCCTTACGAATCTCGCTCCGACCCACCCTTGCGCGCGTAAACATGGATCTTTCCCCCCAACAGACACTCAAATTTCCAAAATTTCCGCAATTTCCAAAATTTGCGAATCGTGCTGAGTTGTGCTAGGCGAGCACATGAACTTTTTCCTCTCACAAATCTCGCCCCGACCCACCCTTGCGCTCGTAAACATGGATGTTTCCCCCCAACCGACACTCAAAATTCCAAAATTTCCGTATTTTCCGAAACTGGCGAGTTGTGCTGAGTTGTGCTAGGCGAGCACATGAACTTTTTACTCTTACAAATTTCGCGCCGACCCACCCTTGCGCTCGTAAACATGGATCTTTCCCTCCAACCGACACTCAAATTTCCAAAATTTCCGCAATTCCAAAAATTTGCGACTTGTGCTGATTTGTGCTAGGCGAGCACATGAACTTTTTCCTCTTACAAATCTCGCTCCGACCCACCCTTGCGCTCGTAAACATGGATCTTTCCCCCCAACAGACACTCAAATTTCCAAAATTTCCGCAATTTCCAAAATTTGCGACTTGTGCTGAGTTGTGCTAGGCTAGCACATAAACTTTTTCCTCTTACAAATCTCGCTCCGACCCACCGTTGCGCTCGTAAACATGGATCTTTCCCCCCGACTGACACTCAAATTCCCAAAATTTCCGCAATTTCCAAAATTTGCGAATTGTGCTGAGTTGTGCTAGGCGAGCACATGAACTTTTTCATCTTACGAATCTCGCTCCGACCCACCCTTGCGCGCGTAAACATGGATCTTTTCGCCTCAACCGATACTCGAATTTCCAAAATTTCCGCAATTTCCAAATTTGGCAACTTGTGCTGAGTTGTGCTAGGCGAGCACATGGACTTTTTCTCCTCACAAATGTCGCCCCGACCCACCCTTGCGCTCGTAAACATGGATGTTTCCCCCCAACCGACACTCAAAATTCCAAAATTTCCGTATTTTCCAAAACTGGCGAGTTGTGCTGAGTTGTGATAGGCGAGCACATGAACTTTTTACTCTTACAAATTTCGCGCCGACCCACCCTTGCGCTCGTAAACATGGATCTTTCCCTCCAACCGACACTCAAATTTCCAAAATTTCCGCAATTCCAAAAATTTGCGACTTGTGCTGATTTGTGCTAGGCAAGCACATGAACTTTTTCCTCTTACAAATCTCGCTCCGAGCAACCCTTGTGCTCGTAAACATGGATCTTTCCCCCCAACCGACACTCAAATTTTCAAACTTTCCGCAATTTCCGAAATTTGCGAATTGTGCTGAGTTGTGCTAGGCGAGCACATGAACTTTTTCGCCTCACAACTCTCGCTCCGACCCACCCTTGCGCTCGTAAACATGGATCTGTCCCCCTCAACCGACACTCAAATTTCCAAAATTTCCGCAATTTCCAAAATTTGCGAGTCGTGCTGAGTTAAGCTAGTCGGGCACATAAGCTTTTTCCCTTGACAAATCTCGCTCCGACCGTCCCTTCCGCTCGTAAACATGGATCTTTCCCACAGACCGACACTCAAATTTCCAAAATTTCCGCAATTTCCAAAATTTGCGAATTGTGCTGAGTTGTGCTAGGCACATGAACTTTTTCCCCTTACGAATCTCGCTCCGACCCACCCTTGCGCGCGTAAACATGGATCTTTTCGCCTCAACCGATACTCAAATTTCCAAAATTTCCGCAATTTCCGAATTTGGCGACTTGTGCTGAGTTGTGCTAGGCGAGCACATGAGCTTTTTCCTCTTACAAATCTCGCTCCGACCCACCCTTGCGCTCGTAAACATGGATCTTTCCCCCCAGCCGACACTCAAATTTCCAAAATTTCCGCAATTTCCAAAATTTTCGAGTTGTGCTGAGTTGTGCTAGGCAAGCACATAAACTCTTTTCTCTTACAAATCTCGCTCCGACCCACCCTTGTGCTCGTAAACATGGATCATTCCCCCCAATCGACACTCAAAATCCAAAATTTCCGCAATTTCCAAAATTTGCGAGTTGTGCTGAGTTGTGCTAGGCGAGCACATGAGCTTGTTCCACTTACAAATCTCGCTCCGACCCACCCTTGCGCTCGTAAACATGGATCTTTCCCCCCAGCCGACACTCAAATTTCAAAAATTTCCGCAATTTCCAAAATTTGCGAGTTGTGCTGAGTTGTGCTAGGCGAGCACATGGACTTTTTCCCCTCACAAATGTCGCCCCGACCCACCCTTGCGCTCGTAAACATGGATCTTTCCCTCCAACCGACACTCAAATTTCCAAAATTTCCGCAATTCCAAAACTTTGCGACTCGTGCTGATTTGTGCTAGGCAAGCACATGAACTTTTTACTCTTACAAATCTCGCTCCGAGCAACCCTTGCGCTCGTAAACATGGATGTTTCCCCCCAACCGACACTCAAATTTTCAAACTTTCCGCAATTTCCGAAATTTGCGAATTGTGCTGAGTTGTGCTAGGCGAGCACATGAACTTTTTCGCCTCACAAATCTCGCTCCGACCCACCCTTGCGCTCGTAAACATGGATCTGTCCCCCTCAACCGACACTCAAATTTCCAAAATTTCCGCAATTTCCAAAATTTGCGAGTTGTGCTGAGTTGTGCTAGTCGGGCACATAAGCTTTTTCCTTTGACAAATCTCGCTCCGACCCACCCTTCCGCTCGTAAACATGGATCTTTCCCACAGACCGACACTCAAATTTCCAAAATTTCCGCAATTTCCAAAATTTGCGAATTGTGCTGAGTTGTGCTAGGCGAGCACATGAACTTTTTCCCCTTACGAATCTCGCTCCGACCCACCCTTGCGCGCGAAAACATGGATCTTTTCGCCTCAACCGATACTCAAATTTCCAAAATTTCCGCATTTCCAAATTTGGCGACTCGTGCTGAGTTGTGCTAGGCGAGCACATGAGCTTTTTCCTCTTACAAATCTCGCTCCGACCTACCCTTGCGCTCGTAAACATGGATCTTTCCCCCCAGCCGACACTCAAATTTCCAAAATTTCCGCAATTTCCAAAATTTTCGAGTTGTGCTGAGTTGTGCTAGGCAAGCACATAAACTCTTTCCTCTTACAAATCTCGCTCCGACCCACCCTTGTGCTCGTAAACATGGATCATTCCCCCCAATCGACACTCAAATTTCCAAAATTTCCGCAATTTCCAAATTTGGCAACTTGTGCTGAGTTGTGCTAGGCGAGCACATGAGCTTTTTCCCCTTACAAATCTCGCTCCGACCCACCCTTGCGCTCGTAACCATGGATCTTTCCCCCCAGCCGACACTCAAATTTCCAAAATTTCCGCAATTTCCAAAATTTTCGAGTTGTGCTGAGTTGTGCTAGGCGGGCACATAAGCTTTTTCCTTGCACAAATCTCGCTCCGACCCAGCCTTGCGCTCGTAAACATGGATCTTTCCCCCCAACCGACACTCAAATTTCCAAAATTTCCGCAAATTCCAAAATTTGTGAGTCGTGCTGAGTTGTGATATGCAAGCACATGAACTTTTTCCTCTTACAAATCTCGCTCCGACCCACCCTCGCGCTCGTAAACATGGATCTTTCCCCCCAACAGACACTCAAATTTCCAAAATTTCCGCAATTTCCAAAATTTGCGACTTGTGCTGAGTTGTGCTAGGCTAGCACATAAACTTTTTCCTCTTACAAATCTCGCTCCGACCCACCCTTGCGCTCGTAAACATGGATCTTTCCCCCCAACTGACACTCAAATTTCCAAAATTTCCGCAATTTCCAAAATTTGCGAATTGTGCTGAGTTGTGCTAGGCGAGCACATGAACTTTTTCATCTTACGAATCTCGCTCCGACCCACCCTTGCGCGCGTAAACATGGATCTTTTCCCCCCAGCCGACACTCAAATTTCCAAAATTTCCGCAATTTCCAAAATTTTCGAGTTGTGCTGAGTTGTGCTAGGCGGGCACATAAGCTTTTTCGTTTCACAAATCTCGCTCCGACCCAGCCTTGCGCTCGTAAACATGGATCTTTCCCCCCAACCGACACTCAAATTTCCAAAATTTCCGCAAATTCCAAAATTTGTGAGTCGTGCTGAGTTGTGATATGCAAGCACATGAACTTTTTCCTCTTACAAATCTCGCTCCGACCCACCCTTGCGCTCGTAAACATGGATCTTTCTCCCCAACAGACACTCAAATTTCCAAAATTTCCGCAATTTCCAAAATTTGCGACTTGTGCTGAGTTGTGCTAGGCTAGCACATAAACTTTTTCCTCTTACAAATCTCGCTCCGACCAACCCTTGCGCTCGTAAACATGGATCTTTCCCCCCAACTGACACTCAAATTCCCAAAATTTCCGCAATTTCCAAAATTTGCGAATTGTGCTGAGTTGTGCTAGGCGAGCACATGAACTTTTTCATCTTACGAATCTCGCTCCGACCCACCCTTGCGCGCGTAAACATGGATCTTTTCGCCTCAACCGATACTCGAATTTCCAAAATTTCCGCAATTTCCAAATTTGGAAACTTGTGCTGAGTTGTGCTAGGCGAGCACATGAGCTTTTTCCTCTCACAAATCTCGCTCCGACCCACCCTTGCGCTCGTAAACATGTATCTTTCCCCCCAGCCGACACTCAAATTTCCAAAATTTCAGCAAGTTCCAAAATTTTCGAGTTGTGCTGAGTTGTGCTAGCCGGGCACATAAGCTTTTTCCCTTTACAAATCTCGCTCCGACCCAGCCTTGCGCTCGTAAACATGGATCTTTCCCCCCAACCGACACTCAAATTTCCAAAATTTCCGCAATTTTCAAAATTTGCGACTTGTGCTGAGTTGTGCTAGGCAAGCACATAAACTTTTTTCTCTTACAAATCTCGCTCCGACCCACCCTTGTGCTCGTAAACATGGATCATTCCCCCCAATCGACACTCGCTTTTCCAAAATTTCCGCAATTTCCAAAATTCGCGAGTTGTGGTGATATGCGCTAGGCGAGCACATGAGCTTTTTCCTCTTACAAATCTCGCTCCGACCCACCCTTGCGCTCGTAAACATGGATCTTTCCCCCCAGCCGACACTCAAATTTCAAAAATTTCCGCAATTTCCAAAATTTGCGAGTTGTGCTGAGTTGTGCTAGGAGAGCACATGGACTTTTTCACCTCACAAATGTCGCCCCGACCCACCCTTGCGCTCGTAAACATGGATCTTTCCCCCCAACCGAAACTCAAATTTCCAAAATATCCGCAAATTCCGAAATTTGTGAGTTGTGCTGAGTTGTGATATGCAAGCACATGAACTTTTTCCTTCTACAAATCTCGCTCCGACCCACCCTTGCGCTCGTAAACATGGATCTTTCCCCCCAACAGACACTCAGTTTTCCAAAATTTCCGCAATTTCCAAAATTTGCGACTTGTGCTGACTTGTGCTAGGCTAGCACATAAACTTTTTCCTTTTACAAATCTCGCTCCGACCCACCCTTGCGCTCGTAAACATGCATCTTTCCCCCCAACCGACACTCAAATTTCCAAAATTTCCGCAATTTCCAAAATTTGCGAATTGTGCTGAGATGTGCTAGGCGAGCACATGAACTTTTTCCCCTTACGAAACTCGCTCCGACCCACACTTGCGCGCGTAAACATGGATCTTTTCGCCTCAACCGATACTCAAATTTCCAAAATTTCCGCAATTTCCAAATTTGGCGACTTGTGCTGAGTTGTGCTAGGCGAGCACATGAGCTTTTTCCTCTCACAAATCTCGCTCCGACCCACCCTTGCGCTCGTAAACATGGATCTTTCCCCCCAGCCGACACTCAAATTTCCAAAATTTCCGCAATTTCCAAAATTTGCGAGTTGTGCTGAGTTGTGCAAGGCAAGCATATGGACTTTTTCCCCTCACAAATGTCGCCCGACCCACCCTTGCGCTCGTAAACATGGATCTTTCCCCCCAACCGACACTCAAATTTCCAAAATTTCCGCAATTTCCAAAATTTGCGAGTTGTGCTGAGTTGTGCTAGGCAAGCACATGAACTTTTTTCCCTTACAAATCTCGCTCCGACCCACCCTTGCGCTCGTAAACATGGATCTTTCCCCCCAGCAGACACTCAAATTTCCAAAATTTCCGCAATTTCAAGAATTTGCGACTTGTGCTGAGTTGTGCTAGGCGGGTACATAAGCTTTCTACTTTTACAAATCTCGCTCCGACCCACCCTTGCGCTCGTAAACATGGATCTTTGCCCCCAACCGACACTCAAATTTCCAAAAGTTCCGCAATTTCCAAAATTTGCGAGTTGTGCTGAGTTGTGCTAGGCGAGCACATGAACTTTTTGCCCTTACAAATCTCGCTCCGACCCACCATTGCGCTCGTAAGCATGTTTCTTCGCCCCCAACAGACACTCAAATTTCCAAAATTTCCGCAATTTCCAAAATTTGCGAAATGTGCTGAGTTGTGCTAGGCTTGCACATAGGCTTTTTTTTTTCACAAATCTCGCTCCGACCCACCCTTGCGCTCGTAAACATGGATCTTTACCCCCAACCGACACTCAAATTTCAAAAATTTCCGCAATTTCCAAAATTAGCGAGTCGTGCTGAGTTGTGCTAGGCGATCACATGAACTTTTTCCTCTCACAAATGTCGCGCCGACTCATCCTTGCGCTCGTAAGCATGGATCTTCGCCCCCAACAGACACTCGAATTTCCAAAATTTCCGTATTTTTCAAAACTGGCGAGTTGTGCTGAGTTGTGCTAGGCGAGCACATGAACATTTTGCCCTTTCAAATTTCGCGCCGACCCACCCTTGCGCTCGTAAACATGGATCTTTGCCTCCAACCGACACTCAAATTTCCAGAATTTCCGATATTTTCCAAAACTGGCGAGTTGTGCTGAGTTGTGCTAGGCGAGCACATGAACGTTTTTCTTTCACAAATTTCGCGCCGACCCACCCTTGCGCTCGTAAACATGGATCTTTGCCTCCAACCGACACTCAAATTTCAAAAATTTCCGCAATTTCCAAAATTTGCGAGTTGTGCTGAGTTGTGCTTGGCAAGCACATGAACTTTTTTCTCTTACAAATCTCGCTCCGACCCACCCTTGCGCTCGTAAACATGGATCTTTCCCCCCAACAGACACTCAAATTTCCAAAATTTCCGCAATTTCCGAAATTTGCGACTTGTGCTGAGTTGTGCTAGGCGAACACATCAACTTTTTCCTCTCACAAATCTCGCTCCGACTCACCATTGCGCTCGTAAGCATGGATCTTCGCCCCCAACAGACACTCGAATTTCCAAAATTTCCGTATTTTCCAAAACTGGCGAAATGTGCTGAGTTGTGCTAGGCGAGCACATGAACTTTTTCCTCTTACAAATCTCGCTCCGACCCACCGTTGCGCTCGTAAACATGGATCTTTCCCTCAACCGACACTCAAATTTCCAAAATTTCCGCATTTTCCACAATTTGCGAGTCGCGCTGAGTTGTGCTAGGCGAGCACATAAACTTTTTCCCTTTACAAATCTCGCTCCGACCCACCCTCGCGCTCGTAAACATGGATCTTTCCCCCCAACCGACACTCAAATTTCCTAAATTTCCGCAATTTCCGAAATTTGCAAGTTGTGCTGAATTGAGCTAGGCGAGCACATGAACTTTTTCCTCTTACAAATCTCGCTCTGACCCACCCTTGCGCTCGTAAACATGGATCTTTCCCCCCCACCGACACTCAAATTTCCAAACTTTCCGCAATTTCCGAAATTTGCGAATTGTCCTGAGTTTTGCTAGGCGAGCACATGAACTTTTTCCCCTCACAAATCTCGCTCCGAACCTTCCTTGCGGTCGTAAACATGGATCTGTCCCCCTCAACCGACACTCAAATTCCCAAAATTTCCGCAATTTCCAAAATCTGCGAGTTGTGCTGAGTTGTGCTAGTCGGGCACATAAGCTTTTTCCTTTGACAAATCTCGCTCCGACCCACCCTTCCGCTCGTAAACATGGATCTTTCCCACAGACCGACACTCAAATTTCCAAAATTTCCGCAATTTCCAAAATTTGCGAATTGTGCTGAGTTGTGCTAGGCGAGCACATGAACTTTTTCCCCTTACGAATCTCGCTCCGACCCACCCTTGCGCGCGAAAACATGGATCTTTTCGCCTCAACCGATACTCAAATTTCCAAAATTTCCGCATTTCCAAATTTGGCGACTAGTGCTGAGTTGTGCTAGGCGAGCACATGAGCTTTTTCCTCTTACAAATCTCGCTCCGACCCACCCTTGCGCTCGTAAACATGGATCTTTCCCCCCAGCCGACACTCAAATTTCCAAAATTTCCACAATTTCCAAAATTTTCGAGTTGTGCTGAGTTGTGCTAGGCAAGCACATAAACTCTTTCCTCTTACAAATCTCGCTCCGACCCACCCTTGTGCTCGTAAACATGGATCATTCCCCCCAATCGACACTCAAATTTCCAAAATTTCCGCAATTTCCAAATTTGGCAACTTGTGCTGAGTTGTGCTAGGCGAGCACATGAGCTTTTTCCCCTTACAAATCTCGCTCCGACCCACCCTTGCGCTCGTAAACATGGATCTTTCCCCCCAGCCGACACTCAAATTTCCAAAATTTCCGCAATTTCCAAAATTTTCGAGTTGTGCTGAGTTGTGATATGCAAGCACATGAACTTTTTCCTCTTACAAATCTCGCTCCGACCCACCCTCGCGCTCGTAAACATGGATCTTTCCCCCCACCAGACACTCAAATTTCCAAAATTTCCGCAATTTCCAAAATTTGCGACTTGTGCTGAGTTGTGCTAGGCTAGCACATAAACTTTTTCCTCTTACAAATCTCGCTCCGACCCACCCTTGCGCTCGTAAACATGGATCTTTCCCCCCAACTGACGCTCAAATTTCCAAAATTTCCGCAATTTCCAAAATTTGCGAATTGTGCTGAGTTGTGCTAGGCGAGCACATGAACTTTTTCATCTTACGAATCTCGCTCCGACCCACCCTTGCGCGCGTAAACATGGATCTTTTCGCCTCAACCGATACTCGAATTTCCAAAATTTCCGCAATTTCCAAATTTGGCAACTTGTGCTGAGTTGTGCTAGGCGAGCACATGAGCTTTTTCCTCTTACAAATCTCGCTCCGACCCACCCTTGCGCTCGTAAACATGGATCTTTCCCCCCAGCCGACACTCAAATTTCCAAAATTTCCGCATTTTCCAAAATTTTCGAAATGTGCTGAGTTGTGCTAGGCGGGCACATAAGCTTTTGCCTTTCACAAATCTCGCTCCGCCCCAGCCTTGCGCTCGTAAACATGGATCATTCCCCCCAATCGACACTCAAATTTCCAAAATTTCCGCAATTTCCAAAATTTGCGAGTTGTGCTGAGTTGTGCTGGGCGAGCACATGAGCTTTTTCCTCTTACAAATCTCGCTCCGACCCACCCTTGCGCTCGTAAACATGGATCTTTCCCCCCGGCCGACACTCAAATTTCGAAAATTTCCGCAATTTCCAAAATTTGCGAGTTGTGCTGAGTTGTGCTAGGCGAGCACATGGACTTTTTCCCCTCACAAATGTCGCCCCGACCCACCCTTGCGCTCGTAAACATGGATCTTTCCCCCCAACCGACACTCAGATTTCCAAAATTTCCGCAATTTCCAAAATTTGCGAATCGTGCTGAGTTGTGCTAGGCGAGCACATGAACTTTTTCCTCTCACAAATCTCGCCCCGACCCACCCTTGCGCTCGTCAACATGGATGTTTCCCCCCAACCGACACTCAAAATTCCAAAATTTCCGTATTTTCCGAAACTGGCGAGTTGTGCTGAGTTGTGCTAGCCGAGCACATGAACTTTTTACCCTTACAAATTTCGCGCCGACCCACCCTTGCGCTCGTAAACATGGATCTTTCCCTCCAACCGACACTCAAATTTCCAAAATTTCCGCAATTCCAAAAATTTGCGACTTGTGCTGATTTGTGCTAGGCAAGCACATGATCTTTTTCCTTTTACAAATCTCGCTCCGAGCAACCCTTGCGCTCGTAAACATGGATCTGTCCCCCCAACCGACACTCAAATTTTCAAACTTTCCGCAATTTCCGAAATTTGCGAATTGTGCTGAGTTGTGCTAGGCGAGCACATGAACTTTTTCGCCTCACAAATCTCGCTCCGACCCACCCTTGCGCTCGTAAACATGGATCTGTCCCCCTCAACCGACACTCAAATTTCCAAAATTTCCGCAATTTCCAAAATTTGCGAGTTGTGCTGAGTTGTGCTAGTCGGGCACATAAGCTTTTTCCTTTGACAAATCTCGCTCCGACCCACCCTTCCGCTCGTAAACATGGATCTTTCCCACCGACCGACACTCAAATTTCCAAAATTTCCGCAATTTCCAAAATTTGCGAATTGTGCTGAGTTGTGCTAGGCGAGCACATGAACTTTTTCCCCTTACGAATCTCGCTCCGACCCACCCTTGCGCGCGTAAACATGGATCTTTCCCCCCAACAGACACTCAAATTTCCAAAATTTCCGCAATTTCCAAAATTTGCGAATCGTGCTGAGTTGTGCTAGGCGAGCACATGAACTTTTTCCTCTCACAAATCTCGCCCCGACCCACCCTTGCGCTCGTAAACATGGATGTTTCCCCCCAACCGACACTCAAAATTCCAAAATTTCCGTATTTTCCGAAACTGGCGAGTTGTGCTGAGTTGTGCTAGGCGAGCACATGAACTTTTTACTCTTACAAATTTCGCGCCGACCCACCCTTGCGCTCGTAAACATGGATCTTTCCCTCCAACCGACACTCAAATTTCCAAAATTTCCGCAATTCCAAAAATTTGCGACTTGTGCTGATTTGTGCTAGGCGAGCACATGAACTTTTTCCTCTTACAAATCTCGCTCCGACCCACCCTTGCGCTCGTAAACATGGATCTTTCCCCCCAACAGACACTCAAATTTCCAAAATTTCCGCAATTTCCAAAATTTGCGACTTGTGCTGAGTTGTGCTAGGCTAGCACATAAACTTTTTCCTCTTACAAATCTCGCTCCGACCCACCCTTGCGCTCGTAAACATGGATCTTTCCCCCCAACCGACACTCAAATTTCCAAAATTTCCGCAATTTCCAAAATTTGCGAGTCGTGCTGAGTTAAGCTAGTCGGGCACATAAGCTTTTTCCCTTGACAAATCTCGCTCCGACCCACCCTTCCGCTCGTAAACATGGATCTTTCCCACAGACCGACACTCAAATTTCCAAAATTTCCGCAATTTCCAAAATTTGCGAATTGTGCTGAGTTGTGCTAGGCACATGAACTTTTTTCCCTTACGAATCTCGCTCCGACCCACCCTTGCGCGCGTAAACATGGATCTTTTCGCCTCAACCGATACTCAAATTTCCAAAATTTCCGCAATTTCCAAATTTGGCGACTTGTGCTGAGTTGTGCTAGGCGAGCACATGAGCTTTTTCCTCTTACAAATCTCGCTCCGACCCACCCTTGCGCTCGTCAACATGGATCTTTCCCCCCAGCCGACACTCAAATTTCCAAAATTTCCGCAATTTCCAAAATTTTCGAGTTGTGCTGAGTTGTGCTAGGCAAGCACATAAACTCTTTTCTCTCACAAATCTCGCTCCGACCCACCCTTGTGCTCGTAAACATGGATCATTCCCCCCAATCGACACTCAAAATCCAAAATTTCCGCAATTTCCAAAATTTGCGAGTTGTGCTGAGTTGTGCTAGGCGAGCACATGAGCTTGTTCCCCTTACAAATCTCGCTCCGACCCACCCTTGCGCTCGTAAACATGGATCTTTCCCCCCAGCCGACACTCAAATTTCAAAAATTTCCGCAATTTCCAAAATTTGCGAGTTGTGCTGAGTTGTGCTAGGCGAGCACATGGACTTTTTCCCCTCACAAATGTCGCCCCGACCCACCCTTGCGCTCGTAAACATGGATCTTTCCCTCCAACCGACACTCAAATTTCCAAAATTTCCGCAATTCCAAAACTTTGCGACTCGTGCTGATTTGTGCTAGGCAAGCACATGAACTTTTTACTCTTACAAATCTCGCTCCGAGCAACCCTTGCGCTCGTAAACATGGATGTTTCCCCCCAACCGACACTCAAATTTTCAAACTTTCCGCAATTTCCGAAATTTGCGAATTGTGCTGAGTTGTGCTAGGCGAGCACATGAACTTTTTCGCCTCACAAATCTCGCTCCGACCCACCCTTGCGCTCGTAAACATGGATCTGTCCCCCTCAACCGACACTCAAATTTCCAAAATTTCCGCAATTTCCAAAATTTGCGAGTTGTGCTGAGTTGTGCTAGTCGGGCACATAAGCTTTTTCCTTTGACAAATCTCGCTCCGACCCACCCTTCCGCTCGTAAACATGGATCTTTCCCACAGACCGACACTCAAATTTCCAAAATTTCCGCAATTTCCAAAATTTGCGAATTGTGCTGAGTTGTGCTAGGCGAGCACATGAACTTTTTCCCCTTACGAAACTCGCTCCGACCCACCCTTGCGCGCGAAAACATGGATCTTTTCGCCTCAACCGATACTCAAATTTCCAAAATTTCCGCATTTCCAAATTTGGCGACTCGTGCTGAGTTGTGCTTGGCGAGCACATGAGCTTTTTCCTCTTACAAATCTCGCTCCGACCTACCCTTGCGCTCGTAAACATGGATCTTTCCCCCCAGCCGACACTCAAATTTCCAAAATTTCCGCAATTTCCAAAATTTTCGAGTTGTGCTGAGTTGTGCTAGGCAAGCACATAAACTCTTTCCTCTTACAAATCTCGCTCCGACCCACCCTTGTGCTCGTAAACATGGATCATTCCCCCCAATCGACACTCAAATTTCCAAAATTTCCGCAATTTCCAAATTTGGCAACTTGTGCTGAGTTGTGCTAGGCGAGCACATGAGCTTTTTCCCCTTACAAATCTCGCTCCGACCCACCCTTGCGCTCGTAAACATGGATCTTTCCCCCCAGCCGACACTCAAATTTCCAAAATTTCCGCAATTTCCAAAATTTTCGAGTTGTGCTGAGTTGTGCTAGGCGGGCACATAAGCTTTTTCCTTGCACAAATCTCGCTCCGACCCAGCCTTGCGCTCGTAAACATGGATCTTTCCCCCCAACCGACACTCAAATTTCCAAAATTTCCGCAAATTCCAAAATTTGTGAGTCGTGCTGAGTTGTGATATGCAAGCACATGAACTTTTTCCTCTTACAAATCTCGCTCCGACCCACCCTCGCGCTCGTAAACATGGATCTTTCCCCCCAACAGACACTCAAATTTCCAAAATTTCCGCAATTTCCAAAATTTGCGACTTGTGCTGAGTTGTGCTAGGCTAGCACATAAACTTTTTCCTCTTACAAATCTCGCTCCGACCCACCCTTGCGCTCGTAAACATGGATCTTTCCCCCCAACTGACACTCAAATTTCCAAAATTTCCGCAATTTCCAAAATTTGCGAATTGTGCTGAGTTGTGCTAGGCGAGCACATGAACTTTTTCATCTTACGAATCTCGCTCCGACCCACCCTTGCGCGCGTAAACATGGATCTTTTCGCCTCAACCGATACTCGAATTTCCAAAATTTCCGCAATTTCCAAATTTGGCAACTTGTGCTGAGTTGTGCTAGGCGAGCACATGAGCTTTTTCCTCTTACAAATCTCGCTCCGACCCACCCTTGCGCTCGTAAACATGGATCTTTCCCCCCAGCCGACACTCAAATTTCCAAAATTTCCGCATTTTCCAAAATTTTCGAAATGTGCTGAGTTGTGCTAGGCGGGCACATAAGCTTTTGCCTTTCACAAATCTCGCTCCGACCCAGCCTTGCGCTCGTAAACATGGATCATTCCCCCCAATCGACACTCAAATTTCCAAAATTTCCGCAATTTCCAAAATTTGCGAGTTGTGCTGAGTTGTGCTGGGCGAGCACATGAGCTTTTTCCTCTTACAAATCTCGCTCCGACCCACCCTTGCGCTCGTAAACATGGATCTTTGCCCCCGGCCGACACTCAAATTTCGAAAATTTCCGCAATTTCCAAAATTTGCGAGTTGTGCTGAGTTGTGCTAGGCGAGCACATGGACTTTTTCCCCTCACAAATGTCGCCCCGACCCACCCTTGCGCTCGTAAACATGGATCTTTCCCCCCAACCGACACTCAGATTTCCAAAATTTCCGCAATTTCCAAAATTTGCGAATCGTGCTGAGTTGTGCTAGGCGAGCACATGAACTTTTTCCTCTCACAAATCTCGCCCCGACCCACCCTTGCGCTCGTCAACATGGATGTTTCCCCCCAACCGACACTCAAAATTCCAAAATTTCCGTATTTTCCGAAACTGGCGAGTTGTGCTGAGTTGTGCTAGCCGAGCACATGAACTTTTTACTTTTACAAATTTCGCGCCGACCCACCCTTGCGCTCGTAAACATGGATCTTTCCCTCCAACCGACACTCAAATTTCCAAAATTTCCGCAATTCCAAAAATTTGCGACTTGTGCTGATTTGTGCTAGGCAAGCACATGATCTTTTTCCTCTTACAAATCTCGCTCCGAGCAACCCTTGCGCTCGTAAACATGGATCTGTCCCCCCAACCGACACTCAAATTTTCAAACTTTCCGCAATTTCCGAAATTTGCGAATTGTGCTGAGTTGTGCTAGGCGAGCACATGAACTTTTTCGCCTCACAAATCTCGCTCCGACCCACCCTTGCGCTCGTAAACATGGATCTGTCCCCCTCAACCGACACTCAAATTTCCAAAATTTCCGCAATTTCCAAAATTTGCGAGTTGTGCTGAGTTGTGCTAGTCGGGCACATAAGCTTTTTTCTTTGACAAATCTCGCTCCGACCCACCCTTCCGCTCGTAAACATGGATCTTTCCCACAGACCGACACTCAAATTTCCAAAATTTCCGCAATTTCCAAAATTTGCGAATTGTGCTGAGTTGTGCTAGGCGAGCACATGAACTTTTTCCCCTTACGAATCTCGCTCCGACCCACCCTTGCGCGCGTAAACATGGATCTTTTCGCCTCAACCGATACTCAAATTTCCAAAATTTCCGCAATTTCCAAATTTGGCGACTTGTGCTAAGTTGTGCTAGGCGAGCACATGAGCTTTTTTTCTCTGACAAATCTCGCTCCGACCCACCCTTGCGCTCGTAAACATGGATCTTTCCCCCCAGCCGACACTCAAATTTCCAAAATTTCCGCAATTTCCAAAATTTTCGAGTTGTGCTGAGTTGTGCTGGGCAAGCACATAAACTCTTTTCTCTTACAAATCTCGCGCCGACCCACCCTTGTGCTCGTAAACATGGATCATTCCCCCCAATCGACACTCAAATTTCCAAAATTTCCGCAATTTCCAAATTTGGCAAATTGTGCTGAGTTGTGCTAGGCGAGCACATGAGCTTTTTCCTCTTACAAATCTCGCTCCGACCCACCCTTGCGCTCGTAAACATGGATCTTTCCCCCCAGCCGACACTCAAATTTCCAAAATTTCCGCAATTTCCAAAATTTTCGAGTTGTGCTGAGTTGTGCTAGGCGGGCACATAAGCTTTTTCGTTTCACAAATCTCGCTCCGACCCAGCCTTGCGCTCGTAAACATGGATCTTTCCCCCCAACCGACACTCAAATTTCCAAAATTTCCGCAAATTCCAAAATTTGTGAGTCGTGCTGAGTTGTGATATGCAAGCACATGAACTTTTTCCTCTTACAAATCTCGCTCCGACCCACCCTTGCGCTCGTAAACATGGATCTTTCTCCCCAACAGACACTCAAATTTCCAAAATTTCCGCAATTTCCAAAATTTGCGACTTGTGCTGAGTTGTGCTAGGCTAGCACATAAACTTTTTCCTCTTACAAATCTCGCTCCGACCAACCCTTGCGCTCGTAAACATGGATCTTTCCCCCCAACTGACACTCAAATTCCCAAAATTTCCGCAATTTCCAAAATTTGCGAATTGTGCTGAGTTGTGCTAGGCGAGCACATGAACTTTTTCATCTTACGAATCTCGCTCCGACCCACCCTTGCGCGCGTAAACATGGATCTTTTCGCCTCAACCGATACTCGAATTTCCAAAATTTCCGCAATTTCCAAATTTGGAAACTTGTGCTGAGTTGTGCTAGGCGATCACATGAGCTTTTTCCTCTCACAAATCTCGCTCCGACCCACCCTTGCGCTCGTAAACATGTATCTTTCCCCCAAGCCGACACTCAAATTTCCAAAATTTCAGCAATTTCCAAAATTTTCGAGTTGTGCTGAGTTGTGCTAGCCGGGCACATAAGCTTTTTCCCTTTACAAATCTCGCTCCGACCCAGCCTTGCGCTCGTAAACATGGATCTTTACCCCCAACCGACACTCAAATTTCCAAAATTTCCGCAATTTTCAAAATTTGCGACTTGTGCTGAGTTGTGCTAGGCAATCACATAAACTTTTTTCTCTTACAAATCTCGCTCCGACCCACCCTTGTGCTCGTAAACATGGATCATTCCCCCCAATCGACACTCGCTTTTCCAAAATTTCCGCAATTTCCAAAATTCGCGAGTTGTGGTGATATGTGCTAGGCGAGCACATGAGCTTTTTCCTCTTACAAATCTCGCTCCGACCCACCCTTGCGCTCGTAAACATGGATCTTTCCCCCCAGCCGACACTCAAATTTCAAAAATTTCCGCAATTTCCAAAATTTGCGAGTTGTGCTGAGTTGTGCTAGGAGAGCACATGGACTTTTTCACCTCACAAATGTCGCCCCGACCCACCCTTGCGCTCGTAAACATGGATCTTTCCCCCCAACCGAAACTCAAATTTCCAAAATATCCGCAAATTCCGAAATTTGTGAGTTGTGCTGAGTTGTGATATGCAAGCACATGAACTTTTTCCTCCTACAAATCTCGCTCCGACCCACCCTTGCGCTCGTAAACATGGATCTTTCCCCCCAACAGACACTCAGTTTTCCAAAATTTCCGCAATTTCCAAAATTTGCGACTTGTGCTGACTTGTGCTAGGCTAGCACATGAACTTTTTCCTCTTACAAATCTCGCTCCGACCCACCCTTGCGCTCGTAAACATGCATCTTTCCCCCCAACCGACACTCAAATTTCCAAAATTTCCGCAATTTCCAAAATTTGCGAATTGTGCTGAGATGTGCTAGGCGAGCACATGAACTTTTTCCCCTTACGAAACTCGCTCCGACCCACACTTGCGCGCGTAAACATGGATCTTTTCGCCTCAACCGATACTCAAATTTCCAAAATTTCCGCAATTTCCAAATTTGGCGACTTGTGCTGAGTTGTGCTAGGCGAGCACATGAGCTTTTTCCTCTCACAAATCTCGCTCCGACCCACCCTTGCGCTCGTAAACATGGATCTTTCCCCCCAGCCGACACTCAAATTTCCAAAATTTCCGCAATTTCCAAAATTTGCGAGTTGTGCTGAGTTGTGCAAGGCGAGCATATGGACTTTTTTCCCTCACAAATGTCGCCCGACCCACCCTTGCGCTCGTAAACATGGATCTTTCCCCCCAACCGACACTCAAATTTCCAAAATTTCCGCAATTTCCAAAATTTGCGAGTTGTGCTGAGTTGTGCTGGGCAAGCACATGAACTTTTTTCCCTTACAAATCTCGCTCCGACCCACCCTTGCGCTCGTAAACATGGATCTTTCCCCCCAGCAGACACTCAAATTTCCAAAATTTCCGCAATTTCAAAAATTTGCGACTTGTGCTGAGTTGTGCTAGGCGGGTACATAAGCTTTCTACTTTTACAAATCTCGCTCCGACCCACCCTTGCGCTCGTAAACATGGATCTTTGCCCCCAACCGACACTCAAATTTCCAAAAGTTCCGCAATTTCCAAAATTTGCGAGTTGTGCTGAGTTGTGCTAGGCGAGCACATGAACTTTTTCCTCTCACAAATCTCGCTCCGACCCACCCTTGCGCTCGTAAACATGGATCTTTCCCCCCAGCCGACACTCAAATTTCCAAAATTTCCGCAATTTCCAAAATTTGCGAGTTGTGCTGAGTTGTGCAAGGCGAGCATATGGACTTTTTCCCCTCACAAATGTCGCCCGACCCACCCTTGCGCTCGTAAACATGGATCTTTCCCCCCAACCGACACTCAAATTTCCAAAATTTCCGCAATTTCCAAAATTTGCGAGTTGTGCTGAGTTGTGCTGGGCAAGCACATGAACTTTTTTCCCTTACAAATCTCGCTCCGACCCACCCTTGCGCTCGTAAACATGGATCTTTCCCCCCAGCAGACACTCAAATTTCCAAAATTTCCGCAATTTCAAAAATTTGCGACTTGTGCTGAGTTGTGCTAGGCGGGTACATAAGCTTTCTACTTTTACAAATCTCGCTCCGACCCACCCTTGCGCTCGTAAACATGGATCTTTGCCCCCAACCGACACTCAAATTTCCAAAAGTTCCGCAATTTCCAAAATTTGCGAGTTGTGCTGAGTTGTGCTAGGCGAGCACATGAACTTTTTGCCATTACAAATCTCGCTCCGACCCACCATTGCGCTCGTAAGCATGTTTCTTCGCCCCCAACAGACACTCAAATTTCCAAAATTTCCGCAATTTCCAAAATTTGCGAAATGTGCTGAGTTGTGCTAGGCTTGCACATAGGCTTTTTTTTTTCACAAATCTCGCTCCGACCCACCCTTGCGCTCGTAAACATGGATCTTTACCCCCAACCGACACTCAAATTTCAAAAATTTCCGCAATTTCCAAAATTAGCGAGTCGTGCTGAGTTGTGCTAGGCGAGCACATGAACTTTTTCCTTTCACAAATGTCGCGCCGACTCATCCTTGCGCTCGTAAGCATGGATCTTCGCCCCCAACAGACACTCGAATTTCCAAAATTTCCGTATTTTTCAAAACTGGCGAGTTGTGCTGAGTTGTGCTAGGCGAGCACATGAACATTTTGCCCTTACAAATTTCGCGCCGACCCACCCTTGCGCTCGTAAACATGGATCTTTGCCTCCAACCGACACTCAAATTTCCAGAATTTCCGATATTTTCCAAAACTGGCAAGTTGTGCTGAGTTGTGCTAGGCGAGCACATGAACGTTTTTCTTTCACAAATTTCGCGCCGACCCACCCTTGCGCTCGTAAACATGGATCTTTGCCTCCAACCGACACTCAAATTTCAAAAATTTCCGCAATTTCCAAAATTTGCGAGTTGTGCTGAGTTGTGCTTGGCAAGCACATGAACTTTTTTCTCTTACAAATCTCGCTCCGACCCACCCTTGCGCTCGTAAACATGGATCTTTCCCCCCAACAGACACTCAAATTTCCAAAATTTCCGCAATTTCCGAAATTTGCGACTTGTGCTGAGTTGTGCTAGGCGAACACATCAACTTTTTCTGCTCACAAATCTCGCTCCGACTCACCATTGCGCTCGTAAGCATGGATCTTCGCCCCCAACAGACACTCGAATTTCCAAAATTTCCGTATTTTCCAAAACTGGCGAGTTGTGCTGAGTTGTGCTAGGCGAGCACATGAACTTTCTCCTCTTACAAATCTCGCTCCGACCCACCGTTGCGCTCGTAAACATGGATCTTTCCCTCAACCGACACTCAAATTTCCAAAATTTCCGCATTTTCCACAATTTGCAAGTTGTGCTGAATTGAGCTAGGCGAGCACATGAACTTTTTCCTCTTACAAATCTCGCTCTGACCCACCCTTGCGCTCGTAAACATGGATCTTTCCCCCCCACCGACACTCAAATTTCCAAACTTTCCGCAATTTCCGAAATTTGCGAATTGTCCTGAGTTTTGCTAGGCGAGCACATGAACTTTTTCCCCTCACAAATCTCGCTCCGAACCTTCCTTGCGGTCGTAAACATGGATCTTTCCCCCTCAACCGACACTCAAATTTCCAAAATTTCCGCAATTTCCAAAATTTGCGAGTTGTGCTGAGTTGTGCTAGGCGGGTACATAAGCTTTTTACTTTTACAAATCTCGCTCCGACCCACCCTTGCGCTCGTAAACATGGATCTTTCCCCCCAACCGACACTCAAATTTCCAAAAGTTCCGCAATTTCCAAAATTTGCGAGTTGTGCTGAGTTGTGCTAGGCGAGCACATGAACTTTTTGCCCTTACAAATCTCGCTCCGACCCACCATTGCGCTCGTAAACATGGATCTTTCCCCCCAACCGAAACTCAAATTTCCAAAATATCCGCAAATTCCGAAATTTGCGAATTGTCCTGAGTTTTGCTAGGCGAGCACATGAACTTTTTCCCCTCACAAATCTCGCTCCGACCCTTCCTTGCGGTCGTAAACATGGATCTTTCCCCCTCAACCGACACTCAAATTTCCAAAATTTCCGCAATTTCCAAAATTTGCGAGTTGTGCTGAGTTGTGCTAGGCGGGTACATAAGCTTTTTCCTCTTACAAATCTCGCTCCGACCCACCCTTGCGCTCGTAAACATGGATCTTTCCCCCCAGCCGACACTCAAATTTCAAAAATTTCCGCAATTTCCAAAATTTGCGAGTTGTGCTGAGTTGTGCTAGGAGAGCACATGGACTTTTTCACCTCACAAATGTCGCCCCGACCCACCCTTGCGCTCGTAAACATGGATCTTTCCCCCCAACCGAAACTCAAATTTCCAAAATATCCGCAAATTCCGAAATTTGTGAGTTGTGCTGAGTTGTGATATGCAAGCACATGAACTTTTTCCTCCTACAAATCTCGCTCCGACCCACCCTTGCGTTCGTAAACATGGATCATTCCCCCCAATCGACACTCAAATTTCCAAAATTTCCGCAATTTCCAAATTTGGCAAATTGTGCTGAGTTGTGCTAGGCGAGCACATGAGCTTTTTCCTCTTACAAATCTCGCTCCGACCCACCCTTGCGCTCGTAAACATGGATCTTTCCCCCCAGCCGACACTCAAATTTCCAAAATTTCCGCAATTTCCAAAATTTTCGAGTTGTGCTGAGTTGTGCTTGGCGGGCACATAAGCTTTTTCGTTTCACAAATCTCGCTCCGACCCACCCTTGCGCTCGTAAACATGGATCTTTGCCCCCGGCCGACACTCAAATTTCGAAAATTTCCGCAATTTCCAAAATTTGCGAGTTGTGCTGAGTTGTGCTAGGCGAGCACATGGACTTTTTCCCCTCACAAATGTCGCCCCGACCCACCCTTGCGCTCGTAAACATGGATCTTTCCCCCCAACCGACACTCAGATTTCCAAAATTTCCGCAATTTCCAAAATTTGCGAATCGTGCTGAGTTGTGCTAGGCGAGCACATGAACATTTTCCTCTCACAAATCTCGCCCCGACCCACCCTTGCGCTCGTCAACATGGATGTTTCCCCCCAACCGACACTCAAAATTCCAAAATTTCCGTATTTTCCGAAACTGGCGAGTTGTCCTGAGTTGTGCTAGCCGAGCACATGAACTTTTTACTCTTACAAATTTCGCGCCGACCCACCCTTGCGCTCGTAAACATGGATCTTTCCCTCCAACCGACACTCAAATTTCCAAAATTTCCGCAATTCCAAAAATTTGCGACTTGTGCTGATTTGTGCTAGGCAAGCACATGATCTTTTTCCTCTTACAAATCTCGCTCCGAGCAACCCTTGCGCTCGTAAACATGGATCTGTCCCCCCAACCGACACTCAAATTTTCAAACTTTCCGCAATTTCCGAAATTTGCGAATTGTGCTGAGTTGTGCTAGGCGAGCACATGAACTTTTTCGCCTCACAAATCTCGCTCCGACCCACCCTTGCGCTCGTAAACATGGATCCCAATAAACACCGGTTCGTATAAAAAACGTGTAAACAAATCATATACTCTACGTATATTGCGAGGAAGAATGTTCCTCAGTTAAACTAACATTCGACGTTCTTGAGAAACGTATATATTGAAGCGTTTAATATTATTAAATCCTCAACGTATAATACACGGCTCTTCTTCTCGAAGCTACCCCTATATTTGATGCTCCTTATTCGTCACATGAACGTATAATGAATACTCGTCATATACGTGATCACTTATTCGTATGAAAAACGTATAACCAAGCGATATTTTTCACGTATATAATCGAGAAGAATGTTCCTCAGTTAAACTAATATTCCACGTTTTCGAGAGACGTTTGTATGGAAGCATTTAATATGATTGAATCTACTTCGTATAATACACGTATTTTTCCTTCGAAATTATCCCGATATTCGATAATCCTTATCCGTCGTATAAACGTATGAGAAACACCTATATTACAAGTTATGTGCATAAGTATAATCACGGGAGGTAATTCACTCATCATCAGCCTTTGAGTTTAGTAGAAATGTATACGTTCATTTTCCGTTCTCGTAATCGTTTATTATGAGTATGATTTGGTGTTTGTATTCAACTATGTTATTCGTTTCGATGAATTCTGAAAAATTTCGTTTAATACACGGATAATGGAAAGGAACTTTTTTTAGGAAAAATAAAAAAGTATCAATACGAATTATTAATGTCATATAATTATCTCATTGTTCGGATTATAAATATGCAATGCGACTAAACATTTTAATTGGTGTGCCCTTTTTGAAACTGTTTGCTCTCGTTTTAAGGTAAGTATCATCTCTTTGGTTCATCTTAACTCAAAATAAATCAATTTAATCTTTTTTCATATAGTAAGAATATAAAATAGTAATAATAATATGAGACCCAGTGTGATTTATGGATCATCTCTGGTTCATCTTAACTCAAAATAAATCAATTTAATATTTTTTCTTATAGTAATAATATAAAATAGTGATAATAATATGAGACTGAGTATGATTTATGGATCATCTCTTTGGTTTATCTCAACTTAAAATAAATCAATTTAATTTTTTTCATATAGCAGTAATATAATATAGTAATAAAAATATGAGATCAAGTGTAGTTGGAGTCCTAATTGGTTTAAGAAGGTACGTGAAATTTCCTGAATTTCATAACTACGAAAAATCTTACAAGAGATAAAAGTCAGCGCAACAGTTATATACATATATCAACTCTTTTTATAAAAGATGTAGGATTAACAATTATCACAATCCTTTTATGATTATTATTTTTATTATTATATCACAATTTGTACTCCGCGTATACTAGTTTTCGTATATTATATGTATGTGTATATATTAGGGTGGCCGGAATTTGAATTTTTTTTCTGCGCTCCATCGACGGAAAACATTAATTTAGATAGAGAAAAAAATCCCTCAAAATTTTAGCTCGATACGTGAATATTTTAGAACTGCCTCAATCGATGTATCGGTTATCGATATATAGGATCGGAATTCCCGACTTGCTCATTCGAAGTTCAGTATTCAATTTTTGGCTCAATTTTTTTTAAGTAATGCCTTCAATTGATCTAAAAACATCCTGAAATTTTCATGAGGGTATTTTTTTTTTAAGATATGAATTCTTGAACTTTAATAAAAGCTGGAAGAAATTTTTTTTTTTATTAAAATTAAACAATTCATATCTTAAATAAAAAAGTTCAGGATATTTTTAGATCGATTAAAGGCAGTATATAAACAAAATTGAGCCAAAAATTGAATACTGAACTTCGAATGAGGAGATCGGGAATTCCGACCTATATATCGACTGAGGCAGTTCTAAATATTCTCGTATCGAGCTAAAATTTTGAGGAAATTTTTTTTTCTATCTAAATTAATGATTTCCGTCGATCGAGTGCAAAAAATAAAATAAAAAAAATCTAATTCTGAAATGACACACCCTGATGTATACATATATTATTGTTCATTAAACCTTGTTCATTTCAACATTATGGCTAGTTTTTTTTCTCTTGGCATGCATTTCTATGTTTAGCTTGCTTCAACCAATCTTTTATACCGGAAGCGATTTGAACATCTGTGGCATCTGTAGAGTCCGGGAAAGCAATTTTTACTGCAGCTGCGAAGAAAGATCATCATTTCTTGATAAATATATGCAATCGTCATACTCATCAGATGAACTGGCATGAGTCTAAAGTACACTTCATTCTGTAGAGTATTATATCAAGAGCTAAGTACCAAAAACGCGTGACCCAATTTTTTGTGGATTTCACCCTTCTTATTGCTAGCCTTCGATATGTACCTGTAATTATTTTAACCATTTCAGTACTCTGAAATGGTTGTTTCTTGTCTCTCCCTGCCCAGTTAAATTCCATGGCAACTTTATTCGTGAGTACAAATTTAAGAATATTCATCACACCTTGCCGTATATTGATACCCCCAATGGCAGCAAGTCGATTTGTCTGCGTTGGCATAGAAAAGAAATAAAAATAACATGATAATCGGTTCGATTGGTTTTAAATTTTAAAACGAAATTCTGAACAAGTAGGATAGAAAACACAAGCCACGAGTCTGCAGAATTCGAAAATTATCGCGCACAAAATTTGAACATTTACTAAATTCGATAGTGCAAAAAAAAAAAACATGACGTTTTCGAAAATGAATGTTAAAATACGTTCTGAAATCATCGATGAGATAAAATAACTTATATGGTGTATAAATCAAAGATACTTACGAAATAAGTTTCATAAATTTCTTCCTTAAGAAGCACGTCAAAAGATTTGAAGTCTGCCATTGTTTCTATGGGCATACTTGGAAAATTATCGGGTTTCGTAGCAGGTGTAATTTTTCCAAATTGAGAAGATCTTGCCAACTGATTGAGGGAAGTATTGATTTGTGATATTTCGCTTTTCAGAGTGCGGAAACTCGTTAATACTTCTATTTGAAATTCTTCTTGAGACATGGCTTTGAATTTATGAATCCTGGTTTGAGATGTTCGTGGTGTCGAAGGTGATGCTTGTGGAATTGGACTTTCATTGTTTTGTTCGAAATTGTCTCTAATTGATTGTAGGCCGGTAATACTTCTAGTTAAAGCAACTAATTTGGGTGAAGACGGAACCTTTGAACCACGACCCATTGCTACTTCATTAGTAATATTCTTGAGAGTGCCTTGAGGATGAGGCTGAGAAAAATTGATGACAGGAGCTTCGTCCGTATCTTCATCCGCAGTATCATTCTCCTTATCATCGTTTTCAATCGATGAATCGTCAGAAGCCGAACTTTGCAGTACATTCCTCCCAGATTTCGATTTTTTAGAACTAGATTTTTTATTTTTACGGCTCTTGGTTTTGTGTTTGCGTTTTATACCTTGGTCCTTTGGTTTACTTTTGTTTTCTGTTTTTGGTGAAGCCTCGTGGTCGGAAACAATCCGTTGCTCACGTGAAGGTTTACCAGTAATCATTTTCATTTGCAAAGCACTATCACCACTATCAGTAGTACTCTGTTCAAGATATTCTGTAAGATCTTGTTGGAGAGAATCGTAAGCTTCTGGAAAAAGAATGATTTGATCAATTATTTTATTTTCATAGGATTCAAATCACTGCAATATCACTAATGAGTTTGAAAACTGTCATTACAAAATAATATTTAAGCAAAGTGTATTTACGTGAGTATATGATTGCAAATTTGATGTGGTATTAGTATTCACCTGATGATTTTACGACTCTGTGAACGTTATATTTGGGCCACTTCTTGTCGTAAGGCGCGTTTGCTTCGACAAGTTTGGCGAGATCTTTGTCTGTTTTTACACGAGGCCAGTAACACACTGTGTTATCGCTGTGTAGCCATATCAATGGTACTACAGCATAGTCTTTATTTTTTGGATCGTCGCCTTTCAGAAACTCCACAATAGCATACATTTTTAAGAATACCTGGAACATGTTATTGAAAACCAATTTTGGATCAGCTGTCTATATGGAAGCTAAATATTTATAAGTTATATTGTTTGAATACTGACATAATATAAGATTTCCAGGTACTACAAATAAATCAAAATTCCATATATTTTTACTCTAAAATGACCAAAAACTGCACGTATTTATTATTTATTGAAATAAAATAACTTGCAAGTTTTTATAATATCGACTTCCCCATGCGTACGACTTGCTATTTCTCACGAACTAAAGAATATTTTCTATTGAAATCGGCATGGTTTGATAGAGTATACAATTAGGTATATAACTTTATCATGCCATATTCTAATATCGTTGAAAAAAATACGTAAACAACTTTTTTTTGTGTTTTGATAAAACAAAAATTAAGGCGAATACAATAGCTCAAAATGACATATACAAGCCAATTATTTCGATTTATTATTCATCAAACCATAGAAAAACGCTAATGATTTTCAGTGAAGTGCCCGATTATAAATACTGTAGAATTTGTATCAGGCATACATTTCAAAGTCTGTGACAATCAGATATATAACGTATTGAACAATTGATTACACAAATAAAATTAACAACAATCAAACTCGAAAACTAAAAAAGGAAATTAGAAAGTTACTTTATAACCAACCTGTAAATCTCGTCCTATTCATTGTTATCGATTTCAAGATTAGCATACACGATCTGGTACTTTTCTCATAGTACATTTTGTTCAACGCTTCGCAAGCTAGATTTTGTAGAATTAGATAGGAAACAGCGTACTCATATGTTAGAACTATTAGGTATACCATCTTTTGATTAGAATTATAAGTAATTCAACTAACTAGTATATTACTGTATATGTATAGTATATATTGTTTATTCTTTTTGGTGTAGTGAAGGAAATACTGCATATCCATTTTTATACGGAAAGTACAGGCATTTATGTGAGATATCTTTTACGGAAAATATTATCGGATCTCGGGATCCCCTGACAAAGTAAATCCCTAATTTGGACGAGGGCAGTGGTTGTTTATATAAATCTCGAACGTACATGAATGGTGTGCCAATGAATTTGTATTCCCCTGCAATATAATGAATGGATTTTATAATGCAAATTCGACTGTCCACGACAACGACATTGTTTGGTTTTTGAATGGAAATTTTTAATTCCTTACCAACTAAACTCTGACATTGAAATGATTCGGAATCGTCTACTGTATATTGAAATCCTTCCGCAGTATACTCATCATCAGAACAAGATTCGGATTTGTCAGGAGGATCGATCAAATTTTCTTCCATTAATCTATTACAAATTTGTGATAACGGTTCTTTTTTGGATCGAATACGTCTCTTCAAATGTCCCAGATAGTTTTCATAAGGAAAACAACTGAATTCCTCTAAAGTTCCGTATAAGTTCACATCATCACAAATATGTAATAGAGAGTGTACGTTATACACAACAAATTCTGGGTCATACAGATCTGCACTTTGGGTGACAAAATCTGACAATGCTTGTTTCGCAACTTCCATGTAACGAGAAATTAGGATTGTATTGCTCAAAATAAAAACAGCAGCATGCAGTAGCATGAAATGGGCATACTGTTCCCTGCTCAAAACCTCACGCATTAAAACGGGTCCAGTATAAAGTACGAATAATCGAAATTCGGTAGCTTTCCACCGATCTATCTCCGAGAAACCTCGACACTTTCGAGCGAAATTGTTTGGTATATAGTCTTTCAACTCTGATGATAATTGGTCGACTAGATTTAGAACAAATAATCTAGATAATCGGAACTTACGTATACCAGCTAGCCAATATTTCTTTATCAATCTTTTCACAACACCCAGATATATCAAGTGCATTGGGTCTAGGACGAACTGTGACACAAGCCCGACTAACTTCAGTAAAGGTGATGTCTTTTTAATGTGCTTGGACGGTTTCGCGAGTTGAAAATGTTTATTTTTTCTCCTACCGTATTTGTTGCCAGTTACTGGATAAAATAGAAAACGATCAACTTTTATAGCCTTTTGCTTACATCTCTCGCATCCGTGAAAGCTACAATGCGAGGATATAGATTTTAACATCGCTCTCGCAGGAGCGTCACAAGAGAAGCACCTGATTTTTACACGATAACATTGATCGTTATAGACAAATCCCATTTCTTGTAATTTCTCCATTTCCTCAATGAAATGTTTTAAATATAAATCTAATGGTTCTGGTTTATCTGTTCCACAAAAAATTGCTATAGCAAATGGATTTTTATTTTTCAAAGTCGTGCTTCTCGCTAAAATGGGCCAGAACTGAATCCTGCTGCTTCTAAATATTGGTAACCCATCTATATTACAATCAATTGATATATCAATTATATCTTGCGAAGCGTTGATATCACTTTCGAAGTGCAGTTTCCGTATGAGACCAGCTTCTATACCGAAGTAGACCATTTTTCCCGTCTCTAACTTAATGGACTTTCTGCTTCTTGGTGTCCCCAGCAGACTTCTAGCGGATTTGGGTAAGAATGGATACTTCGGCCGTATTAAATTTATTATTTGTTGTATTGTTGATTGCGATGCATTGTTCATGTATGCTATTTTCCGTAATTGATTAATAAAAATATCATTTTCGTTTTTAGGATCAGCTTTTGAAACTTCTATGATTTTCTGTGACTTCTTGTTTAAAGTTATGATTGCTGGAGGGTTTTCGAATTCGGATTCACTATGAGTTGAATTCGGTGAATCAATGCTTTCAACATTTGGAATTTCCATGTTTGCTTGGTCCTCATTCAGCTCGTGTTGCACATGATTATTTGATTCTTGTTCTGTTCTAATTGAGAAGACTTCCAATACCTCACGACGATGCATACGGCGTAAATATTTACGAGTATAAACTGTTTTACCCGACCCAACCATTGCGGTATTTTTAATATTTCATTGAAATTTTTATTTCACGTATGGAGTTCTATTTTTAATGTAATAAGCTCTAAGTTCAATGTAAAATCTGAAATGAATTATTCAAATTTGAGCCATGGGCAATTCCATCTCAAATCGGACAAGCAATGACCTCGTATTTTTTAAATTGACTGAAACCTTTTCTATGTGAAATATACATTAAAAAAAAGTCGATACGTACTTTTGCATTCATCCGAAATATTTTTTTTTGTCAAAATGAGCACTCGGCCACCTTCCAAAATTTATATCTCCTTTTTTATTGCGCGTCGAAACATGTACCATAGTTCATTCAATAGGTAAGAGAATAAAGATTTCTGAGAATTTTTTAAATTGGCATCAATGTTAATAATTCTAATTTTTATAAACAATTGATTTTTGACGATTTTGTCGATAAAGATTAGCCATTTTTAAAATTATGAAAAAAATATTTTCGAAATCTTTGATCGATTTTGTTTGAGAAAATATTTTTATATTCATGAAGGTTTAATGGAGTCTATTTTTTTTCAATTTTTAAGAGAGCGCTGCGTCGCGTCGCATGCCGTGCTGCAACACAACAAATTGAATCCGAAGTAATCGATGCGCGACGCGCTACGCTATTACAGTAGTAGGAGCCGCAGCACCGCCCGCGACGCGACACAGCGCTCTCTTAAAAATTGAAAAAAAAAGACTCCATTGAACCTTCATGAATATAATAATTCTTTCTCAAACAGAATTGATCAAAGATCTCGCAAATATTTTTTCAGAATTTTGAAAATGGCTAATCCTTATCGAAAAAATCGTTAAATATTCAATTGTTTTGTTACGTGCAGACGGGGATCGAGAGATCCTGGCTGCACGGGGTTATATTGTTTATTGAGAATTCACCCTCGAGCGGCTGGAGGTAAAGTCTCCGTGGGCTTAGCTAATTAAAGTGCAAAAGCACACCTGCTATGCTGCTGGGTGACCGCTCTTAATGACAGGATGATAATGATCGAAACGAGTTTATTTGTGTATAGATATACCTTATATATTTCAGAGTTCCGAATGAAGATGAAAGTAAATTATAAGAGGAAAAGTAAAGAGATAGGAATTCTTACCTTTCGAATGAACTGTGGTACATCTTTCTACGCGCAATAAAACAGGAGATATAAATTTTCAAAGGTGGCCGAGTGCTCATTTTGGCACAAAATTGAATGTCACATAATTTTTGAGAAAAAATATTTCGGACAAATGCAAAAATACATATCGACTTTTTTTTGGTACATTCCACGTAGATAAAGTTTCAGTCAATTTAAAAAATACGAGGTCAAAAAACCGCAAAATTCGGCCGATTTGAGGTGGAATTGTCCACATACTCAATGAATAAAATCCCGGAAAAACGTAGAAAATCGGGAAGAATGTCCGTCTGAAATAACGTTTATTATGAATGTATGTATGAATGTAAAGTAAGTAGTAAAGAAAGTATGAATACTGTGAAATACGTTTGAGAAACGTTATTTCAGGCGGATATTCTTCCCGATTCCACACGTTTTTTCACATTTGTGTTCACTGGGACGTAAACCGTACGTAAACTGTAATTGATACTAAGCGTTGACTGAAGATTGTTATCTTCAGTCAATATACTCAGGTATGGGGGCTTCAAGTTCGAAACAGAAGGTTCCAACACTTTGAGTTTCTGATTCTCAATTATCTCAATGTCGCGTGGGAATTGTAACACTTCGCGAATCATCAAAGTAGAGGAGTACGAAAAAGTCTTCCGAATTTCGAAATAAATGAACAATTATGTTCCCACCATCATTGTTTGGGATGCTTTGAAACAATAATCTATAAACTATACGTCACACGCGTTGGAAGAAAAAAAATCACATCAATCGGTGACTTATTGTTAGAATTTTGGAACATTCAATTTTGAGCTCGAAAGCCCTATATATAGATATTGAAATGATGAACGGTATCTAGTTTTCTTCATAAAAATTTCATGAGATTATGAAATTTTCGGAAATATCTTGAGGCCTGTGTTCACGATTCAAATTTTCCGGCAAAGTTGTGGATTAAAAAAAAAGAAATTCACACAATTTTTGCGGTCAAGAAAAGATTAATAAAAATAAAAACAGATTAAGCAAGCTTGAATGAAATACTGGTCTGCAGAACAAATGTATGAAAAAAGTATTTTTTCTGATGGTTTTCACGTGATTCAACTTTTCTAATTTAATCAAGCTCGACGAAATTTTTATTTAACCGAATAACTTCGGCCCAGTTCTTGTATTCTGAATACAGGCCTTTGTTCTAGCGAAAAAAAAAATGAAATTTCACGATAATCAAAAAGCAATATAGGCATAATAAATTACCGGATATGAACGTTTTCCAATTGTCGTACTTTGTATCATTTTATGATGAACAAAATAGAACGACTCATCGAGATAGTATGATGTTGTCGTGGCACGGACGGAAAAAGTCTTCGATTTTTTGTAATTTCATGTAAAATGAATATCTCACGATCATCGATGAACAATATTCATATCAATGTTACGGATTGTAGCGCCTTTTAATTATCCTATTCACCCAATTGGTATTGAAAAGAAAAACTACAATGGAATAATAAAGAACAATTCATCGAAACTGGATACAATCAATGATAAAAAACGGAAAATAATAAAATTCAATAATACAAAATATGATCATGATTGCAATTGTCGTTAGGGGCAACAGCTGAACAAAAATAATCATAAACTAACGAAAAGATGATTCGTAATCTAAAAATTGAAATAATAAATTCTCTCGAACGAGATTTGCGTTTGCAGGTAAATCCGTATAAAAAAACGTATTATATGTATATTATACGAATTATAAACCATATTATATATTCTGGTTCCAGGTATTTGGCAGGTTATATAAATTTATCTTGTAATTAGCATCAGATCCATCCTATTCACCCAATTGGTATTGAAAAGAAAAACTACAATGGAATAATATAGAACAATTCATCGAAACTCGATACAATCAATAATGAAAAACGGAAAATAAGAAAAGTCAATAATACAAAATATGATGATTGCAATTGTCGTTAGGGGCAACAGCTGAACAACAATAAGCATAAACCAAACAAAAGATGATTCGTAATCTAAAAATTGAAATAATAAATTCTCTCGAACGAGATTTGCGTTTGCAGGCAAATCCGTATAAAAAACGTATTATATGTATATTATACGAATTATAAACCATATTATAAATTCTAGTTTTAGGTATTTGGCAAGTTGTATAAATTTATCTTGTAATTAGCATCAAATACATTATCATAAATACCATAAACTCGACTTTAATAAGTACTTACCGAATTATATCTTGGTATATCGATTGAGTGACCCAACTCACGAGTTTTTTCATTTATAGCACTGCCGCTTAGCACTTTTCTTTGCACGTGGTGCCACTTCTCGCGTCCTCGCAGTTCAAAGTTCGAGTGCCGCTCCGCCGCGCTAGAGAAACGTACCGCGCATGCGCTGGTTGTGGCTGACGAAGTGCCGTATAGAAGTAAAAAAGGACGACGTATACGCTTCTAACATATGATGGAGGTAGTTCTATCTCGCACTCATTGGTTTTCCTCTTACATTTTTTTACAGTGGCTGTGCTATACCACCGCTACACTAGTGTAGTGTAGATATTCTATATCACTTATTTTTATGAAATAAGATAGACTATAATTGAGGGATTTGGTCAGTACCATGCGTGCAGAGTGAACTAGCGACATAACGCATGACTCTGGACTAGATAAAGCTCACCCGGTTTCTATGCGCCAGTCAAAGAAATGCGTTCTCTGATTTTATATTTACTATTATCCGTTAAAAATATTCTAAAGAATCCTGATGAGTATATAAATCATCGACCATGATCCAGTTTAGCATAGTCTGTTTCTTCGTCATATCCGATAACTGTTATTTTGATATGAGAGTACATTTTATTACATATTATATCTACACAACTGTATAATATCACCCCTCGCATGGAAATGACCGTAAGATTTTGCTGCGGGAGCAGAGTATGATAATTTGAAACATGTTCGGTAATTAAAATACGCATTCCCTATTGTCCTAAATTACGTTACTGACTTATAGTCAATAATACAAAATAAGGAGTAGCGTACGCTTCCTATAAGCGCTTGAAAACCAGACAAGCTCTCTGATACAATGTCATGCGTAATTGTTGCTAGCCCGGTATACTATAGGTATAGGGTATATATTAGGATGTGTCAGAAAAAAAAAAATATTTTGGAAATAGGTTCAAGAGTTTCATTTATGTATAATAATACACCTCCTGAAATTTGAGCTCTTAATATTAATATTAGGAGGGAGCGCATGCTACTTTTCTATTTTCCATAAGAATAATATGGGAAATTTTTTTTTATTTCTCTTGATTTTTATAACTAGCTAACGATGCGTCATACAGAAAATCTACAGACATATTTTTGTAGAGAATTGAACGCTCTACAAAAAAGGTCTCCCATCATTTTCAAAATTCTGAAGTTATTCAAGGTCATAAGTTAAATTTACCGTAAATTAGACCTGACTAACTTTTGAACTAGTGAATTTATCAGAAAATGATAAGAAACCTTTTCTTTAAAGCGTTTAATTCCCTACAAAAATATGTCAGTTGATTTACTGTATGACGCATCGTTAGCTAGTTATAAAAATCAAACGAAGCAAAAAAATTTTTCTCATGTTATTCTTATGGAAAATAGAAAAGTAGCATGCGCCCCCTCCTAATATTAATATTAAGGGCTTTTGAGCACAGGGTCACGTGACCAATTTCAGAGTATTTACGAAATTAGGGATAACTTTTTCATAAAAGTTCGGATCAATTTGGAATTTTTTGCAAAATTATCGTCCCAGTGTCAGGAAGTGCACTCTGCTTAGGTAGGTTCGAAAATCCGTCATTTGAATTAATAATTGAATATTTTGCGAAATATAACCTCAAATCCCGTCTCGCGGCGAAATTAATTGATTGAAAATTAATACGATACTTTTTCGACTCTAGCTGAGCAGAGCGCACTTCCTGACATTTGCATGATCATTTTGCAAAAAAATATATTGTATTATTGTCGAATCTTGAGATTCGACAATATCGATGGCCTCAGGGTAAAACTAAGATATCTCACATTATGATGGAAAACTATGATATCTCGAATTATAACAGAAAACTATGATGTCTTGAGACTAAAATTTTGGAAAGTCTCAAGTCTCGTGTTAACCGTTTAGCGTTCCGGAGTCTTGATAGGCCTACTTATTTAAAGACGATTCAAGACTCCGGAACGCTAAAGGGTTGAAGGTGTACGACATACGATGTTTTGTATGAGAAAAATTGGGATATCGTAGTTTCCAGGCACGATTTGAGATATTATATCCCAATGAACAAAATCCCGGAAAAACGTAGAACATTGGGGAAATCGTCCGTCTGAAATAACGTTTATTATACGCATAAACGTATAAATACGGTGAAATACGTTATTTCAGGCGGATATTCTTCCCAATTTCACACGTTTTTTCACATTTGTGTTCATTGGGATATATATATAGTTTTCTTTTAAGGCATCGAAATAGTCGTATTTAGACACGTGTTTTCTGGACGAGTAAATTTTCCGACAAAATACGTATATTATTCTTCAACTCGGACGGTAGTGGAAATATCGCGGAAGCGAGACTAGTATTAGACGTCTTGAATTTCGAACGAATACTCGTATAAAACACGTGTTTTCTGGACGAGTAAATTTTCCGACAAAATACGTATATTATTCTTGAACTCGGACGGTAGTGGAAATATCGCGGAAGCGAGACTAGTATTAGACGTCTTGAATTTCGAACGAATACTCGTATAAAACACGTGTTTTCTGGACGAGTAAATTTTCCGACAAAATACGTATATTATTCTTGAACTCGGACGGTAGTGGAAATATCGCGGAAGCGAGACTAGTATTAGGCGTCTTGAATTTCGAACGAATACTCGTATAAAACACGTGTTTTCTGGACGAGTAAATTTTCCGACAAAATACGTATATTATTCTTCAACTCGGACGGTAGTGGAAATATCGCGGAAGCGAGACTAGTATTAGACGTCTTGAATTTCGAACGAATACTCGTATAAAACACGTGTTTTCTGGACGAGTAAATTTTCCGACAAAATACGTATATTATTCTTGAACTCGGACGGTAGTGGAAATATCGCGGAAGCGAGACTAGTATTAGGCGTCTTGAATTTCGAACGAATACTCGTATAAAACACGTGTTTTCTGTACGTGTAAATTTTCTGACAAAATACGTATATCATTCTTCAACTCGGACGATAATGGAAATATCGCGAAAACAAAGCAGGTATTATACGATTTTAGTTTTCATTGAATAAACTATGGAGATGGTATTTTATATACGTATACGTTTTGCAACAAATTAAACGTATATTTTTCTGTAACTCAAACAATTGTAGATAAATCGCCAATTCGAGACATCTATTATACGTTATCAAGTTCAGTCCAATAACCGTATAAAATACGTATTTCCGAAACATATAAAGGTTCTGGAACTTTGAAGTTGAATAAACGTTTGAGTATAAGTCTATTCGTTTCAAAAACGTAAAAAACTGCAGTATAATTTTATATAGGTAGATAACGGTTTCGTAAACACGTATATTATTATTGTCTCTATATACGTACACCAAAAATCGACTGATTAGATGTATATTCCACGTATAATATACGAAACGGTGTTTATTGGGATCTGTCCCCCTCAACCGACACTCAAATTTCCAAAATTTCCGCAATTTCCAAAATTTGCGAGTTGTGCTGAGTTGTGCTAGTCGGGCACATAAGCTTTTTCCTTTGACAAATCTCGCTCCGACCCACCCTTCCGCTCGTAAACATGGATCTTTCCCACAGACCGACACTCAAATTTCCAAAATTTCCGCAATTTCCAAAATTTGCGAATTGTGCTGAGTTGTGCTAGGCGAGCACATGAACTTTTTCCCCTTACGAAACTCGCTCCGACCCACACTTGCGCGCGTAAACATGGATCTTTTCGCCTCAACCGATACTCAAATTTCCAAAATTTCCGCAATTTCCAAGTTGGCGACTTGTGCTGAGTTGTGCTAGGCGAGCACATGAGCTTTTTCCTCTCACAAATCTCGCTCCGACCCACCCTTGCGCTCGTAAACATGGATCTTTCCCCCCAGCCGACACTCAAATTTCCAAAATTTCCGCAATTTCCAAAATTTGCGAGTTGTGCTGAGTTGTGCAAGGCGAGCATATGGACTTTTTCCCCTCACGAATGTCGCCCGACCCACCCTTGCGCTCGTAAACATGGATCTTTCCCCCCAACCGACACTCAAATTTCCAAAATTTCCGCAATTTCCAAAATTTGCGAGTTGTGCTGAGTTGTGCTAGGCAAGCACATGAACTTTTTTCCCTTACAAATCTCGCTCCGACCCACCCTTGCGCTCGTAAACATGGATCTTTCCCCCCAGCAGACACTCAAATTTCCAAAATTTCCGCAATTTCAAAAATTTGCGACTTGTGCTGAGTTGTGCTAGGCGGGTACATATGCTTTCTACTTTTACAAATCTCGCTCCGACCCACCCTTGCGCTCGTAAACATGGATCTTTGCCCCCAACCGACACTCAAATTTCCAAAAGTTCCGCAATTTCCAAAATTTGCGAGTTGTGCTGAGTTGTGCTAGGCGAGCACATGAACTTTTTGCCCTTACAAATCTCGATCCGACCCACCATTGCGCTCGTAAGCATGTTTCTTCGCCCCCAACAGACACTCAAATTTCCAAAATTTCCGCAATTTCCAAAATTTGCGAAATGTGCTGAGTTGTGCTAGGCTTGCACATAGGCTTTTTTTTTTCACAAATCTCGCTCCGACCCACCCTTGCGCTCGTAAACATGGATCTTTACCCCCAACCGACACTCAAATTTCAAAAATTTCCGCAATTTCCAAAATTAGCGAGTCGTGCTGAGTTGTGCTAGGCGAGCACATGAACTTTTTCCTCTCACAAATGTCGCGCCGACTCATCCTTGCGCTCGTAAGCATGGATCTTCGCCCCCAACAGACACTCGAATTTCCAAAATTTCCGTATTTTTCAAAACTGGCGAGTTGTGCTGAGTTGTGCTAGGCGAGCACATGAACATTTTGCCCTTACAAATTTCGCGCCGACCCACCCTTGCGCTCGTAAACATGGATCTTTGCCTCCAACCGACACTCAAATTTCCAGAATTTCCGATATTTTCCAAAACTGGCGAGTTGTGCTGAGTTGTGCTAGGCGAGCACATGAACGTTTTTCTTTCACAAATTTCGCGCCGACCCACCCTTGCGCTCGTAAACATGGATCTTTGCCTCCAACCGACACTCAAATTTCAAAAATTTCCGCAATTTCCAAAATTTGCGAGTTGTGCTGAGTTGTGCTTGGCAAGCACATGAACTTTTTTCTCTTACAAATCTCGCTCCGACCCACCCTTGCGCTCGTAAACATGGATCTTTCCCCCCAGCAGACACTCAAATTTCCAAAATTTCCGCAATTTCCGAAATTTGCGACTTGTGCTGAGTTGTGCTAGGCGAACACATCAACTTTTTCCTCTCACAAATCTCGCTCCGACTCACCATTGCGCTCGTAAGCATGGATCTTCGCCCCCAACAGACACTCGAATTTCCAAAATTTCCGTATTTTCCAAAACTGGCGAGTTGTGCTGAGTTGTGCGAGGCGAGCACATGAACTTTTTCCTCTTACAAATCTCGCTCCGACCCACCGTTGCGCTCGTAAACATGGATCTTTCCCTCAACCGACACTCAAATTTCCAAAATTTCCGCATTTTCCACAATTTGCGAGTCGCGCTGAGTTGTGCTAGGCGAGCACATAAACTTTTTCCCTTTACAAATCTCGATCCGACCCACCCTCGCGCTCGTAAACATGGATCTTTCCCCCCAACCGACACTCAAATTTCCTAAATTTCCGCAATTTCCGAAATTTGCAAGTTGTGCTGAGTTGTGCTAGGCGAGCACATGGACTTTTTCCCCTCACAAATGTCGCCCCGACCCACCCTTGCGCTCGTAAACATGGATCTTTCCCCCCAACCGACACTCAGATTTCCAAAATTTCCGCAATTTCCAAAATTTGCGAGTTGTGCTGAGTTGTGCTAGGCAAGCACATGAACTTTTTTCCCTTACAAATCTCGCTCCGACCCACCCTTGCGCTCGTAAACATGGATCTTTCCCCCCAGCAGACACTCAAATTTCCAAAATTTCCGCAATTTCAAAAATTTGCGACTTGTGCTGAGTTGTGCTAGGCGGGTACATAAGCTTTCTACTTTTACAAATCTCGCTCCGACCCACCCTTGCGCTCGTAAACATGGATCTTTGCCCCCAACCGACACTCAAATTTCCAAAAGTTCCGCAATTTCCAAAATTTGCGAGTTGTGCTGAGTTGTGCTAGGCGAGCACATGAACTTTTTGCCCTTACAAATCTCGCTCCGACCCACCATTGCGCTCGTAAGCATGTTTCTTCGCCCCCAACAGACACTCAAATTTCCAAAATTTCCGCAATTTCCAAAATTTGCGAAATGTGCTGAGTTGTGCTAGGCTTGCACATAGGCTTTTTTTTTTCACAAATCTCGCTCCGACCCACCCTTGCGCTCGTAAACATGGATCTTTACCCCCAACCGACACTCAAATTTCAAAAATTTCCGCAATTTCCAAAATTAGCGAGTCGTGCTGAGTTGTGCTAGGCGAGCACATGAACTTTTTCCTCTCACAAATGTCGCGCCGACTCATCCTTGCGCTCGTAAGCATGGATCTTCGCCCCCAACAGACACTCGAATTTCCAAAATTTCCGTATTTTTCAAAACTGGCGAGTTGTGCTGAGTTGTGCTAGGCGAGCACATGAACATTTTGCCCTTACAAATTTCGCGCCGACCCACCCTTGCGCTCGTAAACATGGATCTTTGCCTCCAACCGACACTCAAATTTCCAGAATTTCCGATATTTTCCAAAACTGGCGAGTTGTGCTGAGTTGTGCTAGGCGAGCACATGAACGTTTTTCTTTCACAAATTTCGCGCCGACCCACCCTTGCGCTCGTAAACATGGATCTTTGCCTCCAACCGACACTCAAATTTCAAAAATTTCCGCAATTTCCAAAATTTGCGAGTTGTGCTGAGTTGTGCTTGGCAAGCACATGAACTTTTTTCTCTTACAAATCTCGCTCCGACCCACCCTTGCGCTCGTAAACATGGATCTTTCCCCCCAACAGACACTCAAATTTCCAAAATTTCCGCAATTTCCGAAATTTGCGACTTGTGCTGAGTTGTGCTAGGCGAACACATCAACTTTTTCCTCTCACAAATCTCGCTCCGACTCACCATTGCGCTCGTAAGCATGGATCTTCGCCCCCAACAGACACTCGAATTTCCAAAATTTCCGTATTTTCCAAAACTGGCGAGTTGTGCTGAGTTGTGCTAGGCGAGCACATGAACTTTTTCCTCTTACAAATCTCGCTCCGACCCACCGTTGCGCTCGTAAACATGGATCTTTCCCTCAACCGACACTCAAATTTCCAAAATTTCCGCATTTTTCACAATTTGCGAGTCGCGCTGAGTTGTGCTAGGCGAGCACATAAACTTTTTCCCTTTACAAATCTCGATCCGACCCACCCTCGCGCTCGTAAACATGGATCTTTCCCCCCAACCGACACTCAAATTTCCTAAATTTCCGCAATTTCCGAAATTTGCAAGTTGTGCTGAGTTGTGCTAGGCGAGCACATGGACTTTTTCCCCTCACAAATGTCGCCCCGACCCACCCTTGCGCTCGTAAACATGGATCTTTCCCCCCAACCGACACTCAGATTTCCAAAATTTCCGCAATTTCCAAAATTTGCGAATCGTGCTGAGTTGTGCTAGGCGAGCACATGAACTTTTTCCTCTCACAAATCTCGCTCCGACCCACCCTTGCGCTCGTAAACATGGATCTTTCCCCCCAGCCGACACTCAAATTTCAAAAATTTCCGCAATTTCCAAAATTTGCGAGTTGTGCTGAGTTGTGCTAGGAGAGCACATGGACTTTTTCACCTCACAAATGTCGCCCCGACCCACCCTTGCGCTCGTAAACATGGATCTTTCCCCCCAACCGACACTCAAATTTTCAAACTTTCCGCAATTTCCGAAATTTGCGAATTGTGCTGAGTTGTGCTAGGCGAGCACATGAACTTTTTCGCCTCACAAATCTCGCTCCGACCCACCCTTGCGCTCGTAAACATGGATCTGTCCCCCTCAACCGACACTCAAATTTCCAAAATTTCCGCAATTTCCAAAATTTGCGAGTTGTGCTGAGTTGTGCTAGTCGGGCACATAAGCTTTTTCCTTTAACAAATCTCGCTCCGACCCACCCTTCCGCTCGTAAACATGGATCTTTCCCACAGACCGACACTCAAATTTCCAAAATTTCCGCAATTTCCAAAATTTGCGAATTGTGCTGAGTTGTGCTAGGCGAGCACATGAACTTTTTCCCCTTACGAATCTCGCTCCGACCCACCCTTGCGCGCGTAAACATGGATCTTTTCGCCTCAACCGATACTCAAATTTCCAAAATTTCCGCAATTTCCAAATTTGGCGACTTGTGCTAAGTTGTGCTAGGCGAGCACATGAGCTTTTTTTCTCTTACAAATCTCGCTCCGACCCACCCTTGCGCTCGTAAACATGGATCTTTCCCCCCAGCCGACACTCAAATTTCCAAAATTTCCGCAATTTCCAAAATTTTCGAGTTGTGCTGAGTTGTGCTAGGCAAGCACATAAACTCTTTTCTCTTACAAATCTCGCGCCGACCCACCCTTGTGCTCGTAAACATGGATCATTCCCCCCAATCGACACTCAAATTTCCAAAATTTCCGCAATTTCCAAATTTGGCAAATTGTGCTGAGTTGTGCTAGGCGAGCACATGAGCTTTTTCCTCTCACAAATCTCGCTCCGACCCACCCTTGCGCTCGTAAACATGGATCTTTCCCCCCAGCCGACACTCAAATTTCAAAAATTTCCGCAATTTCCAAAATTTGCGAGTTGTGCTGAGTTGTGCTAGGAGAGCACATGGACTTTTTCACCTCACAAATGTCGCCCCGACCCACCCTTGCGCTCGTAAACATGGATCGTTCCCCCCAACCGACACTCAAATTTTCAAACTTTCCGCAATTTCCGAAATTTGCGAATTGTGCTGAGTTGTGCTAGGCGAGCACATGAACTTTTTCGCCTCACAAATCTCGCTCCGACCCACCCTTGCGCTCGTAAACATGGATCTGTCCCCCTCAACCGACACTCAAATTTCCAAAATTTCCGCAATTTCCAAAATTTGCGAGTTGTGCTGAGTTGTGCTAGTCGGGCACATAAGCTTTTTCCTTTAACAAATCTCGCTCCGACCCACCCTTCCGCTCGTAAACATGGATCTTTCCCACAGACCGACACTCAAATTTCCAAAATTTCCGCAATTTCCAAAATTTGCGAATTGTGCTGAGTTGTGCTAGGCGAGCACATGAACTTTTTCCCCTTACGAATCTCGCTCCGACCCACCCTTGCGCGCGTAAACATGGATCTTTTCGCCTCAACCGATACTCAAATTTCCAAAATTTCCGCAATTTCCAAATTTGGCGACGTGTGCTAAGTTGTGCTAGGCGAGCACATGAGCTTTTTTTCTCTTACAAATCTCGCTCCGACCCACCCTTGCGCTCGTAAACATGGATCTTTCCCCCCAGCCGACACTCAAATTTCCAAAATTTCCGCAATTTCCAAAATTTTCGAGTTGTGCTGAGTTGTGCTAGGCAAGCACATAAACTCTTTTCTCTTACAAATCTCGCGCCGACCCACCCTTGTGCTCGTAAACATGGATCATTCCCCCCAATCGACACTCAAATTTCCAAAATTTCCGCAATTTCCAAATTTGGCAAATTGTGCTGAGTTGTGCTAGGCGAGCACATGAGCTTTTTCCTCTTACAAATCTCGCTCCGACCCACCCTTGCGCTCGTAAACATGGATCTTTCCCCCCAGCCGACACTCAAATTTCCAAAATTTCCGCAATTTCCAAAATTTTCGAGTTGTGCTGAGTTGTGCTAGGCGGGCACATAAGCTTTTTCGTTTCACAAATCTCGCTCCGACCCAGCCTTGCGCTCGTAAACATGGATCTTTCCCCCCAACCGACACTCAAATTTCCAAAATTTCCGCAAATTCCAAAATTTGTGAGTCGTGCTGAGTTGTGATATGCAAGCACATGAACTTTTTCCTCTTACAAATCTCGCTCCGACCCACCCTTGCGCTCGTAAACATGGATCTTTCTCCCCAACAGACACTCAAATTTCCAAAATTTCCGCAATTTCCAAAATTTGCGACTTGTGCTGAGTTGTGCTAGGCTAGCACATAAACTTTTTCCTCTTACAAATCTCGCTCCGACCAACCCTTGCGCTCGTAAACATGGATCTTTCCCCCCAACTGACACTCAAATTCCCAAAATTTCCGCAATTTCCAAAATTTGCGACTTGTGCTGAGTTGTGCTAGGCTAGCACATAAACTTTTTCCTCTTACAAATCTCGCTCCGACCAACCCTTGCGCTCGTAAACATGGATCTTTCCCCCCAACTGACACTCGAATTTCCAAAATTTCCGCAATTTCCAAATTTGGAAACTTGTGCTGAGTTGTGCTAGGCGAGCACATGAGCTTTTTCCTCTCACAAATCTCGCTCCGACCCACCCTTGCGCTCGTAAACATGTATCTTTCCCCCCAGCCGACACTCAAATTTCCAAAATTTCAGCAATTTCCAAAATTTTCGAGTTGTGCTGAGTTGTGCTAGCCGGGCACATAAGCTTTGTCCCTTTACAAATCTCGCTCCGACCCAGCCTTGCGCTCGTAAACATGGATCTTTCCCCCCAACCGACACTCAAATTTCCAAAATTTCCGCAATTTTCAAAATTTGCGACTTGTGCTGAGTTGTGCTAGGCAAGCACATAAACTTTTTTCTCTTACAAATCTCGCTCCGACCCACCCTTGTGCTCGTAAACATGGATCATTCCCCCCAATCGACACTCGCTTTTCCAAAATTTCCGCAATTTCCAAAATTCGCGAGTTGTGGTGATATGTGCTAGGCGAGCACATGAGCTTTTTCCTCTTACAAATCTCGCTCCGACCCACCCTTGCGCTCGTAAACATGGATCTTTCCCCCCAGCCGACACTCAAATTTCAAAAATTTCCGCAATTTCCAAAATTTGCGAGTTGTGCTGAGTTGTGCTAGGAGAGCACATGGACTTTTTCACCTCACAAATGTCGCCCCGACCCACCCTTGCGCTCGTAAACATGGATCTATCCCCCCAACCGAAACTCAAATTTCCAAAATATCCGCAAATTCCGAAATTTGTGAGTTGTGCTGAGTTGTGATATGCAAGCACATGAACTTTTTCCTCCTACAAATCTCGCTCCGACCCACCCTTGCGCTCGTAAACATGGATCTTTCCCCCCAACAGACACTCAGTTTTCCAAAATTTCCGCAATTTCCAAAATTTGCGACTTGTGCTGACTTGTGCTAGGCTAGCACATAAACTTTTTCCTCTTACAAATCTCGCTCCGACCCACCCTTGCGCTCGTAAACATGCATCTTTCCCCCCAACCGACACTCAAATTTCCAAAATTTCCGCAATTTCCAAAATTTGCGAATTGTGCTGAGATGTGCTAGGCGAGCACATGAACTTTTTCCCCTTACGAAACTCGCTCCGACCCACACTTGCGCGCGTAAACATGGATCTTTTCGCCTCAACCGATACTCAAATTTCCAAAATTTCCGCAATTTCCAAATTCGGCGACTTGTGCTGAGTTGTGCTAGGCGAGCACATGAGCTTTTTCCTCTCACAAATCTCGCTCCGACCCACCCTTGCGCTCGTAAACATGGATCTTTCCCCCCAGCCGACACTCAAATTTCCAAAATTTCCGCAATTTCCAAAATTTGCGAGTTGTGCTGAGTTGTGCTTGGCAAGCACATGAACTTTTTTCTCTTACAAATCTCGCTCCGACCCACCCTTGCGCTCGTAAACATGGATCTTTCCCCCCAACAGACACTCAAATTTCCAAAATTTCCGCAATTTCCGAAATTTGCGACTTGTGCTGAGTTGTGCTAGGCGAACACATCAACTTTTTCCTCTCACAAATCTCGCTCCGACCCACCCTCGCGCTCGTAAACATGGATCTTTCCCTCAACCGACACTCAAATTTCCAAAATTTCCGCATTTTCCACAATTTGCGAGTCGCGCTGAGTTGTGCTAGGCGAGCACATAAACTTTTTCCCTTTACAAATCTCGATCCGACCCACCCTCGCGCTCGTAAACATGGATCTTTCCCCCCAACCGACACTCAAATTTCCTAAATTTCCGCAATTTCCGAAATTTGCAAGTTGTGCTGAGTTGTGCTAGGCGAGCACATGGACTTTTTCCCCTCACAAATGTCGCCCCGACCCACCCTTGCGCTCGTAAACATGGATCTTTCCCCCCAACCGACACTCAGATTTCCAAAATTTCCGCAATTTCCAAAATTTGCGAGTTGTGCTGAGTTGTGCTAGGCAAGCACATGAACTTTTTTCCCTTACAAATCTCGCTCCGACCCACCCTTGCGCTCGTAAACATGGATCTTTCCCCCCAGCAGACACTCAAATTTCCAAAATTTCCGCAATTTCAAAAATTTGCGACTTGTGCTGAGTTGTGCTAGGCGGGTACATAAGCTTTCTACTTTTACAAATCTCGCTCCGACCCACCCTTGCGCTCGTAAACATGGATCTTTGCCCCCAACCGACACTCAAATTTCCAAAAGTTCCGCAATTTCCAAAATTTGCGAGTTGTGCTGAGTTGTGCTAGGCGAGCACATGAACTTTTTGCCCTTACAAATCTCGCTCCGACCCACCATTGCGCTCGTAAGCATGTTTCTTCGCCCCCAACAGACACTCAAATTTCCAAAATTTCCGCAATTTCCAAAATTTGCGAAATGTGCTGAGTTGTGCTAGGCTTGCACATAGGCTTTTTTTTTTCACAAATCTCGCTCCGACCCACCCTTGCGCTCGTAAACATGGATCTTTACCCCCAACCGACACTCAAATTTCAAAAATTTCCGCAATTTCCAAAATTAGCGAGTCGTGCTGAGTTGTGCTAGGCGAGCACATGAACTTTTTCCTCTCACAAATGTCGCGCCGACTCATCCTTGCGCTCGTAAGCATGGATCTTCGCCCCCAACAGACACTCGAATTTCCAAAATTTCCGTATTTTTCAAAACTGGCGAGTTGTGCTGAGTTGTGCTAGGCGAGCACATGAACATTTTGCCCTTACAAATTTCGCGCCGACCCACCCTTGCGCTCGTAAACATGGATCTTTGCCTCCAACCGACACTCAAATTTCCAGAATTTCCGATATTTTCCAAAACTGGCGAGTTGTGCTGAGTTGTGCTAGGCGAGCACATGAACGTTTTTCTTTCACAAATTTCGCGCCGACCCACCCTTGCGCTCGTAAACATGGATCTTTGCCTCCAACCGACACTCAAATTTCAAAAATTTCCGCAATTTCCAAAATTTGCGAGTTGTGCTGAGTTGTGCTTGGCAAGCACATGAACTTTTTTCTCTTACAAATCTCGCTCCGACCCACCCTTGCGCTCGTAAACATGGATCTTTCCCCCCAACAGACACTCAAATTTCCAAAATTTCCGCAATTTCCGAAATTTGCGACTTGTGCTGAGTTGTGCTAGGCGAACACATCAACTTTTTCCTCTCACAAATCTCGCTCCGACTCACCATTGCGCTCGTAAGCATGGATCTTCGCCCCCAACAGACACTCGAATTTCCAAAATTTCCGTATTTTCCAAAACTGGCGAGTTGTGCTGAGTTGTGCTAGGCGAGCACATGAACTTTTTCCTCTTACAAATCTCGCTCCGACCCACCGTTGCGCTCGTAAACATGGATCTTTCCCTCAACCGACACTCAAATTTCCAAAATTTCCGCATTTTTCACAATTTGCGAGTCGCGCTGAGTTGTGCTAGGCGAGCACATAAACTTTTTCCCTTTACAAATCTCGATCCGACCCACCCTCGCGCTCGTAAACATGGATCTTTCCCCCCAACCGACACTCAAATTTCCTAAATTTCCGCAATTTCCGAAATTTGCAAGTTGTGCTGAGTTGTGCTAGGCGAGCACATGGACTTTTTCCCCTCACAAATGTCGCCCCGACCCACCCTTGCGCTCGTAAACATGGATCTTTCCCCCCAACCGACACTCAGATTTCCAAAATTTCCGCAATTTCCAAAATTTGCGAATCGTGCTGAGTTGTGCTAGGCGAGCACATGAACTTTTTCCTCTCACAAATCTCGCTCCGACCCACCCTTGCGCTCGTAAACATGGATCTTTCCCCCCAGCCGACACTCAAATTTCAAAAATTTCCGCAATTTCCAAAATTTGCGAGTTGTGCTGAGTTGTGCTAGGAGAGCACATGGACTTTTTCACCTCACAAATGTCGCCCCGACCCACCCTTGCGCTCGTAAACATGGATCTTTCCCCCCAACCGACACTCAAATTTTCAAACTTTCCGCAATTTCCGAAATTTGCGAATTGTGCTGAGTTGTGCTAGGCGAGCACATGAACTTTTTCGCCTCACAAATCTCGCTCCGACCCACCCTTGCGCTCGTAAACATGGATCTGTCCCCCTCAACCGACACTCAAATTTCCAAAATTTCCGCAATTTCCAAAATTTGCGAGTTGTGCTGAGTTGTGCTAGTCGGGCACATAAGCTTTTTCCTTTAACAAATCTCGCTCCGACCCACCCTTCCGCTCGTAAACATGGATCTTTCCCACAGACCGACACTCAAATTTCCAAAATTTCCGCAATTTCCAAAATTTGCGAATTGTGCTGAGTTGTGCTAGGCGAGCACATGAACTTTTTCCCCTTACGAATCTCGCTCCGACCCACCCTTGCGCGCGTAAACATGGATCTTTTCGCCTCAACCGATACTCAAATTTCCAAAATTTCCGCAATTTCCAAATTTGGCGACTTGTGCTAAGTTGTGCTAGGCGAGCACATGAGCTTTTTTTCTCTTACAAATCTCGCTCCGACCCACCCTTGCGCTCGTAAACATGGATCTTTCCCCCCAGCCGACACTCAAATTTCCAAAATTTCCGCAATTTCCAAAATTTTCGAGTTGTGCTGAGTTGTGCTAGGCAAGCACATGAACTCTTTTCTCTTACAAATCTCGCGCCGACCCACCCTTGTGCTCGTAAACATGGATCATTCCCCCCAATCGACACTCAAATTTCCAAAATTTCCGCAATTTCCAAATTTGGCAAATTGTGCTGAGTTGTGCTAGGCGAGCACATGAGCTTTTTCCTCTCACAAATCTCGCTCCGACCCACCCTTGCGCTCGTAAACATGGATCTTTCCCCCCAGCCGACACTCAAATTTCAAAAATTTCCGCAATTTCCAAAATTTGCGAGTTGTGCTGAGTTGTGCTAGGAGAGCACATGGACTTTTTCACCTCACAAATGTCGCCCCGACCCACCCTTGCGCTCGTAAACATGGATCGTTCCCCCCAACCGACACTCAAATTTTCAAACTTTCCGCAATTTCCGAAATTTGCGAATTGTGCTGAGTTGTGCTAGGCGAGCACATGAACTTTTTCGCCTCACAAATCTCGCTCCGACCCACCCTTGCGCTCGTAAACATGGATCTGTCCCCCTCAACCGACACTCAAATTTCCAAAATTTCCGCAATTTCCGAAATTTGCAAGTTGTGCTGAATTGAGCTAGGCGAGCACATGAACTTTTTCCCCTCACAAATCTCGCTCCGACTCTTCCTTGCGGTCGTAAACATGGATCTTTCCCCCTCAACCGACACTCAAATTTCCAAAATTTCCGCAATTTCCAAAATTTGCGAGTTGTGCTGAGTTGTGCTAGGCGGGTACATAAGCTTTTTACTTTTACAAATCTCGCTCCGACCCACCCTTGCGCTCGTAAACATGGATCTTTCCCCCCAACCGACACTCAAATTTCCAAAAGTTCCGCAATTTCCAAAATTTGCGAGTTGTGCTGAGTTGTGCTAGGCGAGCACATGAACTTTTTGCCCTTACAAATCTCGCTCCGACCCACCATTGCGCTCGTAAGCATGGTTCTTCGCCCCCAACAGACACTCAAATTTCCAAAATTTCCGCAATTTCCAAAATTTGCGAGTTGTGCTAGGCTTGCACATAAGCTTTTTCCTTTTACAAATCTCGCTCCGACCCACCCTTGCGCTCGTAAACATGGATCTTTCCCCCCAACCGACACTCAAATTTCAAAAATTTCCGCAATTTCCAAAATTTGCGAGTTGTGCTGAGTTGTGCTAGGCGAGCACATGAACTTTTTCCTCTCACAAATGTCGCGCCGACCCACCCTTGCGCTCGTAAACATGGATCTTTCCCCCCAACCGACACTCAAATTTCCAAAATTTCCGCAATTTCCAAAATTTGCGACTTGTGCTGAGTTGTGCTAGGCGAACACATAAACTTTTTCCTCTCACAAATCTCGCTCCGACTCACCCTTGCGCCCGTAAACATGGATCATTCCCCCCAATCGACACTCAAATTTCCAAAATTTCCGCAATTTCCAAAATTTGCGAGTTGTGCTGAGTTGTGCTAGGCGGGCACATAAGCTTTTGCCTTTCACAAATCTCGCTCCGACCCAGCCTTGCGCTCGTAAACATGGATCTTTCCCCCCAACCGACACTCAAATTTCCAAAATTTCCGCAAATTCCAAAATTTGTGAGTCGTGCTGAGTTGTGATATGCAAGCACATGAACTTTTTCCTCTTACAAATCTCGCTCCGACCCACCCTTGCGCTCGTAAACATGGATCTTTCCCCCCAACAGACACTCAAATTTCCAAAATTTCCGCAATTTCCAAAATTTGCGACTTGTGCTGAGTTGTGCTAGGCTAGCACATAAACTCTTTCCTCTTACAAATCTCGCTCCGACCCACCCTTGCGCTCGTAAACATGGATCTTTCCCCCCAACCGACACTCAAATTTCCAAAACTTCCGCAATTTCCAAAATTTGCGAATTGTGCTGAGTTGTGCTAGGCGAGCACATGAACTTTTTCATCTTACGAATCTCGCTCCGACCCACCCTTGCGCGCGTAAACATGTATCTTTTCGCCTCAACCGATACTCAAATTTCCAAAATTTCCGCAATTTCCAAATTCGGCGTCTTGTGCTGAGTTGTGCCAGGCGAGCACATGAGCTTTTTCCTCTTACAAATCTCGCTCCGACCCACCCTTGCGCTCGTAAACATGGATCTTTCCCCCCAGCCGACACTCAAATTTCCAAAATTTCCGCAATTTCCAAAATTTGCGAGTTGTGCTGAGTTGTGCTAGGCGAGCACATGGACTTTTTCCCCTCACAAATTTCGCCCCGACCCACCCTTGATCTCGTAAACATGGATCTTTCCCCCCAACCGACACTCAAATTTCCAAAATTTCCGCAAATTCCAAAATTTGTGAAATGTGCTGAATTGTGATATGCAAGCACATGAAGTTTCTCCTCTTACAAATCTCGCTCCGACCCACCCTTGCGCTCGTAAACATGGATCTTTCCCCCCAACAGACACTCAAATTTCCAAAATTTCCGCAATTTCCAAAATTTAAGACTTGTGCTGAGTTGTGCTAGGCTAGCACATAAACTTTTTCCTCTTACAAATCTCGCTCCGACCCACCCTTGCGCTCGTAAACATGGATCTTTCCCCCCAACTGACACTCAATTTTCCAAAATTTCCGCAATTTCCAAAATTTGCGAATTGTGCTGAGTTGTGCTAGGCGAGCACATGAACTTTTTCATCTTACGTATCTCGCTCCGACCCACCCTTGCGCGCGTAAACATGGATCTTTTCGCCTCAACCGATACTCAAATTTCCAAAATTTCCGCAATTTCCAAATTTGGCAACTTGTGCTGAGTTGTGCTAGGCGAGCACATGAGCTTTTTCTCCTTACAAATCTCGCTCCGACCCACCCTTGCGCTCGTAAACATGGATCTTTCCCCCCAGCCGACACTCAAATTTCCAAAATTTCCGCAATTTCCAAAATTTTCGAGTTGTGCTGAGTTGTGCTAGGCGGGCACATAAGCTTTTGCCTTTCACAAATCTCGCTCCGACCCAGCCTTGCGCTCGTAAACATGGATCTTTCCCCCCAACCGACACTCAAATTTCCAAAATTTCCGCAAATTCCAAAATTTGTGAGTCGTGCTGAGTTGTGATATGCAAGCACATGAACTTTTTCCTCTTACAAATCTCGCTCCGACCCACCCTTGCGCTCGTAAACATGGATCTTTCCCCCCAACAGACACTCAAATTTCCAAAATTTCCGCAATTTCCAAAATTTGCGACTTGTGCTGAGTTGTGCTAGGCTAGCACATGAACTCTTTCCTCTTACAAATCTCGCTCCGACCCACCCTTGCGCTCGTAAACATGGATCTTTCCCCCCAACCGACACTCAAATTTCCAAAATTTCCGCAATTTCCAAAATTTGCGAATTGTGCTGAGTTGTGCTAGGCGAGCACATGAACTTTTTCCCCTTACGAATCTCGCTCCGACCCACCCTTGCGCGCGTAAACATGTATCTTTTCGCCTCAACCGATACTCAAATTTCCAAAATTTCCGCAATTTCCAAATTCGGCGACTTGTGCTGAGTTGTGCCAGGCGAGCACATGAGCTTTTTCCTCTTACAAATCTCGCTCCGACCCACCCTTGCGCTCGTAAACATGGATCTTTCCCCCCAGCCGACACTCAAATTTCCAAAATTTCGGCAATTTCCAAAATTTGCGAGTTGTGCTGAGTTGTGCTAGGCGAGCACATGGACTTTTTCCCCTCACAAATTTCGCCCCGACCCACCCTTGATCTCGTAAACATGGATCTTTCCCCCCAACCGACACTCAAATTTCCAAAATTTCCGCAATTTCCAAAATTTGCGAGTTGTTCTGAGTTGTGCTAGGCAACCACATGAACTTTTTTCCCTTACAAATCTCGCTCCGACCCACCCTTGCGCTCGTAAACATGGATCTTTCCCCCCAGCAGACACTCAAATTTCCAAAATTTCCGCAATTTCCAAAATTTGCGACTTGTGCTGAGTTGTGCTAGGCGGGTACATAAGCTTTCTACTTTTACAAATCTCGCTCCGACCCACCCTTGCGCTCGTAAACATGGATCTTTCCCCCCAACCGACACTCAAATTTCCAAAAGTTCCGCAATTTCCAAAATTTGCGAGTTGTGCTGAGTTGTGCTAGGCGAGCACATGAACTTTTTGCCCTTACAAATCTCGCTTCGACCCACCATTGCGCTCGTAAGCATGTTTCTTCGCCCCCAACAGACACTCAAATTTCCAAAATTTCCGCAATTTCCAAAATATTCGAAATGTGCTGAGTTGTGCTAGGCTTGCACATAGGCTTTTTTTTCCACAAATCTCGCTCCGACCCACCCTTGCGCTCGTAAACATGGATCTCTACCCCCAACCGACACTCAAATTTCAAAAATTTCCGCAATTTCCAAAATTAGCGAGTTGTGCTGAGTTGTGCTAGGCGAGCACATGAACTTTTTCCTCTCACAAATGTCGCGCCGACCCACCCTTGCGCTCGTAAACATGGATCTTTCCCCCCAACCGACACTCAAATTTCCAAAATTTCCGCAATTTCCAAAATTTGCGACTTGTGCTGAGTTGTGCTAGGCGAACACATAAACTTTTTCCTCTCACAAATCTCGCTCCGACTCATCCTTGCGCTCGTCAGCATGGATCTTCGCCCCCAACAGACACTCGAATTTCCAAAATTTCCGTATTTTCCAAAACTGGCGAGTTGTGCTGAGTTGTGCTAGGCGAGCACATGAACATTTTTACCTTACAAATTTCGCGCCGACCCACCCTTGCGCTCGTAAACATGGATCTTTGCCTCCAACCGACACTCAAATTTCCAGAATTTCCGATATTTTCCAAAACTGGCGAGTTGTGCTGAGTTGTGCTAGGCGAGCACATGAACGTTTTTCTTTTACAAATTTCGCGCCGACCCACCCTTGCGCTCGTAAACATGGATCTTTGCCTCCAACCGACACTCAAATTTCCAGAATTTCCGATATTTTCCAAAATTTGCGAGTTGTACTGAGTTGTGCTAGGCGAGCACATGAACTTTTTGCCCTTACAAATCCCACTCCGACCCACCATTGCGCTCGTAAGCATGGTTCTTCGCCCCCAACAGACACTCAAATTTCCAAAATTTCCGCAATTTCCAAAATTTGCGAGTTGTGCTGAGTTGTGCTAGGCTTGCACATAAGCTTTTTCCTTTTACAAATCTCGCTCCGACCCACCCTTGCGCTCGTAAACATGGATCTTTCCCCCCAACCGACACTCAAATTTCAAAAATTTCCGCAATTTCCAAAATTTGCGAGTTGTGCTGAGTTGTGCTAGGCGAGCACATGAACTTTTTCCTCTCACAAATGTCGCGCCGACCCACCCTTGCGCTCGTAAACATGGATCTTTCCCCCCAACCGACACTCAAATTTCCAAAATTTCCGCAATTTCCAAAATTTGCGACTTGTGCTGAATTGTGCTAGGCGAACACATAAACTTTTTCCTCTCACAAATCTCGCTCCGACTCACCCTTGCGCTCGTAAGCATGGATCTTCGCCCCCAACAGACACTCGAATTTCCAAAATTTCCGTATTTTCCAAAACTGGCGAGTTGTGCTGAGTTGTGCTAGGCGAGCACATGAACATTTTTCTCTTACAAATTTCGCGCCGAGCCACCCTTGCGCTCGTAAACATGGATCTTTGCCTCCAACCGACACTCAAATTTCCAGAATTTCCGCAATTTCCCAAATTTGCGAGTTGTGCTGAGTTGTGCTAGGCGAGCACATGAACTTTTTTCTCTCACAAATCTCGCGCCGACCCACCCTTGCGCTCGTAAACATGGATCTTTCCCCCCTACCGACACTCGAATTTCCAAAATTTCCGCAATTTCCACAATTTGCGAGTTGTGCTAGGCTACCACATGAATTTTTTCCCCGTACAAATCTCGCTCCGACCCACCCTTGCGCTCGTAAACATGGATCTTTCCCCCTCAACCGACACTCAAATTTCCAAAATTTCCGCAATTTCCAAATTTTGCGAGATGTGCTGAGTTGTGCTAGGCGAGCACATGAGCTTTTTCCTCTTACAAATCTCGCTCCGACCCACCCTTGTGCTCGTAAACATGGATCATTCCCCCCAATCGACACTCAAATTTCCAAACTTTCCGCAATTTCCGAAATTTGCGAATTGTGCTGAGTTGTGCTAGGCGAGCACATGAACTTTTTCCTTTCACAAATCTCGCTCCGACCCACCCTTGCGCTCGTGAACATGGATCTTTCCCCCCAACCGACACTCAAATTTCCAAAATTGCCGTATTTTCCAAAACTGGCGAGTTGTGCTGAGTTGTGCTAGGCGAGCACATGAACTTTTTCCTTTTACAAATCTCGCTCCGACCCACCGTTGCGCTCGTAAGCATGGATCTTCGCCCCCAACAGACACTCAAATTTCCAAAATTTCCGCAATTTCCAAAATTTGCGAGTTCTGCTGAGTTGTGCTAGGCGGGCACATAAGCTTTTTGCTTTGACAAATCTCGCTCCGACCCACCCTTCCGCTCGTAAACATGGATATTTCCCCCCGACCGACACTCAAATTTCCAAAAGTTCCCCAATTTCCAAAATCTGCGAGTTGTGCTGAGTTGTGCTAGGCGAGCACATGGACTTTTTCCTCTCACAAATCTCGCTCCGACCCGTTCTCGCGTTCGTAAGCATGGATCTTCGCCCCCAACAGACACTCAAATTTCCAAAATTTCCGCAATTTCCAAAATTTGCGAGATGTGCTGAGTTGTGCTAGGCGAGCACATGAAATTTTTCCTCCTACAAATCTCGCGCCGACCCACCCTTGCGCTCGTAAACATGGATCATTCCCCCCAATCGACACTCAAATTTCCAAAATTTCCGCAATTTCCAAAATTTGCGAGTTGTGCTGAGTTGTGCTAGGCGAGCACATGAATTTTTTCCCCTTACAAATCTCGCTCCGACCCACCCTTGCGCTCGTAAACATGGATCTTTCCCCCTCAACCGACACTCACATTTCCAAAATTTCCGCAATTTCCAAATTTTGCGAGATGTGCTAAGTTGTGCTAAGCGAGCACATGAGCTTTTTTCTCTTACAAATCTCGCTCCGACCCACCCTTGTGCTCGTAAACATGGATCATTCCCCCCAATCGACCCTCAAATTTCCAAACTTTCCGCAATTTCCGAAATTTGCGAATTGTGCTGAGTTGTGCTAGGCGAGCACATGAACTTTTTCCCCTCACAAATCTCGCTCTGACCCACCCTTGCGCTCGTAACCATGGATCTGTCCCCCTCAACCGACACTCAAATTTCCCAAACTTCCGCAATTTCCAAAATTTGCGAGTTGTGCTGAGTTGTGCTAGGCGGGTACATAAGCTTTTTCTCTTGACGAATCTCGCTCCGACCCACCCTTGCGCTCGTAAACATGGATCTTTCCCCCCAACCGACACTCAAATTTCAAAAATTTCCGCAATTTCCAAAATTTGCGAGTTGTGCTGAGTTGTGCTAGGCGAGCACATGAACTTTTTCCTCTCACAAATGTCGCGCCGACCCACCCTTGCGCTCGTAAACATGGATCTTTCCCCCCAACCGACACTCAAATTTCCAAAATTTCCGCAATTTCCAAAATTTGCGACTTGTGCTGAGTTGTGCTAGGCGAACACATAAACTTTTTCCTCTCACAAATCTCGCTCCGACTCACCCTTGCGCTCGTAAGCATGGATCTTCGCCCCCAACAGACACTCGAATTTCCAAAATTTCCGTATTTTCCAAAACTGGCGAGTTGTGCTGAGTTGTGCTAGGCGAGCACATGAACATTTTTCTCTTACAAATTTCGCGCCGAGCCACCCTTGCGCTCGTAAACATGGATCTTTGCCTCCAACCGACACTCAAATTTCCAGAATTTCCGCAATTTCCCAAATTTGCGAGTTGTGCTGAGTTGTGCTAGGCGAGTACCGACACTCGAATTTCCAAAATTTCCGCAATTTCCACAATTTGCGAGTTGTGCTAGGCTACCACATGAATTTTTTTCCCTTACAAATCTCGCTCCGACCCACCCTTGCGCTCGTAAACATGGATCTTTCCCCCTCAACCGACACTCAAATTTCCAAAATTTCCGCAATTTCCAAATTTTGCGAGATGTGCTGAGTTGTGCTAGGCGAGCACATGAGCTTTTTCCTCTTACAAATCTCGCTCCGACCCACCCTTGTGCTCGTAAACATGGATCATTCCCCCCAATCGACACTCAAATTTCCAAACTTTCCGCAATTTCCGAAATTTGCGAATTGTGCTGAGCTGTGCTAGGCGAGCACATGAACTTTTTCCCCTCACAAATCTCGCTCCGACCCACCCTCGCGCTCGTAAACATGGATCTTGCCTACCAACCGACACTCAAATTTTCAAAATCTCCGTATTTTCCAAAACTGGCGAGTTGTGCTGAGTTGTGCTAGGCGAGCACATGAACTTTTTCCTCGTACAAATTTCGCGCCGACCCGGCCTTGCGCTCGTAAACATGGATCTTTCCCTCCAACCGACACTCAAATTTCGAAAAATTCCGCAATTTCCAAAATTTGTGAGTTGTGCTGAGTTGTGCTAGGCGAGCACATGAACTTTATCCGCTTACAAATCTCGCGCCGACCCACCCTTGCGCTCGTAAACATGGATCTTTCCCCCCAACCGACACTCAAATTTCCAAAATTTCCGCAATTTCCGAAATTTGCGAGATGTGCTGAGTTGTGCTAGGCGAGCACATGAACTTTTTCCTCTCACAAATCTCGCTCCGACCCACCCTTGCGCTCGTGAACATGGATCTTTCCCCCCAACCGACACTCAAATTTCCAAAATTGCCGTATTTTCCAAAACTGGCGAGTTGTGCTGAGTTGTGCTAGGCGAGCACATGAACATTTTTCTCTTACAAATTTCGCGCCGAGCCACCCTTGCGCTCGTAAACATGGATCTTTGCCTCCAACCGACACTCAAATTTCCAGAATTTCCGCAATTTCCCAAATTTGCGAGTTGTGCTGAGTTGTGCTAGGCGAGTACCGACACTCGAATTTCCAAAATTTCCGCAATTTCCACAATTTGCGAGTTGTGCTAGGCTACCACATGAATTTTTTCCCCTTACAAATCTCGCTCCGACCCACCCTTGCGCTCGTAAACATGGATCTTTCCCCCTCAACCGACACTCAAATTTCCAAAATTTCCGCAATTTCCAAATTTTGCGAGATGTGCTGAGTTGTGCTAGGCGAGCACATGAGCTTTTTCCTCTTACAAATCTCGCTCCGACCCACCCTTGTGCTCGTAAACATGGATCATTCCCCCCAATCGACACTCAAATTTCCAAACTTTCCGCAATTTCCGAAATTTGCGAATTGTGCTGAGTTGTGCTAGGCGAGCACATGAACTTTTTCCCCTCACAAATCTCGCTCCGACCCACCCTTGCGCTCGTAAACATGGATCTTGCCTACCAACCGACACTCAAATTTTCAAAATCTCCGTATTTTCCAAAACTGGCGAGTTGTGCTGAGTTGTGCTAGGCGAGCACATGAACTTTTTCCTCGTACAAATTTCGCGCCGACCCGGCCTTGCGCTCGTAAACATGGATCTTTCCCTCCAACCGACACTCAAATTTCGAAAAATTCCGCAATTTCCAAAATTTGTGAGTTGTGCTGAGTTGTGCTAGGCGAGCACATGAACTTTATCCGCTTACAAATCTCGCGCCGACCCACCCTTGCGCTCGTAAACATGGATCTTTCCCCCCAACCGACACTCAAATTTCCAAAATTTCCGCAATTTCCGAAATTTGCGAGATGTGCTGAGTTGTGCTAGGCGAGCACATGAACTTTTTCCTCTCACAAATCTCGCTCCGACCCACCCTTGCGCTCGTGAACATGGATCTTTCCCCCCAACCGACACTCAAATTTCCAAAATTGCCGTATTTTCCAAAACTGGCGAGTTGTGCTGAGTTGTGCTAGGCGAGCACATGAACTTTTTCCTTTTACAAATCTCGCTCCGACCCACCGTTGCGCTCGTAAGCATGGATCTTCGCCCCCAACAGACACTCAAATTTCCAAAATTTCCGCAATTTCCAGAATTTGCGAGTTGTGCTGAGTTGTGCTAGGCGAGCACATGAACTTTTTTCTCTTACAAATCTCGCGCCGACCCACCCTTGCACTCGTAAACATGGATCTTTCCCCCCAACCGACACTCGAATTTCCAAAATTTTCGCAATTTCCACAATTTGCGAGTTGTGCTGAGTTGTGCTGGGCGAGAAAATGAACTTTTTCCTCTTACAAATCTCGCTCCGAACCACCCTTGCGCTCGTAAACATGGATCTTTCCCACCAACCGACACTCAAATTTCCAAAATTTCCGTATTTTCCAAAACTGGCGAATTGTGCTGAGTTGTGCTAGGCGAGCACATGAACTTTATCCGCTTACAAATCTCGCGCCGACCCACCCTTGCGCTCGTAAACATGGATCTTTCCCCCCAACCGACACTCAAATTTCCAAAATTTCCGCAATTTCCGAAATTTGCGAGATGTGCTGAGTTGTGCTAGGCGAGCACATGAACTCTTTCCTCTTACAAATCTCGCTCCGACCCACCCTTGCGCTCGTAAACATGAATCTTTCCCCCCAACCGACACTCAAATTTCCAAAATTTCCGTATTTTCCAAAACTGGCGAGTTGTGCTGAGTTGTGCTAGGCGAGCACATGAACTTTTTCCTTTTACAAATCTCGCTCCGACCCACCGTTGCGCTCGTAAGCATGGATCTTCGCCCCCAACAGACACTCAAATTTCCAAAATTTCCGCAATTTCCAAAATTTGCGAGATGTGCTGAGTTGTGCTAGGCGAGCACATGAAATTTTTCCTCCTACGAATCTCGCGCCGACCCACCCTTGCGCTCGTAAACATGGATCATTCCCCCCAATCGACACTCAACTTTCCAAAATTTCCGCAATTTCGAAAATCTGCGAAATAAGCTGAGTTGTGCTAGGCGAGCACATGAACTTTTGCCTCTTACAAATCTCGCTCCGACCCAGCCTTGCGCTCGTAAACATGGATCTTTCCGCCTCAACCGACACTCAAATTTCCAAAATTTCCGCAATTTCCAAATTTTGCGAGTCGTGCTGAGTTGTGCTAGGCGAGCACATAGACTTTTTCCTCTCACAAATCTCGCTCCGACCCACCCTCGCGTTCGTAAGCATGGATCTTCGCCCCGAACAGACACTCAAATTTCCAAAATTTCCGCAATTTCCAAAATTTGCGAGATGTGCTGAGTTGTGCTAGGCGAGCACATGAAATTTTTCCTCCTACAAATCTCGCGCCGACCCACCCTTGCGCTCGTAAACATGGATCATTCACCCCAATCGACACTCAAATTTCCAAAATTTCCGCAATTTCCAAAATTTGCGAGTTGTGCTGAGTTGTGCTAGGCGAGCACATGAATTTTTTCCCCTTACAAATCTCGCTCCGACCCACCTTTGCGCTCGTAAGCATGGAGCTTTCCCCCTCAACCGACACTCAAATTTCCAAAATTTCCGCAATTTCCAAAATTTGCGAGTTGTGCTGTGTTGTGCTAGGCGGGCACATAAGCTTTTTCCTTTGACAAATCTCGCTCCGACCCACCCTTCCGCTCGTAAACATGGATCTTTCCCCCCGACCGACACTCAAATTTCCAAAAGTTCCGCAATTTCCAAAATCTGCGAGTTGTGCTGAAGTGTGCTAGGCGGGCACATAAGCTTTTTCCTTTCACAAATCTCGCTCCGACCCACCCTTGCGCTCGTAAACATGGATCTTTCCCGCCAGCCGACACTCAAATTTCCAGAATTTCCGCAATTTCCGAAATTCGCGAGTAGTGCTGAGTTGTGCTAGGCGAGCACATGAACTTCTTCCTCCTACAAATCTCGCTCCGACCCACCCTTGTGCTCGTAAACATGGATCATTCCCCCCAATCGACACTCAAATTTCCAAAATTTCCGCAATTTCCAAAATTTGCGAGTTGTGCTGAGTTGTGGTAGGCGAGCACATGAACTTTTTCCTCTTACAAATCTCGCTCCGACCCACCCTTGCGCTCGTAAACATGGATCTTTCCGCCTCAACCGACACTCAAATTTCCAAAATTTCCGCAATTTCCAAATTTTGCGAGTTGTGCTGAGTTTTGCTAGGCGAGCACATGATCTTTTTCCTCTCACAAATGTCGCCCCGACCCACCCTTGCGCTCGTAAACATGGATCTTTCCCCCCAACCGACACTCAAATTTTCAAAATTTCCGCAATTTCCGAAATTTGCGACTTGTGCTGAGTTGTGCTAGGCGAGCACATAAACTTTTTCCTCTCACAAATCTCGCTCCGACTCACCCTTGCGCTCGTAAGCATGGATCTTCGCCCCCAACAGACACTCGAATTTTCAAAATTTCCGTATTTTCCAAAACTGGCGAGTTGTGCTGAGTTGTGCTGGGCGAGCACATGAACATTTTTCTCTTACAAATTTCGCGCCGACCCACCCGTGCGCTCGTGAACATGGATATTTCCCTCCAACCGACACTCAAATTTCCAGAATTTCCGCAATTTCTCAAATTTGCGAGTTGTGCTGAGTTGTGCTAGGCGAGCACATGAACTTTTTTCTCTTACAAATCTCGCGCCGACCCACCCTTGCGCTCGTAAACATGGATCTTTCCCCCCCACCGACACTCAAATTTCCAAAAGTTCCGCAATTGCCAAAATTTGCGAGTTGTGCTGAGTTGTGCTAGGCGAGCACATGAACTTTTTCCTCTTACAAATCTCGCTCCGACCCACCCTTGCGCTCGTGAACATGGATCTTTCCCCCTAACAGACACTCAAATTTCCAAAATTTCCGCAATTTCCAAAATTTGCGAGTTGTGCTGAGTTGTGCTAGGCAAGCACATAAACTTTTTCCTCTTACAAATCTCGCTCCGACCCACCCTTGCGCTCGTCAACATGGATCTTTCCCCCCAACCGACACTCAAATTTCCAAACTTTCCGCAATTTCCGAAATTTGCGAATTGTCCCGAGTTGTGCTAGGCGAGCACTTGAACTTTTTCCCCTCACAACTCTCGCTCCGACCTACCCTTGCGGTCGTAAACCTGGATCTTTCCCCCTCAACCGACACTCAAATTTCCAAAAGTTCCGCAATTGCCAAAATTTGCGAGTTGTGCTGAGTTGTGCTAGGCGAGCACATGAACTTTTCCCTCTTACAAATCTCGCTCCGACCCACCCTTGCGCTCGTGAACATGGATCTTTCCCCCTAACAGACACTCAAATTTCCAAAATTTCCGCAATTTCCAAAATTTGCGAGTTGTGCTGAGTTGTGCTAGGCGGGCACATAAGCTTTTTACTTTTACAAATCTCGCTCCGACCCACCGTTGCGCTCGTAAACATGGATCTTTCCCCCCAACCGACACTCAAATTTCCAAAAGTTCCGCAATTTCCAAAATTTGCGAGTTGTGCTGAGTTGTGCTAGGCGAGCACATGAACTTTATCCGCTTACAAATCTCGCGCCGACCCACCCTTGCGCTCGTAAACATGGATCTTTCCCCCCAACCGACACTCAAATTTCCAAAATTTCCGCAATTTCCGAAATTTGCGAGATATGCTGAGTTGTGCTAGGTGAGCACATGAACTTTTCCCTTTTACGAATCTCGCTCCGACCCACCCTTGCGCTCGTGAACATGGATCTTTCCCACCAACCGACACTCAAATTTCCAAAATTTCCGCAATTTCCACAATTTGCGAGTTGCGCTGACTTGTGCTAGGCGAGCACATGAACTTTTTCCCTTCACAAATCTCGCTCCGACCCACCCTCGCGCTCGTAAACATGGATCTTTCCCCCCATCCGACACTCAAATTTCCAAAATTTCCGCAATTTCCAAAATTTGCAAGTTGTGCTGAAATGTGCTAGGCGAGCACATGAACTTTTTCCTCTTACAAATCTCGCTCCGACCCACCCTTGCGCTCGTGAACATGGATCTTTCCCCCCAACAGACACTCAAATTTCCAAAATTTCCGCAATTTCCAAAATTTGTGACTTGTGCTGAGTTGTGCTAGGCAAGCACATAAACTTTTTCCGCTTACAAATCTCGCTCCGACCCACCCTTGCGCTCGTAAACATGGATCTTTCCCCCCAACCGACACTCAAATTTCCAAACTTTCCCCAATTTCCGAAATTTGCGAATTGTCCTGAGATGTGCTAGGCGAGCACTTGAACTTTATCCGCTTACAAATCTCGCGCCGACCCACCCTTGCGCTCGTAAACATGGATCTTTCCCCCCCACCGACACTCAAATTTCCAAAAGTTCCGCAATTGCCAAAATTTGCGAGTTGTGCTGAGTTGTGCTAGGCGAGCACATGAACTTTTTCCTCTTACAAATCTCGCTCCGACCCACCCTTGCGCTCGTGAACATGGATCTTTCCCCCTAACAGACACTCAAATTTCCAAAATTTCCGCAATTTCCAAAATTTGCGAGTTGTGCTGAGTTGTGCTAGGCAAGCACATAAACTTTTTCCTCTTACAAATCTCGCTCCGACCCACCCTTGCGCTCGTCAACATGGATCTTTCCCCCCAACCGACACTCAAATTTCCAAACTTTCCGCAATTTCCGAAATTTGCGAATTGTCCCGAGTTGTGCTAGGCGAGCACTTGAACTTTTTCCCCTCACAACTCTCGCTCCGACCTACCCTTGCGGTCGTAAACCTGGATCTTTCCCCCTCAACCGACACTCAAATTTCCAAAAGTTCCGCAATTGCCAAAATTTGCGAGTTGTGCTGAGTTGTGCTAGGCGAGCACATGAACTTTTCCCTCTTACAAATCTCGCTCCGACCCACCCTTGCGCTCGTGAACATGGATCTTTCCCCCTAACAGACACTCAAATTTCCAAAATTTCCGCAATTTCCAAAATTTGCGAGTTGTGCTGAGTTGTGCTAGGCGGGCACATAAGCTTTTTACTTTTACAAATCTCGCTCCGACCCACCGTTGCGCTCGTAAACATGGATCTTTCCCCCCAACCGACACTCAAATTTCCAAAATTTCCGCAATTTCCGAAATTTGCGAGATATGCTGAGTTGTGCTAGGTGAGCACATGAACTTTTCCCTTTTACGAATCTCGCTCCGACCCACCCTTGCGCTCGTGAACATGGATCTTTCCCACCAACCGACACTCAAATTTCCAAAATTTCCGCAATTTCCACAATTTGCGAGTTGCGCTGACTTGTGCTAGGCGAGCACATGAACTTTTTCCCTTCACAAATCTCGCTCCGACCCACCCTCGCGCTCGTAAACATGGATCTTTCCCCCCATCCGACACTCAAATTTCCAAAATTTCCGCAATTTCCAAAATTTGCGAGTTGTGCTGAGTTGTGCTAGGCGGGCACATAAGCTTTTTACTTTTACAAATCTCGCTCCGACCCACCGTTGCGCTCGTAAACATGGATCTTTCCCCCCAACCGACACTCAAATTTCCAAAAGTTCCGCAATTTCCAAAATTTGCGAGTTGTGCTGAGTTGTGCTAGGCGAGCACATGAACTTTATCCGCTTACAAATCTCGCGCCGACCCACCCTCGCGCTCGTAAACATGGATCTTTCCCCCCAACCGACACTCAAATTTCCAAAATTTCCGCAATTTCCGAAATTTGGGAGATATGCTGAGTTGTGCTAGGTGAGCACATGAACTTTTCCCTTTTACGAATCTCGCTCCGACCCACCCTTGCGCTCGTAAACATGGATCTTTCCCACCAACCGACACTCAAATTTCCAAAATTTCCGCAATTTCCACAATTTGCGAGTTGCGCTGACTTGTGCTAGGCGAGCACATGAACTTTTTCCTCTTACAAATCTCGCTCCGAACCAGCCTTGCGCTCGTAAACATGGATCTTTCCCCCCAATCGACACTCGAATTTCCAAAATTTCCGTATTTTCCAAAACTGGCGAGTTATGCTGAGTTGTGGTAGGCGAGCACATGAACTTTTTGCCCTTACAAATCTCGCTCCGACCCACCATTGCGCTCGTAAGCATGGTTCTTCGCCCCCAACAGACACTGAAATTTCCAAAATTTCCCCAACTTTCAAAATTTGCGAGTTGTGCTGAGTTGTGCTAGGCGAGCACATGAACTTTGTCCTCTTACGAATCTCGCTCCGACCCACCGTTGCGCTCGTAAACATGGATCTTTCCCCCCATCCGACACTCAAATTTCCGAAATTTCCGCAATTTCCAAAATTTGCAAGTCGTGCTGAGTTGAGCTAGGCGAGCACATGAACTTTTTCCTCTCACAAATCTCGCCCCGACCCACCCTCGCGCTCGTAAACATGGATCTTTCCCTCAACCGACACTCAAATTTCCAAAATTTCCGCAATTTCCACAGTTTGCGAGTTGCGCTGAGTTGTGCTAGGCGAGCACATGAACTTTTTCCCTTCACAAATCTCGCTCCGACCCACCCTCGCGCTCGTAAACATGGATCTTTCCCCCCAACCGACACTCAAATTTCCAAACTTTCCCCAATTTCCGAAATTTGCAAATTGTCCTGAGATGTGCTAGGCGAGCACTTGAACTTTTTCCCCCCACAAATCTCGCTCCGACCCACCCTTGCGGTCGTAAACATGGATCTTTCCCCCTCAACCGACACTCAAATTTCCAAAATTTCCGCAATTTCCAAAATTTGCGAGTTGTGCTGAGTTGTGCTAGGCGGGCACATAAGCTTTTTACTTTTACAAATCTCGCTCCGACCCACCCTTGCGCTCGTAAACATGGATCTTTCCCCCCAACCGACTTTCAAATTTCCAAAAGATCCGCAATTTCAGAAATTTGCGAGTTGTGCTGAGTTGTGCTAGGCGAGCACATGGACTTTATCCCCTTACAAATCTCGCGCCGACCCACCCTTGCGCTCGTAAACATGGATCTTTTTCCCCAACCGACACTCAAATTTCCAAACTTTCCGCAATTTCCAAAATTTGCGAGTTGTGCTGAGTTGTGCTAGGCGGGCACATAAGCTTTTTCATTTTACAAATCCCGCTCCGACCCACCCTTGCGCTTGTAAACATGGATCTTTCCCCCTAACCGACACTCGAATTTCCAAAATTTCCGCGATTTCCAAAATTTGCGAGTTGTGCTGAATGTGCTAGGCGAGCACATGAACTTTTCACCCTTACAATTCTCGCTCTGACCCACTATTGCGCTCGTAAGCATGGTTCTTCGCCCCCAACGGACACTCAAATTTCCAAAATTTCCGCAATTTCCAAAATTTGCGAGTTGTGCTGAGTTGTGCTAGGCGAGCACATGAACTTTTTCCTCTTACAAATCTCGCTCCGAACCAGCCTTGCGCTCGTAAACATGGATCTTTCCCCCCAATCGACACTCGAATTTCCAAAATTTCCGTATTTTCCAAAACTGGCGAGTTATGCTGAGTTGTGGTAGGCGAGCACATGAACTTTTTGCCCTTACAAATCTCGCTCCGACCCACCATTGCGCTCGTAAGCATGGTTCTTCGCCCCCAACAGACACTGAAATTTCCAAAATTTCCCCAACTTTCAAAATTTGCGAGTTGTGCTGAGTTGTGCTAGGCGAGCACATGAACTTTGTCCTCTTACGAATCTCGCTCCGACCCACCGTTGCGCTCGTAAACATGGATCTTTCCCCCCAACCGACACTCAAATTTCCGAAATTTCCGCAATTTCCAAAATTTGCAAGTCGTGCTGAGTTGAGCTAGGCGAGCACATGAACTTTTTCCTCTCACAAATCTCGCCCCGACCCACCCTCGCGCTCGTAAACATGGATCTTTCCCTCAACCGACACTCAAATTTCCAAAATTTCCGCAATTTCCACAGTTTGCGAGTTGCGCTGAGTTGTGCTAGGCGAGCACATGAACTTTTTCCCTTCACAAATCTCGCTCCGACCCACCCTCGCGCTCGTAAACATGGATCTTTCCCCCCATCCGACACTCAAATTTCCAAAATTTCCGCAATTTCCAAAATTTGCAAGTTGTGCTGAGTTGTGCTAGGCCAGCACATGATCTTTTTGCCCTTACAAATCTCGCTCCGACCCACCATTGCGCTCGTGGGCATGGTTCTTCGCCCCCAACAGACACTCAAATTTCCAAAATTTCCGCAATTTCCAAAATTTGCGAGTTGTGCTGAGTTGTGCTAGGCGGGCACATAAGCTTTTGACTTTTACAAATCCGACCCACCCTTGCGCTCGTAAACATGGATCTTTCCCCCCAACCGACACTCAAATTTCCAAAAGTTCCGCAATTTCCAAAATTTGTGAGTTGTGCTGAGTTGTGCTAGGCGAGCACATGAACTTTATCCGCTTACAAATCTCGCGCCGACCCACCCTTGCGCTCGTAAACATGGATCTTTCCCCCCAACCGACACTCAAATTTCCAAAACTTCCGCAATTTCCGAAATTTGCGAGATGTGCTGAGTTGTGCTAGGCGAGCACATGAACTTTTTCCTCTCACAAATCTCGCCCCGACCCACCCTCGCGCTCGTAAACATGGATCTTTCCCTCAACCGACACTCAAATTTCCAAAATTTCCGCAATTTCCACAGTTTGCGAGTTGCGCTGAGTTGTGCTAGGCGAGCACATGAACTTTTTCCCTTCACAAATCTCGCGCCGACCCACCCTTGCGCTCGTAAACATGGATCTTTCCCCCCAACCGACACTCAAATTTCCAAAACTTCCGCAATTTCCGAAATTTGCGAGATGTGCTGAGTTGTGCTAGGCGAGCACATGAACTTTTTCCTCTTACGAATCTCGCTCCGACCCACCCTTGCGCTCGTAAACATGGATCTTTCCCCCCAACCGACACTCAAATTTCCAAAATTTCCGTATTTTCCAAAACTGGCGAGTTGTGCTGAGTTGTGCTAGGCGAGCACATGAACTTTTTCCTCTTACAAATCTCGCTCCGACCCACCGTTGCGCTCGTAAACATGGATCTTTCCCCCCAACCGACACTCAAATTTCCAAAATTTCCGCAATTTCCAAAATTTGCGAGTCGTGCTAAGTTGTGCTAGGCGAGCACATGAACTTTTTCCTCTCACAAATCTCGCCCCGACCCACCCTCGCGCTCGTAAACATGGATCTTTCCCTCAACCGACACTCATATTTCCAAAATTTCCGCAATTTCCACAATTTGCGAGTTGCGCTGAGTTGTGCTAGGCGAGCACATGAACTTTTTCCCCTCACAAATCTCGCTCCGACCCACCCTCGCGCTCGTAAACATGGATCTTTCCCCCCATCCGACACTCAAATTTCCAAAATTTCCGCAATTTCCAAAATTTGCAAGTTGTGCTGAGTTGTGCTAGGCGAGCACATGAACTTTTTCCTCTTACAAATCTCGCTCCGACCCACCCTTGCGCTCGTGAACATGGTTCTTTCCCCCCAACAGTCACTCAAATTTCCAAAATTTCCGCAATTTCCAAAATTTGCGACTTGTGCTGAGTTGTGCTAGGCAAGCACATAAACTTTTTTTTCTCACAAATCTCGCTCCGACCCACCCTTGCGGTCGTAAACATGGATCTTGTTGAGGTTTGGGATGCGGACAAAAGAAAACGTATATAGATACGATACGAGTATGTTTATTGGAGTACGTTGTACTTCGAGCAACAGCTCGCTCGAGACTAACTCTAACGGAGACAGAATTTGAAAACGGAGGAAGCAAATAATAATAATATATAGCTCGTGCTTACACGCCCCACTTTGTATCCCAAATTATAAGGCGTATATACAAACATCACATATTCCAACACTTCCTCTCGCATTATAATTTACATGATTTAACACATAATACATAATTTAATACATGCCATATTCCTTTACAAACATGTTTAATTTTTCTTTCGGCAAGGGTTTGGTTAACATATCAGCAAGTTGTTTGGAAGACGGAACGTAAGTTACATCTATTTGTTTTTCCTTTTGTTTTTCAGATGAATAGAAGAATTGTACATCGATGTGTTTAGTTCGTTTTGTACAATGCGGGTTGATTACGATTGATATTGCTCTTTGATTATCACAATATACCTTTGTCGGAGGAATTTGTGGAAAATAAAGTTCTTTAAGGATTTGCTTGAACCAGACAACCTCTTTAGTGACAGCACAAAGAGCAATAAATTCGGATTCAGTTGTCGACGTAGCTACAAGAGTTTGTCTCTTGGAACTCCATGCAACTGGGCCATTATTGCAGAAAATAACCCATCCAGTTATGCTTCGTCTCGTCAATATGTCGTTTGCCCAATCGGCATCACTAAAGGCTGTAATTTCGACTTTATTGGTGTTTACACCGTATGTTATTCCATAAGATAATGTGCCTTTAGTTTATCTCAAAATTCGTTTTACGGCAATCCAATGGACATATGACGGATTTTGCATAAATCTGCTAAGAATACTTATCGCAAATGCCAAATCTGGTCTACTGGCTACCATGTAGAACATCAAGGAGCCTATTGCTTGTCGATATGGAAAATTCGGTTGATCTGTGTGCTCATTTTCATTTACATTGCACAATGAGTTTCCAGTTTCGATAGGAGTAGAGACTGGGTAGCAATTATCATGTTGAAATTTTTCTAAGATGCGTTTAGCATACGTCTCTTGGTGAATTTTAATTTTTGTACCACCTTCAATCCTATCGATCTGTAAACCAACATAACAGTGAGCTTCGCCATAAATTATTTCAAAATTACATTGTAAATCTTTCAACGTGTTCATAATGAAATTGATATCATTTCCGCATATCAGCCCGTCGCCTACATATACTGATATATACGTGATTATATTAGACTCGGCACTCTTGTAAACAAATATACATGGATCCGTGTGTGACTGTTCGAATTTACGACTGGTTAGAAACGTTACGATTTTTATGTTCCATTGACGCGAAGCCTGTTTTAAACCGTAGAGGCTGTGTTTTAGTAGACAAACTACATTTTCATCGTGTGCAAAACCATACGGCTGCTCCATGTATATTGTTTCACTTAAATCGCCGTGCAAAAAGGCTGTTTTTACATCAAATTGAAGCATTTTTAGATTTAATGCTGCTGCAATTGACAATATTAATCGAACAGATTCGTATATGGCAACGGGAGAAAACGTCTCCTCATAATCGATACCATGTTTTTGTGAATAACCTTTGACTACGAGTCGAGCCTTATATTTATCGATATCTCCATTTGTTTTATATTTTCTTTTAAATACCCATCGATTTTTGATAACATTTCTGTTCTTGGGTCTAGACACAATAGTCCAAGTTTGATTTTTATCCAAAGCGTCTAATTCATCGTTAATTGCATCCAACCATTTGTCTGCATCTGACGATTGCAAAGCGTCTTCGAGTGTTTGAGGTTCAACTACGGATAGAAAAGCTTCAGCAAAGTTTAATTCTTCCTCTACATTGATTTGACTCTCTTTTGACCTTGGATTCTTTCTAAGAATATACGGATCTCTTAATATAGGCTGACGTGGATTTCCATAGACCCTTTTACTCGTACCCGCCGTTTCTTCCTCTGAAACAGGTGATCGCCCTTTTTCTGTAGTTTCTGAGTCGGAATTGTCAGTGAACTCAACAATAGTGTTTGTTCTATCGGTATTTTTCGATTCATTGAATATCACATCTCTTCTAATATACAACTTTCTTTTTGATGGTTCGTATACTCTATAAGATTTGCTATCATCGTTAAATCCTACCAGCATGCACTTTACAGTATTGTACTCCCACTTAGTGCGTTGTTCTTTGGGTACATGAACATAACAATCTGAGCCGAATGTTTTGATGTGTTTAACAGATGGTTTTGAACCGAACCATATTTCAAAAGGCGTTACGTTATTGATAGTTTCGGAAATTGTTCGATTTTTCAGATAAACTGTTGTGTTCACGGCCTCGCCCCAAAAATATATGGGTAACCTTTTAGTTGCGAGCATCGCTTTTGCTGCTTCTACAATTGTACGATTTTGTCTTTCAATAAACCCATTTTGTTCTGGTGCTCTAGGCGTCGAAGTTTCGTGTTTGATTCCCTTTGATAATAAAAAATCTTTAATTTCTGAGTTGCAAAATTCGGAACCTCTGTCTGATCTCAGTTTTCTCATTTCGTGACCAGTTGCTCTAACTTCTGCATAGAACTGTTTCAGACTCAACAAAACATCGGTTTTATCTTTTAACAAATAAACAAAGCAATATCACGAACAATCGTCTTTGAGTAACATGAAATAATTTGCCCCGCCTATGGAAGAGACAGACATCTTGCCACACAGATCCACGTGAAAGGTCTCGCCTGGTTCCTGCGACCGTTTCGCAGTATTTTTGGGAAAACTTTTCCGATGTTGCTTAGCCATAACGCAAGATTCACAAAAGGAACTTTGTTCAGAAGGATTGATATGCATATCTTCTACAGCTGAACTTTCTTGCATGATTCTCAAGGTTTTTAAATTAGGATGACCGAGTCGTTCATGCCAATCCATTAATGATCCTGCAATTGCCAAATTCGACTCATGCACGCCTTCTTCATTAATTTGAATCGATCGACAATTTATTTTATACATGTTTTTCTCTTGTACCCCGACCACAACAACCTTTTCCCTTTTGAGCAAGCGAACGCACTTATTTCCTTCTTCAAAAATTATCTTGAAACCTTTCATCGAACATTTTGAAGCAGAAATGAGATTCTTTTCAATCAACGGCACATGTAATACATCTTCGATTGTGTGTGTAATGTGCGATCCTCCCGGTAAATCTACTTGCATGTGACATTTGCCCCTTCCTATCGCAGGAATAAGTTCACCGTTTCCTACTTTAACCCAGAAAGATTTTTCCTTAAAAGCGGTGTAGTTTGACAACCAATCGCGTCTAAACGTCATGTGCTCAGTAGCCCCTGAATCAAGAAACCAATAGTCGCGCATTGTAATTTTATTTCTTACAGGATAATCAATGTTAAACAGCTGTGCTTCATCTGCGTAGTTACTGTGAGGCGTACCATCATCGTCATTTGACGATTGTGCCATATACGATTGATTCTTAGAGGAGTTTTGACGATCATATTTCTTCTTGCGACACTCTCGAGCGTAGTGACCAAATTTAGAACAATAATTACATTTAATATTTCGCTTCGAATAATTCGGTTTGAAATCAGTATTATTCTCAGTATTAGACCTGTTTTGATATCTATAATTCGTTGATTGATGTTTACTTGCGACAAAAGCTGCTTCAGCCTCTTTCCCTTCGTTTGTTGACATTCTCGAGTTGATAAGCGTTTCTTCGTTGACGAGGTGATCCGTGAGCTTCTCGATCGTTTGTGAAATCGGTGGTACAGCATACCACGCAGTTCTCACGTTGTCGAACTTTGCTGGCAGGCTTCCGAGAATTTTAGCGATGACGACTTGAACCTTTTGCTCCATGTCCATGTCTTTCAACCGTTGAGCGAGAGAGACGACTCTTGCGATGTAGTCGGCCACCTTTTCTTGATGATCCATTTTGCAGTTGATAAACTTGTCCAAAAGTATTTGAACCGATTAATCGCTCCTTTCAGAGTGCACGGTTTTTAAATGTGACCACATTTGAGCCGCAGTGGTGCAGCCGGTGAGATACTTTAATTGGTCGAGTTCAAGGCCACGCATGAGAAAAGCTTGAGCTTGTGCATCTTTCGTATCCCATTCATCAGGATTTGCCGCTGGTCGCACTATTGATCCAAGAATGTATGGCTTCAATCGATTTTCGGTCATGAATATTTCCATTTGCCGGCACCAGAGATGAAAATTCTCTCCATTGAACCGGTGTAGATGATATAATTTCATTTGTTCAGCCATGATTATATCTGCGGCTTCCTCTGCCGTGTCGACAAATTCTTCCTCGGGTTCTAAACTTTCGTCCGCCACAGAATTCTCTTCAGTCTCGGAATTTCCTTGTTTGACACTCGTATGAGTTCTTTAATAAACAGTACACGCACCAATAAATAAACTTTAAAAATACTCTCGCGCATCTGGGCCCATAACCTGTTGAGGTTTGGGATGCGGACAAAAGAAAACGTATATAGATACGATACGAGTATGTTTATTGGAGTACGTTGTACTTCGAGCAACAGCTCGCTCGAGACTAACTCTAACGGAGACAGAATTTGAAAACGGAGGAAGCAAATAATAATAATATATAGCTCGTGCTTACACGCCCCACTTTGTATCCCAAATTAAAAGGCGTATATACAAACATCACATATTCCAACAGATCTTTCCCCCTCAACCGACACTCAAATTTCCAAAATTTCCGCAATTTCCAAAATTTGCGAGTTGTGCTGAGTTGTGCTAGGCGGGCACATAAGCTTTTTACTTTTACAAATCTCGCTCCGACCCACACTTGCGCTCGTAAACATGGATCTTTCCCCACAACCGACACTCAAATTTCCAAAAGTTCCGCAATTTCCAAAATTTGCGAGTTGTGCTGAGTTGTGCTAGGCGAGCACATGAACTTTTTGCCCTTACAAATCTCGCTCCGACCCACCATTGCGCTCGTAAGCATGGTTCTTCGCCCCCAACAGACACTCAAATTTCCAAAATTTCCGCAATTTCCAAAATTTGCGAAATGTGCTGAGTTGTGCTGGGCGCGCACATAAGCTTTATCCTTTTACAAATCTCGCTCCGACCCACCCTTGCGCTCGTAAACATGGATCTTTCCCCCCATCCGACACTCAAATTTCCAAAATTTCCGCAATTTCCGAAATTTGCAAGTTGTGCTGAGTTGTGCTAGGCGAGCACTTGAACTTTTTCTTCTTACAAATCTCGCTCCGACCCACCCTTGCGCTCGTGAACATGGATCTTTCCCCCCAACAGACACTCAAATTTTCAAAATTTCCGCAATTTCCAAAATTTGCGACTTGTGCTGAGTTGTGCTAGGCAAGCACATAAACTTTTTCCTCTTACAAATCTCGCTCCGACCCACCCTTGCGGTCGTAAACATGGATCTTTCCCCCCAACCGACACTCAAATTTCCAAAATTTCCGCAATTTCCAAAATTTGCGAGTCGTGCTAAGTTGTGCTAGGCGAGCACATGAACTTTTTCCTCTCACAAATCTCGCCCCGACCCACCCTCGCGCTCGTAAACATGGATATTTCCCTCAACCGACACTCAAATTTCCAAAATTTCCGCAATTTCCACAATTTGCGAGTTGCGCTGAGTTGTGCTAGGCGAGCACATGAACTTTTTCCCTTTACAAATCTCGCTCCGACCCACCCTCGCGCTCGTAAACATGGATCTTTCCCCCGAACCGACACTCAAATTTCCAAACTTTCCGCAATTTCCGAAATTTGCGAATTGTCCTGAGTTGTGCTAGGCGAGCACTTGAACTTTTTCCCCTCACAAATCTCGCTCCGACCCACCCTTGCGGTCGTAAACATGGATCTTTCCCCCTCAACCGACACTCAAATTTCCAAAATTTCCGCAATTTCCAAAATTTGCGAGTCGTGCTAAGTTGTGCTAGGCGGGCACATAAGCTTCTTACTTTTACAAATCTCGCTCCGACCCACCCTTGCGCTCGTAAACATGGATCTTTCCCCCCAACCGACACTCAAATTTCCAAAAGTTCCGCAATTTCCAAAATTTGCGAGTTGTGCTGAGTTGTGCTAGGCGAGCACATGAACTTTTTGCCCTTACAAATCTCGCTCCGACCCACCATTGCGCTCGTAAGCATGGTTGTTCGCCCCCAACAGACACTCAAATTTCCAAAATTTCCGCAATTTCCAAAATTTGCGAGTTGTGCTGAGATGTGCTAGGCGGGCACATAAGCTTTTTTCTTTTACAAATCTCGCTTCGACCCACCCTTGCGCTCGTAAACATGGATCTTTCCCCCCATCCGACACTCAAATTTCCAAAATTTCTGCAATTTCCAAAATTTGCAAATTGTGCTGAGTTGTGCTAGGCGAGCACATAAACTTTTTCCTCTTACAAATCTCGCTCCGACCCACCCTTGCGCTCGTAAACATGGATCTTTCCCCCCATCCGACACTCAAATTTCCAAAATTTCCGCAATTTCCAAAATTTGCGAGTTGTGCTGAGTTGTGCTAGGCGAGCACATGAACTTTTTCCTCTCACAAATCTCGCTCCGACCCACCCTTGCGCTCGTGAACATGGATCTTTCCCATCAACAGACACTCAAATTTTCAAAATTTCCGCAATTTCCAAAATTTGCGAGTTGTGCTGAGTTGTGCTAGGAAAGCACATTAACTTTTTCCTCTTACAAATCTCGCTCCGACCCACCCTTGCGGTCGTAAACATGGATCTTTCCCCCCAACCGACACTCAAATTTCCAAAATTTCCGCAATTTCCAAAATTTGCTACTCGTGCTGAGTTGTGCTAGGCAAGCACATAAACTTTTTCCTTTTACAAATCTCGCTCCGACACACCCTTGCGCTCGTAAACATGGATCTTTCCCCCCAACCGACACTCAAATTTCCAAACTTTCCGCAATTTCCTGAACTTGCGAGTTGTGCTGAGTTGTGCTAGGCGAGCACATGAACTTTTTGCCCTTACAAATCTCGCTCCGACCCACCATTGCGCTCGTAAGCATGGTTCTTCGCCCCCAACAGACACTCAAATTTCGAAAATTTCCGCAATTTCCAAAATTTGTGAGTTGTGCTTAGTTGTGCTAGGCGAGCACATGAACTTTATCCGCTTACAAATCTCGCGCCGACCCACCCTTGCGCTCGTAAACATGGATCTTTCCCCCCATCCGACACTCAAATTTCCAAAATTTCCGCAATTTCCAAAATTTGCAAGTTGTGCTGAGTTGTGCTAGGCGAGCACATGAACTTTATCCGCTTACAAATCTCGCGCCGACCCACCCTTGCGCTCGTAAACATGGATCTTTCCCCCTAACCGACACTCAAATTTCCAAAATTTCCGCAATTTCCGAAATTTGCGGGATGTGCTGAGTTGTGCTAGGCGAGCACATGAACTTTTTCCTCTTACGAATCTCGCTCCGACCCACCCTCGCGCTCGTAAACATGGATCTTTCCCCCCAACCGACACTCAAATTTCCAAAATTTCCGTATTTTCCAAAACTGGCGAATAGTCCTGAGTTGTGCCAGGCGAACACATAAACTTTTTCCTTTTACAAATCTCGCTCCGACCCACCGTTGCGCTCGTAAACATGGATCTTTCCCCCCAACCGACACTCAAATTTCCAAAATTTCCGCAATTTCCGAAATTTGCGAGTCGTGCTAAGTTGTGCTAGGCGAGCACATGATTTTTTTCCTCTCACAAATCTCGCCCCGACCCACCCTCGCGCTCGTAAACATGGATCTTTCCCTCAACCGACACTCAAATTTCCAAAATTTCCGCAATTTCCAAAATTTGTGAGTTGTGCTTAGTTGTGCTAGGCGAGCACATGAACTTTATCCGCTTACAAATCATGCGCCGACCCACCCCTGCGCTCGTAAACATGGATCTTTCCCCCCAACCGACACTCAAATTTCCAAAATTTCCGTATTTTCCAAAACTGGCGAGTTGTACTGAGTTCTGCTAGGCGAGCACATGAACAATTTCCCTTCACAAATCTCGCTCCGACCCACCCTCGCGCTCGTAAACATGGATCTTTCCCCCCATCCGACACTCAAATTTCCAAAATTTCCGCAATTTCCAAAATTTGCAAGTTGTGCTGAGTTGTGCTAGGCGAGCACATGAACTTTTTCTTCTTACAAATCTCGCTCCGACCCACCCTTGCGCTCGTGAACATGGATCTTTCCCCCCAACAGACACTCAAATTTCCAAAATTTCCGTAATTTCCAAAATTTGCGACTTGTGCTGAGTTGTGCTAGGCGAGCACATGAACTTTTTCCTCTTACAAATCTCGTCCGACCCACCCTTGCGCTCGTAAGCATGGATCTTCGCCCACAACAGACACTCAAATTTCCGCAATTTCCGAAATTCGCGAGTTGTGCTGAGTTGTGCTAGGCGATTACATGAACCATTTCCTCTTACAACTCTTGCTCCGACCCACCCTTGCGCTCGCAAACACGGATCTTTCCCCTCACACGACACTCAAATTTCCGAAATTTTCGCAATTTCCAAAATTTGCGAGTTGTGCTGAGTTGTGATAGACGAGCACATGAACTTTTTCCTCTTACAAATCTCGCTCCGACCCACCCTTGCGCTCGTAAACATGGATCTTTCCCCTCAACCGACACTCAAATTTCCAAACGTTCCGCAATTTCCAAAATTTGCGAGTTGTGCTGAGTTGTGCTAGGCGAGCACATGAACTTTTTCCTCTCACAAATCTCGCGCCGACCCACCCTTGCGGTCGTAAACATGGATCTTTCCCCCTCAACCGACACTCAAATTTCCAAGAGTTCCGCAATTTCCAAAATTTGCGAGTTGTGCTGAGTTGTGCTAGGCGGGCACATAAGCTTTTTCCTTTTAAAAATCTCGCTCCGACCCACCCTTGCGCTCGTAAACATGGATCTTTCCCCCCAACCGACACTCAAATTTCCAAAATTTCCGCAATTTGCAAAATTTGCGAGTTGTGCTGAGTTGTGCTAGGCGAGCACATGAACTTTTTCCTCTTACAAATCTCGTCCGACTCACCCTTGCGCTGGTAAGCATGGATCTTCGCCCACAACAGACACTCAAATTTCCAAAATTTCCAAAATTTGCGAAATGTGCTGAGTTTTGCTAGGCGAGCACATGAACTTTTTCCTCTTACAAATCTCGCTCCGACCCACCCGTGCGCTCGTAAACATGGATCTTTCCCCCGAACGACACTCAAATTTCCAAAATTTCCGCAATTTCCAAAAATTGCGAGTTGTGCTGAGTTGTGCTAGGCGAGCACATGAACTTTTTCCTCTTACAAATCTCGCTCCGACCCACCCTTGCGCACGTAAACATGGATCTTTCCCCCCAACCGACACTCAAATTTCCAAAATTTCCGCAATTTCCAAAATTTGCGGCATGTGCTGAGTTGTGCTAGGCGAGTACATGAACTTTTTCCTCTTACAATTCTCGCTCCGACCCATCCTTGCGCTCGTAATCACGGATCTTTCCTCCCAACCGACACTCAAATTTCCAAAATTTCCGCAATTTTCGAAATTCGCGAGTTGTGCTGAGTTGTGCTAGGCGATTACATGAACCATTTCCTCTTACAACTCTTGCTCCGACCCACCCTTGCGCTCGCAAACACGGATCTTTCCCCTCACACGACACTCAAATTTCCGAAATTTTCGCAATTTCCAAAATTTGCGAATCGTGCTGAGTTGTGATAGACGAGCACATGAACTTTTTCCTCTTACAAATCTCGCTCCGACCCACCCTTGCGCTCGTAAACATGGATCTTTCCCCCCAATCGACACTCAAATTTCCAAAATTTCCGCAATTTCCAAAATTTGCGAGTCGTGCTGAGTTGTGATAGGCGAGCACATGAACTTTTTCCTCCTACAAATCTCGTCCGACCCACCCTTGCGCTGGTAAGCATGGATCTTCGCCCACAACAGACACTCAAATTTCCAAAATTTCCAAAATTTTCGAGTTGTGCTGAGTTGTGCTAGGCGAGCACATGAACTTTTTCCTCTTACAAATCTCGCTCCGACCCACCCTTGCGCTCGTAAACATGGATCTTGCCCCCCAACAGACACTCAAATTTCGTAAATTTCCGCAATTTCCAAAAATTGCGAGTTGTGCTGAGTCGTGCTAGGCGAGCACATGAACTTTTTCCTCTGACAAATCTCGTCCGACCCACCCTTGCGCTCGTAAGCATGGATCTTCGCCCCCGACAAACACTCAAATTTCCAAAATTTCCGCAATTTCCAAAATTTGCGAAATATGCTGAGTTGTGCTAGGCGAGCACAAGAACTTTTTCCTCTCACGAATCTCGCTCCGACCCACTCTTGCGCTCGTAAACATGGATCTTTCCCCCCAACCGACACTCAAATTTCCAAAATTTCCGCAATCTCCAACATTTGCGAGTTGTGCTGAGTTGTGCTAGGCGAGCACATGAACTTTTTTCTCTTACAAATCTCGTCCGACCCACCCTTGAGCTCGTAAGCATGGATCTTCGCCCACAACAGACACTCAAATTTTCGCAATTTCCAAAATTTGCGAGATGTGCTGAGTTGTGATAGGCGAGCACATGAACTTTTTCCTCTTACAAATCTCGCTCCGACCCAACCATGCGCTCGTGCACATGGATCTTTTCCCCCAATCGACACTCAAATTTCCAAAATTTCCGCAATTTCCAAAATTTGCGAGTCGTGCTGAGTTGTGATAGGCGAGCACATGAACTTTTTCATCTTACAAATCTCGCTCCGACCCACCCTTGCGCTCGTAAACATGGATCTTTCCCCCCAACGACACTCAAATTTCCAAAATTTACGCAATTTCCAAAATTTGCGAGTTGTGCTGAGTTGTGCTAGGCGAGCAGATGAACTTTTCCCTCTTACAAATCTCGTCCGACCCACCCTTGCGCTCGTAAGCATGGATCTTCGCCCACAACAGACACTCAAATTTCCAAAATTTCCAGAATTTGCGAGTTGTGCTGAGTTGTGCTAGGCGAGCACATGAACTTTTTTCTCTTACAAATCTCGCTCCGACCCACCCATGCGCTCGTACACATGGATCTTTTCCCCCAATCGAAACTCAAATTTCCAAAATTTCCGCAATTTCCAAAATTTGCGAAATGTGCTGAATTTTGATAGGCGAGCACATGAACTTTTTCCTCTTACAAATCTCGCTCCGACCCACCCATGCGCTCGTACACATGGATCTTTTCCCCCAATCGAAACTCAAATTTCCAAAATTTCCGCAATTTCCAAAATTTGCGAGTCGTGCTGAGTTGTGCTGGGCGAGCACATGAACGTTTCCCTCTTACAAATCTCGTCCGACCCACCCTTGCGCTCGTAAGCATGGATCTTCGCCCCCCGACAGACACTCAAATTTCCAAAATTTCCGCAATTTCCAAAATTTGCGAGTTATGCTGAGTTGTGCTAGGCGAGTACATGAACTTTTTCCTCTCACAAATCTCGCTCCGACCCACCCTTGCGCTCGTAAGCATGGATCTTCGCCCACAACAGACACTCAAATTTACAAAATTTCCAAAATTTGCAAGTTGTGCTGAGTTGTGCTAGGCGAGCACATGAACATTTCGCTCTTACAAATCTCGCTTCGACCCACCCTTGCGCTCGTAAACACGGATCTTTCCCGCCAACCGACACTCAAATTTCCAAAATTTCCGCAATTTCCAAAATTTGCGAGGTGTCCTGAGTTGTGCTAGGCGAGCACATAAACTTTTCCCTCTTACAAATCTCGTCCGACCCACCCTTGCGCTCGTAAGCATGGATCTTCGCCCCCGGCAGAAACTCAAATTTCCAAAATTTCCGCAATTTCCAGAATTTGCGAGTCCTGCTGAGTTGTGCTAGGCGAGCACATGAACTTTTTCCTCTTACGAATCTCGCTCCGACCCACCCTTGCGCTCGTAAACATGGATCTTTCCCCCCAACCGACACTTAAATTTCCAAAATTTCCGCAATTTCCAAAATTTGCGAGTTGTGCTGAGTTGTGCTAGGCGAGTACATGAACTTTTTCCTCTTACAAATCTCGCTCCGACCCACCCTTGCGCTCGCAAACACGGATCTTTCCCCTCACACAACACTCAAATTTCCGAAATTTCCGCAATTTCCAAAATTTGTGAGTTGTGCTGAATTGTGATAGGCGAGCACATGAACTTTATCCTCTTACAAATCTCGCTCCGACCCACCCTTGCGCTCGTAAACATGGATCTTTCCCCACAATCGACACTCAAATTTCCCAAATTTCCGCAATTTCCGAAATTTGCGAGTCGTGCTGAGTTGTGCTAGGCAGGCACATAAACTTTTTCCTCTTACAAATCTCGCTCCGACCCACCCTTGCGCTCGTAAACATGGATCTTTCCCCCCATCCGACACTCAAATTTCCAAAATTTCCGCAATTTCCAAAAGTTGCAAGTTGTGCTGAGTTGTGCTAGGCGAGCACATGAACTTTTTCCTCTCACAAATCTCGCTCCGACCCACCCTTGCGCTCGTGAACATGGATCTTTCCCATCAACAGACACTCAAATTTTCAAAATTTCCGCAATTTCCAAAATTTGCGACTCGTGCTGAGTTGTGCTAGGCAAGCACATAAACTTTTTTCTTTCACAAATCTCGCTCCGACACACCCTTGCGCTCGTAAACATGGATCTTTCCCCCCAACCGACACTCAAATTTCCAAACTTTCCGCAATTTCCTGAACTTGCGAATTGTCCTGAGTTGTGCTAGGCGAGCACTCGAACTTTTTCCCCCCACAAATCTCGCTTCGACCCACCCTTGCGGTCGTAAACATGGATCTTTCCCCCTCAACCGACACTCAAATTTCGAAAATTTCCGCAATTTCCAAAATTCGCGAGTCGTGCTGAGTTGTGCTAGGCGGGCACATAAGCTTTTTACTTCTACAAATCTCGCTCCGACCCACCCTTGCGCTCGTAAACATGGATCTTTCCCCCCAACCGACACTCAAATTTCCAAAAGTTCTGCAATTTCCAAAATTTGCGAGTTGTGCTGAGTTGTGCTAGGCGAGCACATGAACTTTTTGCCCTTACAAATCTCGCTCCGACCCACCATTGCGCTCGTAAGCATGGTTCTTCGCCCCCAACAGACACTCAAATTTCGAAAATTTCCGCAATTTCCAAAATTTGTGAGTTGTGCTTAGTTGTGCTAGGCGAGCACATGAATTTTATCCGCTTACAAATCTCGCGCCGACCCACCCTTGCGCTCGTAAACATGGATCTTTCCCCCCAACCGACACTCAAATTTCCAAAATTTCCGCAATTTCCGAAATTTGCGAGATGTGCTGAGTTGTGCTAGGCGAGCACATGAATTTTATCCGCTTACAAATCTCGCGCCGACCCACCCTTGCGCTCGTAAACACGGATCTTTCCCCCTCACCGACACTCAAATTTCCAAAATTTCCGCAATTTCCAAAATTTGCGAGTCGTGCTAAGTTGTGCTAGGCGAGCACATGATTTTTTTCCTCTCACAAATCTCGCCCCGACCCACCCTTGCGCTCGTAAACATGGATCTTTCCCCCCAACCGACACTCAAATTTCCAAAATTTCCGCAATTTCCAAAAATTGCGAGGTGTGCTGAGTTGTGCTAGGCGAGCACATGAACTTTTTCCTCTTACAAATCTCGTCCGACCCACCCTTGCGCTCGTAAGCATGGATCTTCGCCCCCGACAGACACTCAAATTTCCAAAATTTCCGCAATTTCCAAAATTTGCGAAATGTGCTGAATTGTGCTAGGCGAGCACAAGAACTTTTTCCTCTCCCGAATCTCGCTCCGACCCACTCTTGCGCTCGTAAACATGGATCTTTCCCCCCAACCGACACTCAAATTTCCAAAATTTCCGCAATTTCCAAAATTTGCGAGTTGTGCTGAGTTGTGCTAGGCGAGCACATGAACTTTTTCCTCTTACAAATCTCGTCCGACCCACCCTTGCGCTCGTAAGCATGGATCTTCGCCCACAACAGACACTCAAATTTCCGCAATTTCCGAAATTCGCGAGTTGTGCTGAGTTGTGCTAGGCGATTACATGAACCATTTTCTCTTACAACTCTTGCTCCGACCCACCCTTGCGCTCGCAAACACGGATCTTTCCCCTCACACGACACTCAAATTTCCGAAATTTTCGCAATTTCCAAAATTTGCGAGTTGTGCTGAGTTGTGATAGACGAGCACATGAACTTTTTCCTCTTACAAATCTCGCTCCGACCCACCCTTGCGCTCGTAAACATGGATCTTTCCCCCCAACCGACACTCAAATTTCCAAAATTTCCGCAATTTCCAAAATTTGCGAGTTGTGCTGAGTTGTGCTAGGCGAGCAGATGAACTTTTCCCTCTTACAAATCTCGTCCGACCCACCCTTGCGCTCGTAAGCATGGATCTTCGCCCACAACAGACACTCAAATTTCCAAAATTTCCAGAATTTGCGAGTTGTGCTGAGTTGTGCTAGGCGAGCACATGAACTTTTTTCTCTTACAAATCTCGCTCCGACCCACCCATGCGCTCGTACACATGGATCTTTTCCCCCAATCGAAACTCAAATTTCCAAAATATCCGCAATTTCCAAAATTTGCGAAATGTGCTGAATTTTGATAGGCGAGCACATGAACTTTTTCCTCTTACAAATCTCGCTCCGACCCACCCATGCGCTCGTAAACATGGATCTTTCCCCCCAATCGACACTCAAATTTCCAAAATTTCCGCAATTTCCAAAATTTGCGAGTCGTGCTGAGTTGTGCTGGGCGAGCACATGAACGTTTCCCTCTTACAAATCTCGTCCGACCCACCCTTGCGCTCGTAAGCATGGATCTTCGCCCCCCGACAGACACTCAAATTTCCAAAATTTCCGCAATTTCCAAAATTTGCGAGTTATGCTGAGTTGTGCTAGGCGAGTACATGAACTTTTTCCTCTCACAAATCTCGCTCCGACCCACCCTTGCGCTCGTAAGCATGGATCTTCGCCCACAACAGACACTCAAATTTACAAAATTTCCAAAATTTGCAAGTTGTGCTGAGTTGTGCTAGGCGAGCACATGAACATTTCGCTCTTACAAATCTCGCTTCGACCCACCCTTGCGCTCGTAAACACGGATCTTTCCCGCCAACCGACACTCAAATTTCCAAAATTTCCGCAATTTCCAAAATTTGCGAGGTGTCCTGAGTTGTGCTAGGCGAGCACATAAACTTTTCCCTCTTACAAATCTCGTCCGACCCACCCTTGCGCTCGTAAGCATGGATCTTCGCCCCCGGCAGAAACTCAAATTTCCAAAATTTCCGCAATTTCCAGAATTTGCGAGTCCTGCTGAGTTGTGCTAGGCGAGCACATGAACTTTTTCCTCTTACGAATCTCGCTCCGACCCACCCTTGCGCTCGTAAACATGGATCTTTCCCCCCAACCGACACTTAAATTTCCAAAATTTCCGCAATTTCCAAAATTTGCGAGTTGTGCTGAGTTGTGCTAGGCGAGTACATGAACTTTTTCCTCTTACAAATCTCGCTCCGACCCACCCTTGCGCTCGCAAACACGGATCTTTCCCCTCACACAACACTCAAATTTCCGAAATTTCCGCAATTTCCAAAATTTGTGAGTTGTGCTGAATTGTGATAGGCGAGCACATGAACTTTATCCTCTTACAAATCTCGCTCCGACCCACCCTTGCGCTCGTAAACATGGATCTTTCCCCACAATCGACACTCAAATTTCCCAAATTTCCGCAATTTCCGAAATTTGCGAGTCGTGCTGAGTTGTGATAGGTGAGCACATGAACTTTTTCCTCTTACAAATCTCGCTCCGACCCACCCTTGCGCTCGTGAACATGGATCTTTCCCCCCAACAGACACTCAAATTTTCAAAATTTCCGCAATTTCCAAAATTTGCGACTTGTGCTGAGTTGTGCTAGGCAGGCACATAAACTTTTTCCTCTTACAAATCTCGCTCCGACCCACCCTTGCGCTCGTAAACATGGATCTTTCCCCCCATCCGACACTCAAATTTCCAAAATTTCCGCAATTTCCAAAAGTTGCAAGTTGTGCTGAGTTGTGCTAGGCGAGCACATGAACTTTTTCCTCTCACAAATCTCGCTCCGACCCACCCTTGCGCTCGTGAACATGGATCTTTCCCATCAACAGACACTCAAATTTTCAAAATTTCCGCAATTTCCAAAATTTGCGACTCGTGCTGAGTTGTGCTAGGCAAGCACATAAACTTTTTTCTTTCACAAATCTCGCTCCGACACACCCTTGCGCTCGTAAACATGGATCTTTCCCCCCAACCGACACTCAAATTTCCAAACTTTCCGCAATTTCCTGAACTTGCGAATTGTCCTGAGTTGTGCTAGGCGAGCACTCGAACTTTTTCCCCCCACAAATCTCGCTTCGACCCACCCTTGCGGTCGTAAACATGGATCTTTCCCCCTCAACCGACACTCAAATTTCGAAAATTTCCGCAATTTCCAAAATTCGCGAGTCGTGCTGAGTTGTGCTAGGCGGGCACATAAGCTTTTTACTTCTACAAATCTCGCTCCGACCCACCCTTGCGCTCGTAAACATGGATCTTTCCCCCCAACCGACACTCAAATTTCCAAAAGTTCTGCAATTTCCAAAATTTGCGAGTTGTGCTGAGTTGTGCTAGGCGAGCACATGAACTTTTTGCCCTTACAAATCTCGCTCCGACCCACCATTGCGCTCGTAAGCATGGTTCTTCGCCCCCAACAGACACTCAAATTTCGAAAATTTCCGCAATTTCCAAAATTTGTGAGTTGTGCTTAGTTGTGCTAGGCGAGCACATGAATTTTATCCGCTTACAAATCTCGCGCCGACCCACCCTTGCGCTCGTAAACATGGATCTTTCCCCCCAACCGACACTCAAATTTCCAAAATTTCCGCAATTTCCGAAATTTGCGAGATGTGCTGAGTTGTGCTAGGCGAGCACATGAATTTTATCCGCTTACAAATCTCGCGCCGACCCACCCTTGCGCTCGTAAACACGGATCTTTCCCCCTCACCGACACTCAAATTTCCAAAATTTCCGCAATTTCCAAAATTTGCGAGTCGTGCTAAGTTGTGCTAGGCGAGCACATGATTTTTTTCCTCTCACAAATCTCGCCCCGACCCACCCTTGCGCTCGTAAACATGGATCTTTCCCCCCAACCGACACTCAAATTTCCAAAATTTCCGCAATTTCCAAAAATTGCGAGGTGTGCTGAGTTGTGCTAGGCGAGCACATGAACTTTTTCCTCTTACAAATCTCGTCCGACCCACCCTTGCGCTCGTAAGCATGGATCTTCGCCCCCGACAGACACTCAAATTTCCAAAATTTCCGCAATTTCCAAAATTTGCGAAATGTGCTGAATTGTGCTAGGCGAGCACAAGAACTTTTTCCTCTCACGAATCTCGCTCCGACCCACTCTTGCGCTCGTAAACATGGATCTTTCCCCCCAACCGACACTCAAATTTCCAAAATTTCCGCAATTTCCAAAATTTGCGAGTTGTGCTGAGTTGTGCTAGGCGAGCACATGAACTTTTTCCTCTTACAAATCTCGTCCGACCCACCCTTGCGCTCGTAAGCATGGATCTTCGCCCACAACAGACACTCAAATTTCCGCAATTTCCGAAATTCGCGAGTTGTGCTGAGTTGTGCTAGGCGATTACATGAACCATTTCCTCTTACAACTCTTGCTCCGACCCACCCTTGCGCTCGCAAACACGGATCTTTCCCCTCACACGACACTCAAATTTCCGAAATTTTCGCAATTTCCAAAATTTGCGAGTTGTGCTGAGTTGTGATAGACGAGCACATGAACTTTTTCCTCTTACAAATCTCGCTCCGACCCACCCTTGCGCTCGTAAACATGGATCTTTCCCCCCAACCGACACTCAAATTTCCAAAATTTCCGCAATTTCCAAAATTTGTGAGTTGTGCTGAGTTGTGCTAGGCGAGCACATAAACTTTTTCCTCGTACAAATCTTGTCCGACCCACCCTTGCGCTCGTAAGCATGGATCTTCGCCCACAACAGACACTCAAATTTCCAAAATTTCCAAAATTTGCGAGTTGTGCTGAGTTGTGCTAGGCGAGCACATGAACTTTTTTCCCTTACAAATCTCGCTCCGACCCACCCATGCGCTCGTACACATGGATCTTTTCCCCCAATTGACACTCAAATTTCCAAAATTTCCGCAATTTCCAAAATTTGCGAGTTGTGCTGAGTTGTGCTGGGCGAGCACATGAACGTTCCCCTCTTACAAATCTCGTCCGACCCACCCTTGCGCTCGTAAGCATGGATCTTCGCCCCCCGACAGACACTCAAATTTCCAAAATGTCCGCAATTTCCAAAATTTGCGAGTTGTGCTGAGTTGTGCTAGGCGAGTACATGAACTTTTTCCTCTCACAAATCTCGCTCCGACCCACCCTTGCGCTCGTAAACATGGATCTTTCCCCCCAATCGACACTCAAATTTCCAAAATTTCCGCAATTTCCAAAATTTGCGAGTCGTGCTGAGTTGTGCTAGGCGAGCACATGAACTTTTTCCTCTTACAAATCTCGTCCGACCCACCCTTGCGCTCGTAAGCATGGATCTTCGCCCACAACAGACACTCAAATTTACAAAATTTCCAAAATTTGCAAGTTGTGCTGAGTTGTGCTAGGCGAGCACATGAACTTTTTCCTCTCACAAATCTCGCTTCGACCCACCCTTGCGCTCGTAAACACGGATCTTTCCCGCCAACCGACACTCAAATTTCCAAAATTTCCGCAATTTCCAAAATTTGTGAGGTGTGCTGAGTTGTGCTAGGCGAGCACATGAACTTTTTCTTCTTACGAATCTCGCTCCGACCCACCCTTGCGCTCGTCAACATGGATCTTTCCCCCGAACCAACACTCAAATTTCCAAAATTTCCGCAATTCCCAAAACTTGCGAGTTGTGCTGAGTTGTGCTAGGCGAGCACATGAACTTTTTCTCCTTACAAATCTCGCTCCGACCCACCCATGCGCTCGTAAACATGGATCTTTCCCCCCAACCGACACTCAAATTTCCAAAATTTCCGCAATTTCCAAAATCTGCGAATTGTGCTGAGTTGTGCTAGGCGAGCACATGAACTTTTTTCTCTTACAAATCTCGCTCCGACCCACCCTCGCGCTCGTAAACATGGAACTTTCCCCCCAGCCGACACTCAAATTTCATAAATTTCCGCAATTTCCAAAATTTGCGAGTCGTGCTAAGTTGTGCTAGGCGAGCACATGAACTTTTTCCTCTCACAAATGTCGCCCCGACCCACCCTTGCGCTCGTAAACATGGATCTTTCCCCCCAACCGACACTCAAATTGCCAAAATTTCCGCAATTTCGAAAATTTGCGAGTTGTGCTGAGTTGTGCTAGGCGAGCACATGAACTTTTTCCTCTTACAAATCTCGCTCCGACCCACCTTTGCGCTCGTAAACATGGATCTTGCTCATTCTCGACGGTTTTTGCGTTAAAAAAACACGGAACCGATTTTTCCCTGCAAACTAGGATTTACACTCAGGAATTTACTTTGATCCGAATCATCTCATTCGGCTGGCCTATTATAGCCTTTGTTCTCCAGAATGAAGCACTTAATAATTTCGTGCTTGGTTTCCAATTCATTCATATAAAAAGGAAAGGTATCCCCTGTCAAATGAAAAAAAAAAAGAAGATAATAATATTAATTCGAAATTCGAGGTCAAAAATAAATATTGTGTATGTCATGATAAAAAATCTTCAAAATTGAATTCTTAGCCAACCGGCTGGTACCTCGACGAACAGGGCTTCCCGATTATAAATGCCTGTTTTTTTTGTCTGACGCATTCGAATTATTATAACTTCGCAACGAGATCTTGCATAAACTACGACCATACATAAATTCGAAGCTTAGACTTTCAACTTCAATTTCAAAGTTTTGAAAATTCGCCAGCCTCTCCAGTTGCGGAGATATCAGTATGAGAATATTATCGGCGCGTTTTGAGTAGCTTCAAACCCCTGTGCCTCTCCGCGCGTATATACTGTTTATGGTGCGTCGTCGTCCGCCGAATGTAGCAGTTGCAATATTGCATTGCATAAACTCATTCCACAGAACAAATCGTCAGTCTAGACTTAGTTCTCAACGAGTGAACATCACGTTCGTGTTGAAAATTGACGTAATAAATTGGAGTTTTCGGTGATTAATTTTTTCATTAATACAAAAATGACAAAAAAGCGTGGACGCACGGCCCACACCGATGACACTGACGTGGTCCAAGCGATTATCTTATATAAGGAACGAATTTTCACAGAAGAATCAAAATTTGTTTTCAACAAGATCCTGTGTGCGAACACATCGCTGCATCGCCAAAAGCCTTGGACACAAACATAAAGCGTCCAGTTTGTATGCTTTCGCAACCTGCAAAAGACACAGAATTCATGAGGAACTTGAAAAAATTGGTCTAGTTCCTCAAACAACATCGATCACGGACACCGACTCTACAATGGACGATAGTGGAAGGAACGCGTTGTTGAATTCAAGCCACAATACAGAGGACGATCCTGATGGTTCTAGAATAAAACACTTTCAGATCCCAATACCTGCAAGTGAATTCGAAAATCTCATCGAAGATGAAACCTATGAACGACCCAGTCGTAATAAAAAAAAAGTTTACTTGCAGAAGCGCAAAGTATTCATTCCTGGAGTTTGGCAAGACTACGTTACGAAACAGATTTTTAATTCAACCAGACTACGATGCGGATTCCAGTATAAAAATCATTATTTATCGACAATGGGAACATCGGGCTCCATTAACGGTCAGATTTTACCAACGTTTTTCTGATATTTACTCTTTATCGTCGCTCGGAATGAAAATTAGGCAGTGCAGTGGGTAATAATGGAGCACCTGAAAAATTTTATCAATTTGACTAGACTTTCGGAACACGATACGATTGATTATTTGAATAATGATTTGAGCATAATCGGATATTCCTAAGAATGAGAAGCAAAAGTTGATGCTCCATGCGATAATTGATTTCAAAGAATCGACAATTGCAACTAGAACGAGCATTGGACATTACACTGCCATTTGTTATAGACGAGGCAATCACTCCGGTATGAATATAACGACTCGATCGGCAGCACTAGAACAGTGAGTGAGAAATCGTATGTGAAACCAGCTGTTGTTGCATATATTAAACACGATATCGAAAACATTCGAATGGAGCATCAAACAATAAATCATCGTTTAATAATGACGCATTTATATTGTTTTGTTTATGTACCCTATTGCTGAAATATCAAGGCTTGCAGAATTGTCGAATTTATTGCTCCTCCCGGAAGTGGCAGGATGGAATGCGAACGGACTGTCCCAACTACCGCTCGGTTGTTCGATGCAAAAAAGTGTGTTTTGCTCGCGCAACAAAATGCCAGGCCGGGTCGCGTGCGTCAGCGTTGTTCAATCACTCGCTTCGCGACGGTGGGAGGATGGGAAAATTTGTTGCTCCTCCCGGAAGTGGCAGAACGGAATGCGAACGTGCTATTTCAACCACCGCTCGGTTGTTCGATGTGAAAAAGTGTGTTTTGCCCGAGCAACAAAATGCCTGGCCAGGTTGCGGGCCTCAGCGTCATTTTATCGTTAATTATGTGGCGATCGTTGAATAACTTGCAAGCGATATACTTGTACGCATACTGACGTCCATAACTTGGCAGCAACAAAAAAGCAACAAAATATGAGGTATTGATAATTTCTCTTTTTGATTCCTATCATAGTGTTTTGCTAGCTCGGGCTTGAACCTGGGTAACATACACATTTTTCGAAAACCGCTGGAGCAACAAAATCCAAATATCGGCAACAAATTAGCAACAAAAAAGCAGCAAAAGCTGGAATACTACATTTTGCATTCTGCCGACATGTGCGTGCCAAGTTAAGGGACGTGCCATCGTGGCGCCATTAGTACGCGAGGAGCTATATGTGAGCAGGAAGCACTTTCACTCATTGAATGTTCAAATTGTTTGCAACTCAAACTTGGAAATACTAAATATTTTGGCTAGATTCCCAGGGAATTCACACGACTCGTTTATCTGGAGGAACTCTGCAGTTTACGAAGAGATGAAACGACTGTGGACGAACAACGAACGCTGTTGGTTGCTGGGTGACTCGGGGTACCCGCCTGAGCCCTGGCTACAGATGTCCATCCTCCACGCAGAGGAGGGTACTCCCGAAGCGAGGTACACTAAGCTTCACATGAGGGCTCGCTGTGCGGTGGAGCGTTGCATCGGTGTGCTAAAGGCGCGTTTCAATGCCGGCTGCGTAACCGTGTAATGGAATACACCCCACAGAAGGCAGGCCGAATCATCAACGTGTGTGCTGTGCTGCACAACATGTGCGTTGAAGCCAGGCTGCCTCCCCCACCAGAAGTGCCTGTTGCAATCTTGGCTGGAGAGGATGTGCCAAATCCTCATTTTGCAGAGGCTTGGTTAGGAGCACCTCCGGATGGCCCAAATGTCCTGCGTGAGGCTCGAATAGTTCGTCAGAATATCATTCACCGCCTTCAGTGATCATTGTGTTTCACAATATATATTTTTTGCTTATATTTTTTTCAAAATTTGATCACTTCCAGGTATGCCTTGTATTGTAGAGAATTAGGGCTATTGGGCGATACCTCTTTAAAAAAAACGCACCGATCTGGGTACCTCATGGGTGGTGTGGAAACCCCGGTGAATGGTACATTCAAATTATATGAATACTAACGTTTCTACGGCAGCTTGAACGCAGTCTGCAAGGAGTTCAGCAGCCCTTGCCTGTTCACGCGAAGCTGCAGCCATCTGTTGCATGGCTATAGTTTGCCCCTGCAGGACTGCAATTTGCTCCCGAATCAATGCGACCTGATCTTCGGCAGCTGCAGCCTGCCGCTCAGGGATAGATACCAAGCGATCTGCTTGGTCATCTTTGTCTTCGACATCTGAAAGTAACATAGTTCTGAAACATGGAACACGCATCTAATGGAAACCAATTACTGACCAGCAGTGGGAACCCTGCGTCGTTTACGCCAGATGCGCGCTGAGGCTGCCGCAACAGATGGAGGTTCAGGCTCAACGACATCTCTGGCAGCTGATTTTTGGGCATAGCGGCACACTTTGGATTCCTGGACGGGCACAGCAATGGGTGACCTTGGAAGAGACGGCGAAGGTTAATCATGCTGACTCCCTGGCGATACCACCGGCAACATGTATGCTTCCCGTCACTCCCTTGTGGAAAAAGAAGCGATGGGGGTTAACGGGTCCGGTATCAGCTGCTCACGGCACGTAGAAATTTCGGTGTTCATAGCACGCTATAAAGACATTCTAAGTTATAGTATTCACTCATCATATGTGACATCAAGCTGTAATTCGTACCAGTATGTACTCACCCTCACCTCCAGAGCATCGACCGCCTCATTATGTCCTACCACAGCCACCTTACCGATTATGGACAAGAGCTCTGTCTCGAGCGGAGTGAGGATAAGGGCGGTGGCTGGACCACCTCCGGTCCCTTTAGCCCAGCGGCCAATTTTCCCAGCCTTCTTTTTAACATCACCGCGCCAGTCCTGCCAAGACTAAAATCAAAATTATCATGTTTAGTCAGTAAAAATTATTAGTTATTAGCTAATTATTATTTAATTAGTATTAGTTATTAATTATTATTTAATAATAGCGATTCAATTATTTTCTAGATTTCATTATAGTTTGTTATTACGATTCAATTATTATTTAGATTTCATTAATGGATTTAGTTATGTTTTAGTTGGTGTGTTATGAGGATTTGATTATTTTTTAGCTAGTTTGTTATTAGGATTCAATTATTTTTCAGTTGGTTTGTTATAAGGATGTAATTATTATTCAGATTTCATTATTGGTTTGTTATTAGTTATTTTCAATTGTACCATGTTCAGTCATAAAATTAGATGCGAATGAAAGATTCAAATTAGAGTATAAAGTTTTGCATCACCTTCATCCACTTGTCCGGAGATTTGGTTGCGCCAGCGGCATGGTCATTTAATTGCTGCGCAAGTTTCTTCCACAATGTGACCTTGTCGATGGCTCCCTGTGGACCCGCGAATTCCCCTTTGACCAATGCTGGGTGGTCGGTCATGAAGCGCAACATCTCCGTGCGCTGCGGGACTGTCACTCGAGTTGTAGCTAAAATCTGATTATATTTTTGATAAAAAAGTCGTAATTGAATTTCCCGTATAACATTTGGTGCTGTTATATACAAATGGAGAAACCCGAGCGGTCTGGCCGTTGACAGGCGTAGAGTCAGTTGTGTAACACAGGTGGAAAAATACGAATTGATTGAAATGGATTAATCAATCTTACAACGGTCTACCTACCGATAAACCTAATTTTGGATCCGTTTTTGCAAAGCCCTATACAGGACCGCGCGTTACCTGAACTCCTCCTTCCTTCTTGATGATGGATAAATATCAGGACTATGTATCATGCACAAATGAAAGATTGCATTGCTTGGAATTGAGCTGGTAAAATCATAATATATTCTGCAAGCGATTTGTGAATAAAGATTATTAAGATCAAGTAGGAATTGTAATAATGTGGAAATTACAAATGAAACAAAACGGACTCTCTCTTTCTCTCACACTCGTAAGTAAGATAATTGACAGATTGGATAAAGAAGAATATCTCGACGGGAACAATAATATTCTCCTTCCGTCCGTGAAGGTGCCTATATTTGATAATATCCTTATATACAAAGAAAACGCCGACTCCAGAATTGGGTGATAGGATTGGGTAACCTCAATGTGATTAATAATTGAATCACATCCAACCAACCAATCTTTTATAGGATACAATCAACGAATTCTACGGTGGCCTAGGTTCAGTGTTATTATATAATTTTGAAAACTAAAGAGGGGAATACAGCTGATTAGTAGTGGAGAGAAAAATGACGTGTATGGTGCTTAAATTTAAATAACAACTTCAACTCAGCCTGAGAGCGTAACTATGCACAGTCAAGAAATAAGTACATAAGACTGCTGGAACCCAACCCAGCCAAGGTCCCTGACCTCCAAAGTAGGAGACCGAAAGGCGTCGTCACAGCGATATATGAAGTCTAGGCACTCTATTGAAGATATAAAATTTACGTATTAAGCTTATTATTAATTGGAAGGATCCAATGCAAATGAGAAACGAATTTGGAATTGAGTTTTAAACAAAACTATTGTTTTGTAGTTTAGTGTCTATGCACTCTCGGTATTAACGAATAACAAGTTCCTTTTTGGGCCGTCACTTATTCAGATCATCCAACACCAACTCTCGGACTTACGCGATATACGGAGCAAACGATCTTCGCACCTCGCAATTTGTCAGATGAGTGCTCCGGAGAAAAGTCAAAGACGCCTGAGGTGGGTGCATTTTAACGGTTGGGTATTACTCCGCGCGACAATCAGCCAATCAGCGTCCAGTTTAAGAGGGACTAATTCCTAATAATTTCCATGGGACATAAACAAAGAAGAGGCGTTCTACGGTCCCATGCCTGTGCCATAGTCGATTCTTGCTAACATCAGAATAATTTTTCCCTTAGAATTGAATGAAACTCACGCACTCATTCTTCCATTCCACATTCCATAATTGTCTCAACTTTATAGTCTTCATATTAACTGATTAAGGGGATTTTTAGTGTTGAACAATATAAATTTCACAATGCAGAGTTATAATGAACAAGCTATACGAATTTGGTCAGCAATAACATTTACCCTTCCCAGGGCTGACATATATGGAAGTACAGCTATCGCCTTTCGACACAACTCTTTGAGGCCAAGAAGAATAAACATAAACATTTCTTGAACGGATGACCATCTTTCAAGAACCATATTATATCACTCTAACAATAGGTGTTTCATGAGAGTAATAAATATCCATCCGATATCCCGTACAGGAAGTCATAATTTTTTAGATAAAAGTAAACGAACAATTTAGAAAGAAGGGTACCGGAATGTACACTCTTAATACCAAAAATGTGCCACTTCCATATATGCAGCTAGAAATACAGCGTCCTTTCTCAAGGGAAAAGTAAAATAAAATATAAAAATGAATGAATGAACAAGACGATAAAGAAAATATGAGTTGGAACGTAACAGTGCAATAAACCACGTGAGTAATTAATATTTTATTTTCTTGAACATCAGACGACGTATTTTGTGCTGAAATTTGTACCACATTCCATGTATCGCGTGAATTATAATTATGTAGAGAAATAATTCATCAAATTTCGTAATTTTTAAATCGGTCCAAGATGTCATGCGAAAAAGAGACACGCGAGAAAAATAATGGATGGACTCTTGGCTAAAAAAAGAGCGACAACTTCAGAGAAAATGGCCGGAATAACCGGCATCCCATTTCAAGCTACAGCGAAGACCAATTTGGATCATATCCTGTCGGAAAACGTACGCTTTACAACGCTATAGAGAGAGAGAGATTATCCATATATCGAAAATATCAGGCTCGCCATGCGTCATTCGGTTTCATATAGGCCTTTAGACTCTTGGCGCGGTTCAAATTGGGAAAATTTCAGATAATTCAGCGCCTTTCTTCATACTGCCGAAAAATCAATCGAAACTCAATTATAAAACATAATTTTACTCGAAATGCAGTTTCCTAGAATGAACACAAGTATTAGTACTCTGGAAGCTATACGTTTCGCAAGTCCGATCCTCAAATCTTGTAGTTCAATTACAAAAATTGCCAAATCCAGCGTTCTTTCCTATGCAACCAGGAACATCGATGGAACGACTTGCTCATTATCTGTATAAATATAAAAAATATCAGGCTCGCCATACGTCATTCAATTTCAATTTCGTAGTTCAAGCTGAAAAATTGCCAACTCCGGCGTTCTTTCCTATGCAACCAGGAAAATTCATTGAACGACTTGCTTATTATCTGTACGTGCTGTAAAACATCCATATAATGTACAATCGCACTACTTGAATACAATTTGAGGCTTATGCGTATTGAATACTTGCGACTCGTCGAGAGGCGCAGCTGATCCTGATGGAAAATTAATACCTAAAATTGATTGTACTATTATTTTATGAATAGTATCTCAAAGATGTGAATTACAACCAAGCCTTCAGCTCTACAAAGTTCTAGCGGAGAAAAAAAAAATATATAAAGTTAATTCAAGTAAGGTACAATGTGTGAATGGTAATGATAATTGGTGAATACTGTATTATTTGTAAGTTTCGGGCTCTTTCATCTGCGTACACAGATCGACACGTAAGAAACCGTATTATCGAACTCTGTTTGTAAGCCATAATTTTGAACGTGCCTCCGCTACCTTTGTTTTGGCACGAGGTGGAAAATAGGTGATCACCTATCTCTTTATAACGTCGAGCTTCTTACTGCGATTTCGCTCGAATTTTCTTCCGATCGAGCAAATGACGCATGATTTATTCGTATTTCGTTGGATGCCAGCATCCAAATATTACCTGGAGAGACGGGAGCCGAACGAAGCCGATACAGAAATAAATCCACCTGCATATCTGTCATACGGGCGTTGAAATCAAATGAGCGTGAACGTTTCGATACTCCTAACGAGTTTAAACCCTTGACCCTACCCAAATTATAATTACCGCCACTCGGGACTTGCTTATTTTCGTATCTACGTAACATTATAATACCTCTGCCGCCACCTATACCAAGTTTGCCGACGGACCTCTGTATGCCGCGAAGCCAAGACCTATCCCAACGAATCTAGATCGATGGTTAGAAGACGCCGCGAGTCTTCGGGTGTTTCCGTCCGAAAGTCGAAACCGAACGACAAACGAACTCTAGTCAGCACCGAGCGCACGTCGGCCATTGTACTGTGTACTGTTCTCGGGTACCTGTTACATAGATTCGAATGTCTCGTGAAGATTAGGTATTTTCCCGGTTCTGTGATTATTTGTGTGTCTAATTATTGTGAATTGGATTGATAATCTCGTTCAAGGTAAGCTTCAGCACCTCAAAATACGACTCCCTAAGATTTATCGAAGGTCATTATTGTTCGTTGAGATTTTACTGTACGGCGTGATCACGTTGCAAAGGACGCCAACTTGTTTTAACGGGTTTTCGTGGTTCTAGAGGGTCCCTAGCTTCGTTTTTCGTGATTATTGATTGTTTGCGACAAGTTTAAGTCTAGCATTTATTGATTTAATTGATTTTTTGTTCCGTATCCGCGAAACGAGCGATTCCCCTTCCGTACCCCTACCTCTCCATCGCGGCCGATTCGAGCCCCGGGATTTCCCCTCTCGCCGTGTTCCTTGTTGCGTCATCTCTTTGTTTGCTGAATTCAACAGAGATATTCAGTTATCATTAGTATTAGTATTGAAATATATCAATCACGGAATATTCAAGAAAGGCTCGGCTATGAAGAAACTTGCTTAGCAAGATACGTTCTAGTGTTGAGAAATTGATACTAATTCTTATTGGGGAATAGAGCTGATTATTATCGTGCATATAACCTGTAATATCATATATTGTTATATTTCATCATTGCGTGCTGTTTGCTAATCCCTGATTCATTATATAATCTCGCGATGTAAGTTTTGCCGGTGACCCTTTTTTCTATACCTATACTATCTATTATATTACAGAGCAATTCAATTACCACCCCTCTCTCCTCGCCGCATCGTTCCGGCGTCGCCTGACTTGGGTGCGCGTGACTTCTGCGCCGATTATTGAATTTTTCTGTTGCCTGCGGTGCGATTCTGTTTCTTCTTGCTAGTGATAATTTATAACGATTGTGATAAATTTTATCGACTCTTGCCCGATTGGCTAGGAAACGCGCGAAACTCCGGTGTAGCGAATCAGCCGAGTCCGCTGTGTAAACAAATATTTACCGATCGGTTGCTATACGGTATAATCTAACGACTTTCAAACGAATAGCCTTTTATGAGGCTAGAACTTCACACGCCAATCAAAAACCTGAGTTCAGCAGCCAGCGCAGAGGCCTGCTTCATAAGCCAATCATATTGCAGAGTTGAGTAAAAACAACCAATCAGCGGTTGCGGATGCGCTACCTCCTGCGTAAAAGAATGTATACCCATAGTGACTCTAATGAGATTTTTTTACTCTGTGGTGAGTATCACTTATTTCATAAACAAATTTGCCGCGTGTTTCGAAAGTGACGCTTTGATTGCCGAGATGAGGTATGTATATATTCTTCATGTATAAGTACTTTTTAATGTTAGTTTCATAATAAAACGTACTTCTTTTATGCAGTTTCTATCATAAATACACGCTTATTATAAATATTTACATGAAATCGGGTCTTATTGTATGAAACGCGCACACTATTATCCTAATATTCCGTTTAGGACGGCACGCGCAAACGACTGTATCATGATTCGCTCGTCGAGAATCATACAAGTCCTTATTTATATTAAGCTCAATTAAAAATTATACTTTATATCATTAGCATTTGTCTACAAAAAAATGAATATTTGTGAATACGTGAATTTATGTTTGAAATAAATTTTAGGCCATAATCTTTAGTACAACACATGCGTTTTCACGGATTGCCACGCTCGTTCAGTCGCCTAACTAATGTATCTCCGTTAAATATGAGAATAAATATGCAATGAATATTCCCATGATTCGTATTTGATTATAATCTATGCAGTTCAGACGAAAGTGTATCTGCCAAAAAAACACTAAATTTAATCAAAAAAGAAGCAAAAATTATACGTCAGAGAGCTACAAATGATCAAAAAGACCATCTAATAAATTACATGGCAACTCATGCAACGTTCGCAGCCGGGCAGTTCCATACCGCTAGGGGTGTCGCGGATGCAAATAATCAGTGGACCGAACTGACGACGGCATTGAATACAATTGAAGGGCCCACTAAAACAGTGGCCCAATGAAGGAAGGTGAAATATGCTTATTTGTATTCAACATTTTGAATATAAATTTATTTTGTGGGGTATTTTCGAACATCAGCCGAGTATGGGAGATTACAATGTGTTTCATCAATAGTAAATGATGTTTTTATTTTCAATTTACAAGACTTGGATCGACATCAAAGGCAAGACCCGTAAAAAAGGATCTAGCATAGTTCTAGCCAGAAAACGTACGGGCAATTTCCCCGACAATACAGAGCCACTCAATGACTCCGAAAAAAAAGTTCTTTCTACGATTGGCTCCGCATCCATCGAAGGAATAAATGGAGTAAGAGACAGCCTTCCGGAATCTGTTGTGAGAGATTTTTAATTAAACAAAATCAAACATATTATTTATGATTGAGAAGAATTTAAATATAAATGAGAATATTAATTGTGCATGCATAAGCGGTATCCTTAAATTAGCACTTACACATCCATATGATGAAAGTTCTACGTAACCAACGAGAGTGTGCCACAGAAAGTATAATAACATGAATGTTTAAAAATACAATTATTATATGTTTTGACCAGTCTGCGCTACGGCGACTCATTGCCGGTGATGAATCTCTCCTGAATCAAAAAGAACAGAGAATAAATTTATTAAATGAATTGGATATTGATGTTGCGGTGCCAGTGCTGAATGAGGCCAAAGAACACACGGTACTTGGTATGCAAAGTTCAACAAATTCATAAATAGTTATAATTTACGAAAGGATATTGCATGAGTAAAATGTAGTTACCACAATATGCTTGTGCCGATACCCGCTCATTGAGTTTATCCTTTACGGGATGCGTACGTCCGCTTCAAAAAAATCATTATACCCTATTGGCCAACCTATAAGAATAAATATTTTTATGTAGCTTCAAATTCTTACACTGTCAAGGGACAGTATTCGACGACACCGCCACACACGCATGATACATATACATCAACCATACACACACCACCCAAAAACACATCTATGAAAAAACAATACACTTATGTACCACCCACACTAACACGCCCTGACACACCTTCTAAATTTGTATCGACCAAAAGAGCTATACATACACCACCTATTCACGCAATCCATATTAAACAAATATCTACGCAGACACAACCCACACAAACATCATACGTACAAACATCTCCAGAATTATGTGCAACCGAATCATCTACGTACACACAACCGACACTAACACCCCCCACATGCACAATACCTAAATTAGAAAAAAAAAAAAAAATATGCATGCATCACACATTTGCACAACTTTTGAAAACCAACCACCTACGGCTACTCATCCAATGCAAAGAACCCATTCATACCGACCTACAGAATTTCTTTCATACGAAACAGCTATACATGCTTCATCCATTGACACGAACCATAAGAACCAGCCATCTACGTCTGCACAAAACATACACACACCCATGTCGTATACAACACCTGTCATTATAAACGAAACAGCTACACACGCATCTACCAACAACACAACCCTTACAACCCAACCATCGACGCAAACCCTGCCCATGCAAACAACCCCTACAGACTCATCCAGCATGCATACACTCACAACGCAAACTGAAAAACAAAAGCGAAAAGCAAGCAATACTCGGTCTATTGAGGACCGGACAGCGCAGTTTGTTTTGCTTCAACAAAAACAAAACGAAATTCTAGAGGTGAATACTCTCTCAATTAATCAAAACTTGTGTACAAAACGGATTCGTGAATTATGACACTGTATAAATACACTTCCTTTTTTCAATAGACAATGTCACGGGCAATGCTCATCACCGCGGAGAATGAAGCAAAGCGCATCGAAATTAGTCATCAAACAATGATGTTCAAGCGTGCCAAGCTGGAGCAACAAAATCAATTATTAGCTGCTATTTTAAAAATCGTTACTGAAAAATTTCAACCTTAATAAAACCATAACTATATTCTACAACCTTATTCTACTATAATCCAAAAGAAATCGAACTCGCCTCATTTCTTATTTTAATCCAAACATTTGCACAATAAAAATCGAGACGCATAAAAATATATAATCAGCAACGATGTTCGAGTGTCCCAAGCTCTGGCTGAAAAAAAAATTTTATCGAATCTTTTATATCACAATAGTTTTAAACAATATGTACTTATTGTCTGAGCGGTTCGTAATCTACTTCAATAAGAATTTATAATTAAAATATGAAGTGTCCACTTATAATTGATAAAAGTTAGAGTGATAATATCTGAGTTCCATTTCCACGATATTTTGAATCACGCTGCAAAATAGTCATGGACTATGCGCTCACGAACACGACGTCCTTCAGCAAGATGTCCTCCGTCTACTTATGGCTGTGCAGCTTCGGCCGCAGCTGCAGGAGCTACAGCAGGTAATTCTTGGTCGTCCTCTACCTGCGGAAGACGGTAGTGTAACCGCATATTGTGCAATGTTGCACAAGCGTTCACTATGTTGCCTGCCGATTGTGGGTCGTACATAAGTACACGTTGCTAGACATACCGTACCAAAAAATAAAAATAAAAAATCACCACTATATCCATTGTACATGATTTTAATCATAAACAACTACATACATTCAGAGGCGTTTAAGCTGGCAGTTTCGGAATCAGGCAACTTGCACTACATGTGGTTTTTAAACCTCTAAAGTTTGCGATTCTGTCATAATGCCGAAACGGACAGTTTCAACGCCTTTGGGTGTACATGCATAAAAATGATTGCGTGTTCTATCATCATTAAGCAAATACACGTAACCAACCTGTGATAAGCACCTCCAGGATGATTTCAGCGCGCCAAAACAGCGTTCAATTACGGCACGCGCTCCACAATGAGCTGCTGTATATGCGAACTCAGGGGTTCCCGGTTGAGCGTGCGTAATAGGAGTCATAATCCACGGCTCCAGTGGATAGCCGGAATCACCTTATTATACACAGTATAGTTAGACATTATTCAAGGAATACGTGTTATGCTACTCCAAAATTGGTTTGCGAGTGTCTACAAATGATTTTCATTTCAAGAGTCTCAAATTATCCCATTCAGGTGAAATATATGCCCACTATAGCCTGGTGGGGCATTTTCTGACACGAATAAAAATTCAAGCTGAAAATAAATGATTTGCACTGCCAAATTCGAGAAATAAAATCCAATTGTAACTTGAAATTGTTTTCTCTTCATCAGTTACATTATATCAACCGTTCATATATAATATTTCATTCAGGGTCATGGAAGTGTACCATCTTTTAAATACACCCTGTATGATATCTGTACTCGATGAATGGGTGAAGAATTATGGATGTGAATAAAATTAAACCATCGACTATACATATGATGACTGGATTTAATGATTACATACCAAGCAACCACGTTTCTCGTTCACCGTCTGCGTAACACAGCTCCATCACAGATTGTACGAACGGGTGACTGTGTCCAAATCGCAGCATCATGCCTGGATCCAGGGAACCTGGCATTCACGTTCAAGATGCGTAGATCCGGATCACAAACCTGACCAAATTTTATGTTATTTGAAGTACGATATACGATTCATGTAAAAAAAATATGGAAATTTTCAACTAACCATCTGTACATTCAAAGAATGGTAACCATGGTGGTTCACGTAGGCTTCCTCATGTTCTCGAGGAGCCAAAATTGCAACGTGTGTGCAATCTATTGCACCGATCGCTCCAGCAAATGGTTGAGGCGCATGGGCAAATTTATCACGTGCTGCATCTCGATCACGTGGCGTTGCAGGAAATTTTACCCATTCAGCGAACAATCCATCAGCAATTGCTTCCGATACAGATTTTAGGCAACGACTCACCATGGTTTGGCTCACCGCCACCATAAAATCTTGACCAACGGCTCGTTGGTATGAACCGACGGCATAAAACCTGACTGCGCACAACACCTGTCGACGCACAATTTTGTACCACAACATAACTTTTGCATACCGCCAACTCGGAAGTAGTTTAATAAATCTAAAAATCATCTATATATTTCGAAATTTAATGACAAAGAAAACTAGCATAGCTCACTTGAGTCTCCACCGAGAGCCCGTGTGATCTGTCTCGTTCGAGATGAGGCCGCAGGGAATTAGCGAGATCGCTCGCTAATTCACGTGACACCCTGAAAAGTTCTCTGAACTGAATCTCCGGCAACTCGAAAGGATTTTGTTCATCCGCAGTTCGGCAACCGCTTCCTCTTCTTCTTCGGCAACCAATAAGTCGTTACCGAGCCAACCCATAGCCATCTGAAATGTTTGAAACTATTGTTTGATAATGCTTGGCACGATTTGATAAATAAAATACTTCTAGAAGCAGATAAGATGAATGTATCTGATGAAATAACCATTTTGTGATAAAAAACCAAAATAAATTTAAAATAAATAACAAACCGCTCCAATGGAAAATCCATTGAATACCAAACATCAAAGAGGATTATTAAAAAGTATATACTCTCATTCGAAGAAGCTATATTGTAAATGGGTACGCCTAAATAGTTTGGAAATAGGATACATAGAATTATATAAACATCACATCAAATGGTATTAACTTGTGCAATAAAAATGTAATAATTAATGATCAGCCATTATTAATTTTATTCATGAGTTTATTCTTTTTCAAGACTGTATATATCGTACTGACCCTCACGTTTATAAGTTGATGCAGCTTTTTTCGTTGAAACACTTCTAATAAAGCTTGAAATGAAAACTTATAAACTAATAGCACGGATATAATGCACTCAAAAATTAAAATATGGTTTAAACTAACAAAAAGCTGAAAATAAAAATATTAAAAACCTCGTACGAAGTTAAAGAATTATATTAAACTAGAAGCTAAAATTAACCTATCAAGAATGCAACTTGAAAGTGTTTTAGAATAGTAGAGTTATACAATATACAGTGTTACACGGTAATGAAATATCAATAAAGCTCCAATATCAAAACAATTACAATCTTAATAAAATTGCAGTGTTTTGTGTTCAATCACGTAAATGCTTCAAATACTCAAAGTCAATGCCGTAGATGCGTGTATCTCAATCGAGAGCTATGCAAAGAAAGCAACGCTACCGGCATTTTTGGCGGGAACGAGTGTTATGAAATATATGAACCGTCAATAGTGGCGCCAACTATATTGGGCTAGAACGGTTGTTAGGTCAACGATATATTGTATCACCGCGCGTTCCGAACCGTTTGACACTTCAAGTCGATAATTTTATCACGCATCCATCGACCCGTGATAAATTTTCACGCTTGTGTTATAGTCTTATCGCATAGCGGTATCGCGCTTTTCATAGTAGAATCTTTGCACATTGGTGAATTGCGTGGGTGAATACGTCCTTTTGATTTCGACAAACTCGTGTCAAAGATTTGGACATATTTATCATAATAAAAGCGCGATTCACGTTGAAATGGTGTAGAAATGAATAAGAAATTATTCTTACATCATTATTCGGATGTGAGAAAGGAAATAAAATAAAAAATGATAGTGTATTAAGCAAAATGTTACTTACCTTGAGTACTACATACCTTATTAAACCCCGCATATTTTTTCAAATATACTAGAAATAACCACAAAATATGTAGATACTACTAGATTGGCAACAATACGCATCTTACAACTGGTACCGAATAGTGGGTTATAATACTTCTAATTGGTCAATGGAGCTAGCCTCGTGGAATGCCCATATCTTTTTAACGAACTCTACTTGATAACGTGTGCAATTGTTCGGTGATAAAATTTTATCACTGTCGGTAAAATTGAAAAGAAAAAAGAAACAGAATCGCTGCCCTGGTTCCATCAGCACATCCACTTTAAGCGGGGATCTTAAAGTGCGCTTCCATTAAAGCTGGTGTGTAGCCGAGTTTATATGAACTTCAAGCGCCTCTCAATTAAATATTTTCCGAATCCCACTTTAAGTTGAACTTCGAGTGAATCAATAGTGCCAACCGCAATTGAGATCTCGATTTTTAGAACCCGTTCTTTGTTTGGACTATCTACTTTTACTTCAATTCCGCGTAATTATTGAAAGAGAGATGGCAAGTATTAAATGATAATGTAAATATATCACTCGATAATTGTAAACATCAACTTATAATGTGTCGATGTATAATAATGAAATCATATTGAATACCTTAACAGAATTGCTATTTCTTTTCATCAAATTTTGAGGTTAACATAAGTTCTCATATAAAATTATTATTTTTACTATATTATTATATTATATTAAATAGATTTTCGAAAGTTATTTGATATTCTTTGCCGATTCAGTACGAGGGAAACAGTATTGACTATCCTAAGATTTGGGATTGAAGGGATATTGGTTGGGAGAACGAATTATTATCCACAATATATATATATAAGAAATTAGTTTTATGTTTTATTTATTAGGCAAGCGGTCCTCCTCGTGGGCAGGATACAGAAAAAAGGTAAGTAAGAACCAGGGGTATCTCAAAGATATAGACGCGCGTTAGCGTCGTACGGTGACGAGAGCCCGTACTACCAATTGGACAAAACAGGGAGAACAGGAAGCAGGCGTTCTATATTTCCAGCAGGGATATTAGATCGGAAAAAATCATGAATGTTTTCTGCAAGATATGCTGTGGCAAAACGGTGGAAAATTAGCTGAATTATAAAGGGTCCGGGCCGAAGGCTAGGTGACTTGGCACGGAATCTTCAATACACTTTTCAATGTTATAATTTTGGCATGGAATTGTGTATGCGAATCGTTGTTTTCATATTCTTAATTCGCTTATTTTTGACTTCGCGTTGAAAATTCCGAGTATCGTGCGAATATAGAACTCAACCTATGTGGACCTGTCACCCGACATGTTCAAAAATCAATTTCCAAAATTTCTATCGATTCTAAATCGTTCGTAGTTATTTGTGGTAGAGAAATTTTCGTTTGCATAAAAAAACCAAAGAAGATACAGCGTTTCGAAATATGGGGCTCACCCCACTTTGAAATTTTTGAAAATCGTAAATAGCTGTAGGTGCGCAATCGTTTGTGGTTAATGTAGTGAAAGAAATTTCGTTCGTAGTAGTCCGGGAAAAAAGTTGCAGTCATATTTCAATTCTCGAAAAATCAAAATTCAATCGTTTCTGAGGTGCATCGGATATCAACGTTCCTACGAACGCAGAATCGTTTGCAGTTGATTGTAGTGAAAGAATTTTCTGAATTTTTCCGAAATTACTGAATTTTGATGTTTCGAAAGTCAAAAAACGGCTGTAACTTTTTTCCCGGACTACTACAAAGGAAATTTCTTTCACCACAATCAACTACAAACCATTCCGCACCTACAGCTTCCTACGATTTTCAAGAATTTCAAAGTGGGGTGAGCCCCATTTTTCGAAACGCTGTATCTTCTTTGGTTTTTTACTACAAACGAAAATTTCGTTACCACAAACAACTACAAACGATTTAGAATAGACGGAAATTTTAAAAATTCATTTTTGAACATGTCGGGTGCCAGGTTCTTCACATAGGTGAATATTGAAGCCGGGATTTCGTGAATTTTTGTAAACCGCGAGCGAATCTTGACTCTGCCTCGGTTCATGATCTAAAGTTATACGAACCGACCGAGCGTCGAATGAAAATAAGCGACGCAAAGATCTCTTACTCCTATTCATTTTTTCTTTCTTTTACAGATTCTTCGGACCCGGAGCACCCGGACCGATTTGTCGATCGACTATTCGATGCCGGCGCACGCTGTACGAGCAGAACGAAAGAGGCAACGCGGGGATTCGTAATCATTCGCCGCACGGAGTATGCCGGTAAGTCGTATAATTACGTCCCGCAATCCTCCTCTACCTCAAATCTCGAGAGATAAGCGAAGTTGTCCGAGCGGGTGAATACGCGATGAAGCGAAAATTGTACTTGAAAATCTGACCGTGTGATAATATATCGTCCGGCATTGTCACGGGTATTTCGGAAATAGAAGGTCGGGAACCGAGCACGAAAGACGGAAACATGATTTTCGCGTTATTCGAATATTTTCCGTTGATTTTCTGAAAAGTAGTATGCGTGTATGCGACGCTATCGCGTTTTTTGCCCCACCTATCTCCTTGCAGCGTTCGGTTTCCCCACTGCGATATCACTCGAATATATCCGTCCGCGATCGAGCGAATGACGCGTAAGATTTATTCGCGTTTCATGCGCCGCTGAATATCCAACCATTCACGCGTTTGAAAATATTGCGATTGAAAATCTCACGGTGTAATGAGATATCGTCTGGCATTCGCGGGGGTATTTGGGAAATAGAACTGCCGAAGACCCTGCATGGCGTACTGAGATTCTCATCAGCTAGGCGTGTGATGAACAATTTTTTTCTGACCCTTCACCGATCACACGGATCTTGCGTTTCGATGCAACGTTCCAGGGCGCACGTAGAGATTTTGGAATTCGCGTCGGTAGATAGGGGCTGGGAGAGGGACGGTCAGATCGGGACCCGTGCACGGAAGACGGAAACATGATTTTCGCGTTAGGCAAATATTTTCAATTGATTTTCTAAAAAGTAGTATGCGTGTATGTGACGCGATCGTGTTTTTTTGCTTCACCTGTCTCCTTACAGCGCTCAGTTTTCTACTGCGACATCAATCGAATCTTCGTCCAATCGAGTAAATGACAAATGATATATTTAAATTTCATGTGCCGCCGAATATCCAACCTTTCGTGGAATGACATTGTACGAATATCACCCGGAGGGACGGAAGCCGACCGAAGCCTACGCCGAGATCGTTGGAATACCATTTCGTACTCTCGACCAGAACCAGAAATCTTCGATGAGAATCATCGCCGAATGGTAAGCCGGCGTCGTATTAGATTTCAGTTGTCTATCGTTTTATAGTGTAGTGATCAGAATATCAAATAAATGGGAGCAGCTAGCGAGCAATTGTAACACAGTCTGTTCGTATTTCAGGTGCCACCGGACATCCAACCGCCGGCGTGACGCGTCTATCCGACTGTTCGCTAGAGACCGGCGCCAAGGAAGGCCTGCGCTGGGATAGTTGGAATTCCGTTCCGTCCTCCGACCCAGAACCGGAGATATTTGACGGAAATCATTGTTCGATCGCCACGCCGTTCCGTATTGTAGAGAATAGTATAATGAATAATGGTACGAATAAGCGGGTACAGAATACGTTGATCTGGACCAAGAGAGGAGCAAGATTCGCCAGAGCATGTAATGATAATGATAATGATCATAGTAATACAAACAACAAACCAAATCACGAGTGTGCAACATACTTAAGATATTTTTATATGGATCTTAATCCTAACGGAGGCGTACAAAATGAAATAATGAAATTAGAAAAAGTTTTCTTATGACTTTGAGTCTCTCAATAACTATGTAAAACGTAGTAGTGATAGTATTCTTTACGTGGACATAAGGAGTTTGAACGCTAACTTTGCGAAATTGGAAGCCTTCATTGGCAGCCTAGAAGTCAAGCCGTGCATCATAGTTTGTACAGAAACTAGAGTACTTGAATAATATAAATTTTTTACAATAGCAGGGTATAAAATATATTATAATAACAGTAATATAAATATCGCAGATGGAGTAGTAATTTATATACAGGATAATTTAAATGAGAGTACTACTATTGGAAATGAGGGAGGACTATGTTTACTAAACACTTGTATTGATTTGAATAATAACGATAAACTCGAAATATCAGCACTGTATAGATCACATGACCTACCTAAGGCAGAGTTCATTAAGGATTTGAAAAATTATTTAGCTTGTAAAAAAAATGTAAAAATCATTTAGTAATTGGAGACTAGAATATAGATCTACTCAAATTAGATAACTATAGCTACGAGCTCTCAAGTATCTTCCTAGAAAATGGTTTTATACCAGGTTTTCAAACTATCGCTAGGCCATCTACACTAGACTGTAGCGAAGGATCATGCATTGACAATATTTTCATCAAGCTAAACTCTATTGAACATACTGCCTTTGAATTAACCAACCTATTCAATGATCATTATCCACTCTTTCTATCAATAAAAAAGATGAGAGATAATATATTTAAAACTGAATATTCAAAAATAAATTATAATAAGATAGTAAATATAGCTCAAAGCATGAATCGGGAAACAATTTCGACAATGCATCACCCCAATAAAGCTACTGATACTTTAATAAGATATATTAGGAAATGCATTAAGTTGGCGACTGAAGTATAACATAGTAAAAAGCCCGACCATAAATTAAAACCTAGGAAAAGATGGATTACCAAGGCTATAATGGTATCGTGTAATAGAAAAGAATTTCTGTATAAGATGTGGCATAGACAGCCAAGAAATCAAGTATTGAGAGATGAATATAAAAAATATGCCAAAATATAAGATAAAGTGATCAAGGAAGCTAAGCTGAGATAAGATAGCGATCTAGTTGCGAGCACTTTAAATAATCCCAAAAATCTTTGGGATATCATGAATCAAAAGATTGGTAAAGGGCCCAAGAAGGCTGAAAAAATTAAATATCTTAACGATGAAAGCAGCAATAATATTAAAATAACTGACCCACATATGATTTCCAATACAATGAATACTTATTTAAGTAGTATTGGAGAGAAACTGAGTAGTAAAATTTGCCAACTACTAGAAAACAATATCCAACGTTCCCCAATAAATCTGCACACTATATTTATCTCACCTACTAATCCGATTCAAATTATAAATCTAATCAAGAATTTAAAACCTAAAACTGGTGGAGTTGACAAAATCAATGCAAAAACAATAATATTGTTAACTGATTTCATCACAGACCCAATAGTACACATAATTAACTTACGTATAGAAAAAACTGTATGGCCCAATTCACTAAAAAAGGCTGAAATCAAACCAATATATAAAGCAAATAGTAAGCAATCACCTTCTAATTATAGACTTAATTCTCTAATCTCCAACATTGCTCGAATTCTTGAAAGATCAATTTTTAATAGAATTATCAGTTTTATCAACAAATATAAACAACTATCGAAAAGGCAATATGGGTTTCTGAAAAACATAAGTACAAATGATGCACTATTATTTTTAACTAATTTAATTTATGAAGAATTAGATAAAAGCAATTCTGTAGCCGTAACCTTTTTGGACCTTACCAAAGCATTCGATACGGTTAATCATAATATATTGTTAAACAAATTGTATAACTACGGCATAAGAGGGAAATCATATCATATTATCAAAAGCTATCTTACAGATAGATACGAAAGTGTCATGGTAAATGATTGTGCAAGTGATTATATCAAAGTTACGACTGGGGTGCCTCAGGGAACTGTACTGGGGCCACTTCTCTTCATCTTGTATGTTAATGATCTACTACTGAACATGCCTAACGACACAATTATATCTTTTGCGGATGATACAGCTGCGATAGCTATTGATAAAGATTGGAAAGCTGTTGAAGCAAAAATGAATACTTATTTGCGAACAATATGCAACTATCTTGCGAGAAATAAACTCTCATTAAATATCGACAAATGTGTATTCGTGACATTTGGAAATTACTGTAATAGTGTACCAAGTGAAATCAGCATTAAAATCAATAATGAAAATCTTATATAAGAGCTGAAAAACACAAATATCTTGGTATCATTTTTGATTATAGAATGCATTGGCATGAGCATATAGAATATGTAATCAGCAAAACTAAATATGTAATTTATGTTGTTCGTAAAATCTCTAAATTCATGAAAACAAAAACGTTGAAATTATTATATTATGCTCTCTTCCATAGCATCATCACTTATGGCATAGCTGCATGGGGTGGTGCATATTCTAATAATTTGAATCCGCTACAAAACCACCAAAATAGAATAATGAAAATTATCAACAAGAATGAGTTTATTGCAAATGATAGTCCTATGAACATCAAACAGACGTATCAGTTAGAAGCTCTAATATGTCACTATAATGAATTCAAGGAAATATATAGTAAATCAAACAAAAAAACAAGGAATAAAAGCATAGTCCTACCACAAAGAAGTAAAACAGTTAGTATGAAGAGCAGTAAAGTGAATGCAGTGAATACTTTCAATAAATTACCAAGCGAATTCAAGACATACGGTAATGAAAAAAAAAGAAACAGCTAAAGATATAGATACAAGAAAACTCTTAGTTTATGTTATATGTTGAATATTTGAATCTTACCTTTGCTAATTAATAATTTATATTAATTTTAAGTTAATTAGTACCAGGCCTACGCATAGGTGACTACGTTCACGTCTGTAGGATTTACTAGTGATACTACTTGATGTAAGTGTATTCAATGTAAATTTTTTTTCTGGTCAATAATAATAATAATAATAATAATATAGTTATAATTGGTTTCAAAAACGAATTCAAGGTATATTGCAAAGAATAATACGAACGGGTGTTATCATTTTGATCCCAAGTTTATTCGATGATTCATTTTATATATTACATGGATTATAAGTTTCGTAAACGTAACATACGGCTCTTCGTTCGGCATGTAACTGGAAATCATAATATCTAACTTCATTAATGACACACATCACCTTATAACATATATATTATGTGATTTGAGCTCAATATATAATTGCTTCGCTGAAATCCTCGATCGGCAACGATTATTCAAATTCACATGAATGTGGTTACTACCATGAATTGATGAAGAAAATGTAGTAACATGCATTGTGAATAATTCGTTCATAATGATTATCGTAAAGAATGATGTCGGGATGCTTGTATCACTTGAGCCCCCTCGCCTCTCACAATAGAATTATTATAAACAATAATGACTATTAATAGTACATGAGGGATTTCACGTGGCGCGGGTCACTTTAGGGCCTCGTCACCTTTGATTTCACTTTTGTTTCAGTAATTTTTAGTGCGCAATTTCTTTTATGGTAAAATTTTACAGATCATGTTCAAAATTTCAATTTATCGTAAAATAAATCATCAAAAATTTAATTATTCTCGCGCATGCTATGGTCAATGAAAATCTACTTTGGACGTTACTATACACATATTGTAATCTAAATATTTTTCGTTTTTCATTCCATCTCATTATTCAATATAAATAAAATACTCGCACTCTGCGATGATAATTCTCTTCTATATCTGCAGCGTTGAGACGATATGTATTGTGTTTTCGAAAATACTGAAAACAATGCGCAATTGTTAACAACATTGTAAAGGGATTGTGGATGGGTGGTGTCGTCCCCCGTCCACCTGCCGCGTCGTTGCTTACACGCTTTTGTTACAATAGGATACGCTTGCACAATCAAGCGTGAGACGTTGCTCAGAGTAGTCACCACATCATCGCTTCTCCTCAATCGCAGACTATTCGTTACAGTGGCAAGACGTCTATCTCCGATTTTATTGGCAATTTTTGAATACTGAATACTGATATACTCTGTTCTCATTCCATTTGATTTTATTTTCATTTCCTTATTTAATTTATTTCTCCATTTTATTGTTCATTGATCATTATTCATCAATTATAATGTCTAAGCGTAAGTGCTACTACAAAGGGAGTCAGGGAATTTCCGAAGGTGTTAGTGCTAGTTTCTTCAGATTTCTCGTTAACGATAAAGATAGGTATGTAAACGTTCTTACGTATGAAAGTATAAAACTTGTACTAGATAAAGTAATCGAAAGGCCGAAAATTCGGTGCACGTGGGTTTGAAGCTCGATATCTCTGCTGAAAAAAATCATAGAACTTCGCATCATACAGTTTCTGAACGCGTCGAATATTCTAGGTACGTCCAGCTATCACAGGCATAACTGCTGCTAAATTTGCGCAGCAGAATATGGCTAGTTATGTTGAAAAACGTAGGTTTTGCCGACTTTTGCACGGCGCTCAATTTCACCTCACCCCAATTCCGTCGAAAATGCCGATGAAATTTTCAAATATTTCACACCCAATCCTCAGGATCTTGCAAATACAACGACATGTGAAAAATTGCAATATGTTCGAAATTATGGCAGGTACGAACAATAATCGGACAAATCGTGAAACCCTCGTCACTCGTGCACCGATTTTTCGACCCGTATGTTCATAGATATTTTTCCCATAACAGGTGTTTGGAATGGATACTTCGTAGCGGCAGTGATGACGGGCTCCAAGATCTTCCCACTTCGAGGCTTAGGGAAAAACGTTCTGTGATCTTCATTTTTCGTTGGATGCTTTTCAAAACTCTTCTCGACAAAAAGTTGAATAGAAATGCGCTTCCTTTGAACTCGAGAAATTGAGAATAGGTTTGACGAATTAATTAATGCGACAGATGTGCCACCAAATTCTTCCGACAATCAAGGACCTTCGGATACGACATCTTCCAAGACAATACTCGACACCGACGCCACTAGAGACGTAACAATGATTACGGACGAAAATGCCACAGCAACGACGACGACAGGATGGACAAGCAAAGAACGTAATCTGAATTCTCGCAGCAGACTTACAATTAGCAATCAGAACGAAAGACGGATTCGTAATTTGAAATTGAAACTTAGGCGTAGCACTAATTCCCAAAGTAGGGTGAATAGAAGAAATGTTGCATTTCCTACAGGTTTAGAAGGCGCTCCTCTAGCTTTTGTAAAATGTCAGCTTCGTGTAGGGAAAAAAGTTGGTCAGCGGTCGGAAGAAGAGAAAGAGTTAGGTCTAGCGTTGTTCTATAGGTCTCCAAAATCGTACAAAGCTATGTTAAGAATGGGTTTCAAATTGCCGAGTGTTCGTAGAATTAGGTACTGGGTTAACACTTTGGATCTTGAGCCAGGGATTTCGAGTGAGCTGTTTAGTAAACTAGCAAGTGCGGTAGCGACGATGCATACGCGGGAAAAACAATGCGTTTTAATGTTTGATCAGATGACGATAAAGAAGTGGTTAAATTATAATAGGAAATTTGATTGCATAGAAGCTTTTGAGGATCTCGGAGAGTTAGGTAGACGTGATAAATTAGCTTCACACGCGTTAGTATTCATGGTTAGACGTTTGACATATAGTTGTAAAATGCCGGTAGCTTATTATTTATCAGCAGGTCCAGTAACCGCGGCGAAATTACTTCAACTGTTTAAAAGCATGATAGATTCTTTGAGTCAGTTAGGGTTACAAGTGAGAGCTTTCGCTTTCGATCAGGGTGGGCCGAATCAAAAATTATTTCATATGTTAGGAATCAATGAGGAAAATCCTCTTATTGTTGGGGGGGGGGGGGGGGGGGGGGGGGGGGTATATGGGCTTTTCGATTTTCCGCATTTGATAAAATCTTTGCGTAACAATTTATTAAAATGATTTGATTTCGTCATAGGAGAAGACGTAATTACTTGGAGGGCATAAAAATATTTGTATGAGATAGATTCTAGAGGGGTAGCTCGGTCGGTCCTTAAGCTTTCGCCTCGACATGTAAATCCAGGTCCTTTCGATAAAATGAATGTTAAACTCGCGACTCAGGTATTTAGTCATTCGGTTCACGCAGGGCTTTTGACATTAGCTTCCATGACTGTGCAGGACAGTAAGACACAGGACGAATTAATTGATTTAGGTAACTTTATTGGACAGATTAACAGTATATTCGACGCGATGAATAGTAAATTTTTATTTGACAAAAATCCGAATCGCAGACCATTGAACACGGACAATACGCGATCTACCGAAATTTTACGAGACGCCTTATACTGGCTCCCTCGGCTGCAAATCCATATAATCCCACCGCAGGAAATCCGTCGCCTTCCCAAAATTTGATAGTGAGTATCACGTCAGTTTTAAAATTATGGGAGGACTTGCAATCCGAGGGTTTGAAGTACCTACTGACATCACGACTTCAACAGGACCCGGTGGAAAATTTATTTTCCATCGCAAGACGACACGTTTCCTACGGCACGAATCCCACTGCGACACAATTCCGACAAAATTTGCAGCAAACTATTAGTAACCGACTATTGATCCCACCGAAAACAGCAAATTGCGAAAACGACAATGACACTTCCGACAGAGGCCGAAACTGAGCGACAGAACACCGACAATATGAACGAAAATCAAACGGACGAACTCGACGACGTGCAGAGAAATAGTTTGGATACAGGAGTAGAGGAGAGAGATGATTCTGTTGAGGTAGAGGTGGGTAATAAGAACCAAGTTACTTCAAAGGATAACGCGATCTATTATTTTTCAGGTTTTTCCGTGAAAAAAACGCTCCCGAAATTTAATTGCAGTAGATGTGGGGAAATACTTCTCGATAGTCGTATAAGGGATGGCATATCAAGTGAGCCGGTTCTTAAATTTTTCAAGGCGTTTCCAAAGCAAAATCAGGCTCCCTTAGGTAATCTCGTTGCAGCATCTGAAAAATATTGGCAGGTCGCGTCAGTTCATTTGCGGCTTTTTCAAAAATATTATTCGGAAATAGGTCACGTATACAATGTCGTTGAGTTGTTAGTTAAAAGAATTACGAGTCAGGATAAAAATTGGTTCAGGGATAGTTGTCGCAATCATAGGATTTGGCCTACTGGGGATCCCGCCATGTGAAATATAATGGGAAACGAATTTGCCGCAGTACCTCATGGGTGATTCGGAAAACCGTGAGTCGTGCGAATTATTGCAATCTGCATCGTTATCGCAATTCATCACTGCGGGGAATTTTTGATAATTCCAGCTGCAATATTATGGAGCGGAAATTCTGAATACTCCAGTTTTTGGCGAATGAACAATTAAAATGTTAATATTTTTTGCGTCTTTTCATTTTACGATGAAAAACTTGAAGTTTTTTCGCGTAAAATGAGACAAGAAATTTTGTTGCAGGATCAATGATAACCGAGTTATCGATTTTTCAATCGATCCGCATGCCAATTTTCAACGCGGGCCGCCGCGTCGCGCCGGAGTAGAATCATCTTACATTAGATTTATCCAAGCAGTTAGCAGTGACGAATTCAAAGCACCGTCGTCGGTGTAAAGATTGGATGTATTGTATGGCGTTTACACGTAATTGTTGCATGTGTTGGTAAGCGACCGTGGCGCTCCATGTAGCGGGCAGCCAACTGAGCACGCCGGTGGCACACCAAGTTGTTGGGCGGGAAGCTCGGCTCATCGGTGAGCCGGTCGCGTGCGTTCATGCGATGCGTCTCATATGCACGCCGGTACCAGGCGAGATCGAGTATATAACAGCGGAGAGTCATTTGAAATGAATCGTACTTTTTAGTACGGGAGAGGATACTCCAAGTAACCTTAGTAATAACTGAGATAGGAATAAGTTTGGAAGTAAAGTAGCGGATGGTGAATACGTAACAGGCGAGAAGAACGGAGTGATTTCCGATGCCCGTTTCGGCGCGCTCGCCGTGGGAGAGTACGTGGTGCGGGGATAGCGGAGTCGCGTCGAGTGTGACGGAACTCGGTCGTACCTCGAACGAATGTTGGCGGGTGGTTGCGTTTCGTTGTTCTCACGTGTTTTATCGCCGCAGATCGTGCACCATGTCAGCGGAAGCTGAGGCGGAGACGGAGGGGGCTATGGAGAGGACGGCGCCGACGCCGCGCGAGAATTCCCATCCGGATGCGTGGACGTGCGGCTTGGCGTCAAGGGGGGTGTTCACCCAACAGGTGATTGTTAGTTACGGTTGCAGAGTGATACCCCGGCCCGGAGAGTCCGCGAATGATGACCAACCGTCCGTTCCCGCAGATTCCTCGGGAATTCGCTCCATCGTGGGTCGGAGATCCGTGGCTCGAGGTGGTGGATCCGACACCCGAAACGTCGGAGCTGTCGGAGCAATTCGACGCCCGCTTCTTCGGCGGGACGCTCCACCATGTCAGAGTAAGATGGAGCGGCCCCGGCATGACCCGGTAAGCGATCGCGCAGGGGTAGGGGCTGCGGGGGGATGATCGTTGCGAAGGATCGATGACGGTATTGCGACTCTGCAGGGCCGCGGGGCACACGAGACCCAATGACCTGCGACGAGGCAGACGGGGGGCCACGATTCAGCTGAGCGCTCCCCTGTTGGATCAGCTGCCTCGGGCCGAGCTGGTCAGAATTCTGCTGGTGAGTAAAAGCCCGATATCCCGGAACCGCTCCAACGGCGACGTACGATAGACCTTGATCCGTGTCGCTCGCTTGTTTCAGCACGAGATGATCCACGCCCACCTTTACGTGACGGGCAGAGAGGACCGGGATCATGGGCCGGCGTTCCGGGAGGAGGCGGAGCGCGTCGGCCGGCTGTCCGGCCTGCAGATAACGGCAAGTCGCGTCCGAGCACGTTTTCGTATCGCTCGTCATCCGCCGCGCGAGTACGTCGTTGCGTGATAACCGCCGTCGATCGTTCTTCTTATTGCATGCCACGCACGAGTACGCGCGGGAAGCAGAGGTCCTGACTCCGCATTGGTGGCGGTGTGAAGGTCCCTGCCGTAACCAAGGGCCGCTGTGGGGCTTCGTGAAGAGGTCGGTCAGACGAGTCCCCGGTGAGGCGGACGGCTGGTGGCGTGGGTACCGGGAGTCGTGCTGGGCCCGCTACCGACCCACGACCGAGGACAAGGAGCGGACCGTTCTCGACGGCCTCGATCGGGGATGAGATGTGTGCTTTATTTTTCCTAGTTCCTTCTTTCGGATGCATGTATGTATATCCGTATGTTCTTGATTTATTTTCATTTTTCGTATCCGGCGAAAGCCGGTATTCTCTTGTGCTTCTTTCGGAATCGGATTCTTCTTTTCTAGGCGTCGATGCTCGATGGACTCGATCGCAAATGATATATATACATATATATCCTGAAAAAATTATACACGTTTCGAAACTAAATGCAGATTTGAATTTAAAAATTATAGATTTATTTATTCATTTATTTATTCTTCTTCCATAGGATTCGCTTTCATACCTATAGTCTAAAGATCATAAAATGCATAGTTCTTTAATTTCTCTGTAGACATGTAGGTAGATTCTAAGGCTCTCACGCAGACGGTTACGTTAGTCTTTGTAAACATTTATGTTTGTGGAGATTACCCAGCAAGGCTTGGACATTTCATTCTGATGGAAAAATCTAACTTCAGTTACAGTTGGTATTTAAATGAAAATAAAAAATGCACAAACATTTTCTCTTATATTATAGATACATACGGAAATGCTCTCGCGCGCATCGGAAAGCTGAAAAAATCGGCTCACGCCTACACGACGGACACTGATACAGACCCATTGACTAAATGGCAAGAGGCCACCGAAAAAATAATGAAGAAATCGGCCAAAGAACTCTTCGACATTCCAGAAGTCGAAAAGTTAAACGATGACTGGGAGTCGGAGTTTGGTAGTATGTTCCGATGTGTTATATTATTATCAATATCATTTTGTATTGATTTTGAATCTTACTATTATGTTAATTAGTAAACCTATTATATTGAGCTCATACATTTATTCATTTATTTATTTATTTTCTAGATCAAGATGCGGCTGGTCAATTTAATTCTTCTGAATTGTCGACCGACTCAGAGTCAGTCAGGTCAAACATTTTGGGCAATGAGAAGCAACTCCGACGAAAACCCATATCAAAACGGACAAATTTCAAGGCTCGTAAGTCAATATCAGACATGTCGTCGGATGAAGAGAACATACTGCCAAAAGTCATTATAGTATCAAGAGGTAGGAATTAGTTGAAACGTTTCATGGCTATTATATAATTTCACCAATTTATATCAATGAGACAAAAGCAAAAAAAGAAAAAAATAGACTTGCTAATAACCTGAAGAAAGTTTGAACAGTACCAAAAAATTATTAATCTTGCTGCATGAATGAGTCGCACACCTCAGAGGTAACATAGGACCCGCCTCCGCCCCCCTCTCCCCCTCCCTCCCTCCCCAGAATCACGTTTTCTACCTTAGTTTTGTAATATATTTTAGCTAATGACGGCAATAATAATCACGAGCGAGCGGCATGCGTGGAAAAATCTGCTGACGCAGGTGGTGCAAAACCGAAAGGATGCACATCAAGTGCACAGCTCGGCGATACCGCCAATAAGTTGCCGAACAAACATGGCTCGCAATTAGGTTTGTTTGATCTTTAAATTCATCATTCATTTCTCTATCGATTCATCATGTAATTTTAGAAAATTCATATTGCACATAGTCGACAACGGTTAAAAATGTGATACATATTTTCCAGATACTTTCTTTATACTAGAAGAGCTTTCACGTCTCAGAGTGAGTCTCAGGACAGCTATACAAGCTGATACAGCTTCAATCAATGCTCTCCGCGACAAACTGATGGTGAATAATATGGTGGAGTCTACGAAAATAACTGTCGAGCAAGTCGACCAAGCAAATCAACTCGATTTGCCATTTAAATCTGTGGACAAATTTCAAATATTTGAACGCAAGCTCAAACATGATAAGGATGTGAACCAAGTTCTGGTGAGCATCTCCTAATTTTCCTTTTATCTCTATTGTCTATGTTTATTGTTCTCGCTCGCTACGCTCGCTCGTGATTCGTAGCAATTGTGCTCGCTCGCTCGCCCGTGGTATTCATTCAGAAGCCTTTGCGGCCGTGGACATATTAACTCACTAAAATTTCATCGTTATCGGATGGATGGTACAGGAAATTTTTCCCATTCAAATGTCACGGGAAATGTTCTCGTGGCAGACTTCGATTTCTATATCTCAAGAACTGATCTACTCAGCATGATTCTACATAGCTACTTTTGTTCAAAATTGAACGCTCTACAAAAAAGATCTCCTGGTCTTTTTCGATAAATTCAACCATTGCCAAGTTGGTTATTGGTTAATTACCATTGATAGCCAAAACTCAACTTAGAAAGACCTTAGAAAAAGCGTTCCAGCACTACTGGCTCCCGAGCATGTCGAAATACGTCCGAAAATTCGTCGAAAATTGCATCACCTGCAAAGTGTCCAAATCCAAATCGGGCAAAGTACAAGCCGAACTTCATCCCATACCAAAAGTTGCGATCCCATGGCATACCGTGCACATAGATGCCACGGGAAAATTGAGCGGAAAAAGCGATGTAAAAGAATACGTGTTTGTCATTGTTGATGCTTTTACAAAATTCGTCCTTCTTCATCATACCCTGCGTATAGACTCCGCTAGCGCGATAAAAGCTCTCAAGTCTACGGTCACGTTATTCGGTGCACCAACCAGAGTAATCGCGGACCAGGGTAGGTGTTTCGCAATCAAAGGTTTCAAAGATTGTTGTAGTTCCCACAACGTAAACTTGCATTTAATAGCAACAGCCAGTTGCCGCGCTAATGGGCAGGTCGAACGCATTATGAGCACTTTAAAAAATATGCTTACGTCTGTCGAGGCGGGGAAAAATAGGTCATGGCAGGATGCGTTAGGCGACGTACAGCTAGCTTTAAACTGCACTATCAGCCGTGTGACCAAAGCAAGTCCCTTAGAATTATTAATCGGTAAAATCGCCAGGCCGCTTGAATTAATGACTTTGTGTGAAAATGAAGAGAAAATCGATATTTCCAAAATTAGACAGCAGGCAGCAAAATCGATTGGGAAAGAGGCTAGCAAAGAGAAAAAAAGATACGACAGTACAAAAGCCAAAGTTTCCAAATTTTCGCGCGGTAATTTTGTGTTGATTGAAAACCACGAGCGCAACCAAACTGAACTGGACCCAAAGTTCAAAGGGCCATTTAAGATTATTGAAGTATTGGACGGTGATAGATATTCATTGAAAGCTTTAGATAGTAACAGAATTTACGAGTATGCGCATGATCGTTTGCGTCTCATGCCTGAGTGCGATGTTTCCAATGAACTTAACCCGTGCTCGTCAGAGGGAAATGTAGAAACACTGTCAGAGTGTGCCAGTGTCGGCGCAGGTGATAGCTAAATCACATAAATGATTGGTACCCATTCGCCCCGCTTACTAATCGTAAGTCACAAAAATCCTACCCCAATAACAAGGGCGGAGACGGTGCGATGTAACAGCGGGCGATGGGTCGGCCGATCACGTGGGTGATCGGTGGCTGCAAGAACAGCAATGTGTGTAATGGTCTCATGGTAGATGTGCAGAGCTGCTTGAGCAGAAGTGCGTTGTTCGCATGGTCGATTTGAGTAACTGTATGGACAGTTGTGGGCAAAAAAAGAGGTGTGTGTGTCACACATACGGGAAACTTGAACGTTATCGTGAATGGCAAAATTTGAGCCACTTTCTGTTTTGGGAACATGGCACTCTCTACTTCAATTATTTCTAAGTTTCTCATTGTCAGGATGATCGAGCAGTAATACTGCTTTACTAAATTTCGTTTAGATGATGATTAAGTGGGCTTGAGGCACACGAGGACGTGTGGAGAGCCAGGACGGCCGTGTCGGCGCGTGTCTGCCGACAGCACAAATACGGTCTCCCATACTATCATTCTTGTTTTCTGTTATTGTTTCCACTTGAGTTTGTAAATTTGTATTGAGACGCGTCAGAGGGTAGGCAAGGTATTCCCCTTCCCTAAAGCCAGACAGAGTCTAAGGGTTACCTTATCAGAGTCGGGACTTCGAGGGACAGTTGGAAAACAGAGCGCGAAGTAACACGACCCTCAGTCGCGAACCTGCCATAGCTTCCTCTCTGACGCGTCTTACAATTAGACCGAGGTGTCGAAATAAACGATTGCTCATACCAGGTGATTTGCCTCCTTCTACTTGCCTGCAAGTCTCCTTCATCGCCCCAAATCTAAGTCCCTTCCGGCTCTGCCAATAAAACAATAAAACAAAAGCGAAAAGGAAAGAAACTAACCATCCTCGCTATGAGCGATCCCGAGTCCGAGCCGGTCAACCCACCAGGCATTAATCCGACATATATAATAGTCGGATAGCATTGCGATGCACGCATCAATTGTTCATCTCTTCGAGTGGAAAGTTCAATCAACATGGAATCTGCAAAGTGTCCTAGACTCATAGGCATCATGGGGGATGCTTATAAATTATTGGATCGTGCACTACCTCAAGAGATTGCAACATGGGTCAAGTACGGGACCCGCAACATCAGACTCCTAAATACAATTTTACGCACCTCAGCTTCTACAGTTGGAGAGAAAGTACGGATTCAAACCACGATTTCACAGCTCAAGTCATTGAGTGAAAAATTCAAAGAGCGTCAACGGCATGGTGCAGGAGTTGGTGCGCGAAAAGTGAGCGATAGAGTCAGGTGGAAAGATCTGGAATCAGTATTTCGAGGAAGAATAAGAACGGGCACAGTGATGAACCTTAGACATAAAGATTTGCGGTCTTTTCGTCACGACTGCAGAAACGTGACAACCGGCCGGTTGAAAAACGGACTCCGGAGAGATGGAAATCTCAAAGTAAACGGAGTATTAGCCTGCAAGTTTCGCATAATGAAAAATGACGAATCTATAGTAGAAACGAAATACTTTAATACAAGAAACGAGATTGTGCTCCCATCGACGGATATGAAGAGGTGGTTTGACGAGAACATTACCGACAAGATGCTGACCAAGGTGGAGGATTTTCAGCAGAGAGATTCGGGTTGGACATTGGTGGGAATTGAGAATTTGATGATAAACATCAACCGTTTCGAACCTCTACGTGGCGGCTTGTCAACCTATAGTCCACTACCAGCAAATATTCAGGCAAAGAAAGCGGTGGTTAACATCCGGAATGAAGATGAGCACTGCTTTTTGTGGGCCGTTACTGCAGCTCTGCATCCAGTTAAGGATCATGCAGATCGAACCAGTTCCTACCCTAGCTTCAGATCGGTATTAAAATATGATGGTATCGACTTTCCAATAGCTTTAAAAGATATCCCGAAATTCGAATTAATGAACAATTTAGCCATTAACGTTGACGGTGTAGATATAGATAATACGCAAGATGATATAGTACCGTATTATTCGAGTAAGAATATCTCTAGCATACCGACGGTTCATCTCCTCATGATTCAGAGTGATGCTCATATGAACAGTGACAGCGAAGGTGATGGTGATGATGCTGAGTCTCAAGATTTTTCTTCAGTCACGTACAGAACGTTGAAATGATCGTGCACAAGTCAAAAGCATCCAGTCACGAGCGATCTGTGAAGAAGAAGGGCCGCTGCGGAAAAGGCTTGCTCAATCGGATCATTAACAATCTTCCAGTAGAGATGCACCTACCCGGGTATCAATACTGCGGGCCTGGAACTAAATTAGCGAAGAGACTCGCGCGCGGTGATCCTGGCATTAGCCCCCTTGACGCGGCTTGCAAGGAACACGATATTGCCTATTCCCAGAATCGTGAAAGTCTCGAGGCTAGAAGCGTGGCAGATAAGATTTTATCAGAGAAAGCTTGGCAACGGGTGTTCGCTAAAGACGCAAATTTTGGTGGAAAAGCGGCTGCCTGGGCTGTAACGAATGCAATGAAAGCCAAGGTAAAGCTTGGTATGGGAATTCGGAGACCGAAGACTGCATTAAGAAAGGTTATCGATGAAGCTAAACGGTCTATAGCACCGCGTAAAACTGTCAAAGTTGCCATCAAGTTAGCATTGAAGGGTGCGCGAGGAGCCGTTAGAAAGAAAGGCGGTAAACACAATGTGCGCTCTCCTCGAATCCTTCCACTACCTACCAAAGTTGGGGATTTTTTACCGTTTCTCATCCCCCTTTTTGCCGGGCTCAGTGCTACCGGTGCGCTAGCTGGTGGTGCAGCGGGCATCGCGAAAGCGGTGAACGATGCCAGCTCTGCCAAGCGACAGCTAGAAGAAAGTCAGCGACATAATAAAACTATAGAAGCTATCGCGTTAGGCAAAGGACTTCACTTGAAACCATATAGGAAAGGCTTGGGTCCACACCTAAAACCATATAATCCACCACAAAACTAAAAGTGACGCTACCGCAGCGAGCGTTAACTGATGCGGATCTGTTGAAGTATGCAAAAACTTTGAAAATTTCACATTTCCGTGGCGTCTTCATGCGAAATAATCTATGAATCGGCAATCATCAATCTAGATGATAAAGACGGCCTCGGCACACATTGGGTTGCGTACAAAAAAATTGGTGACAACGTCGTTTACTTTGATAGTTTCGGCAATCTTCGACCACCATCGGATCTTGTCAGATACCTTGGTGCTGGTAGCGTCAAATATAACCATGTAAGCTATCAAGGCTATGGCACGGTTGACTGTGGCCACTTATGTCTCCACTTTCTCTGTGGCCAGTGTGACCTATATATAAAGATAGCATGTGATTCTACAAAGTCAGCTTGGTATTCGCAGTCATGGATGATTCATTCACCTTGACAATATCAGGGAACTCTTCTCTCCTTGAAGCCCAATACTTTCCACCGATTGAACTGTCTCCTTACAAAAATTATACCCTAGGCCTCGTTGAATTGTTAACCTTCAATCCGATTCCTAATATAGACGTAGGACACAATAAGATTCATGTGGGTGGAGAAGCAGTTACTATACCCACCGGCAGTTATGAAATAGAAGATATCGAAAGCTATGTACAGGGTGTGCTGAGGAATAAGGGCATACCTATTAACATCAAACCGAACAATAACACGCTACGAAGCGAAATCGAATGTAATCACCCTGTGAATTTCAAACCAAGCGATTCTATAGGCAGTCTATTAGGCTTCACTCCACGCGTTCTGCAAGCAGATGAAATTCACGAATCTGACCTCCCCGTAACTATTCTAAAAGTAAACGCGTTACGAATCGAATGCAATATAACATCACGTGCCTACATTAATGAGCGCGAAGTTCATACAATCCACGAGTTCTTCCCCGTTGTTCTACCAGGATATAAGATTATTGAAGTGACGTCGAACGTCATTTATCTTCCGGTCACCGTGAAGACTATAGATCATATTCAGCTGCGCATCGTCGATCAAGACGGCGATTTGGTTAATTTTCGTGGAGAAATTATAACTATAAGGTTGCATATCAAAGCTCAGTAATGGGAATCATTTATAACAGTAAGGTTGGCGGTAGTTATAATGATATACCAGGATGCCTCGATCAAGCCAGTCGTCATCCGATGTTCAACACGTTAACACATCAAAACGTGCTGCTTCTGACGAATCTAGGCCTCAAGGTCAGGGCTTCTGGGCAAAGAATTTTCGTAAAGTGAAACGCAGATTCCTCTGCATTTGCATCGACTGTTACATACCATGGAAGAGGAAATATTAAATATTCAGACACCCGTTATTTTTGACGTATCTATCGCGCACTACGAGATTCACGCACACAAACCGTATGCGTCGTCGTCGTTCAATAACAGTGATGAGATTCATATCGCTGTCCAGCATCAAGTCCTGTGTTTACTACCGAGCAAGAGTTCGCTGCATGTGTATGGCAAGATAACCAAGGCCGATGAAAGCGTCGCGAGCTCGACCTCGTCAGCAACGCTGTTTATCACTTGTTTGGATAACTAAGATATGAATTAAATGCCATAGAAATTGATAGGAGCAAGAACGTGGGCCGCACAAGTATCATGAAGGGTTACGCTCCTCTAAACCCGGGACAGAATCGGCTCCTGGAAAATGCTGGGTGGCTTGATGTGACAGAAAATCAAAAATTGACAGATGCCTCCGGCTATATTGATGTGTGTATACCGCTGAATATAATTTTGGGTTCCGCTGAAGACTATCGCGAGATCATCGTCATCGCAAAACATGATCTGATTCTGACACGTTCGAAAAGCGATACGAATGCGATTTCACTAGCTGGAGAGGAAGAAATCAAAATCCAAATCGATAAAGTCGAATGGCTCATGCCATACGTGCGGCTCTCGGATCAGCGAAAAGTACAACTGTTGAATTTCATCGAGAAAGATGCACCGATTCCCATGAGTTTTCGAAGCTGGGAATTATACGAATACCCCCTACTCCCCACCACCTCGAAGCAGGTTTGGACTGTGAAGACGTCGACTCAGCTGGAGAAACCTCGATACGTTATGCTTGGTTTCCAAACCGGCCGGAAGAACAACGCATCCAAAAATGCTAGCCATTTCGATCACTGCAATATCACCGACGTTAAACTGCTCCGGAATTCGCAATGCTACCCGTACGGAAATCCGAACCTCGATATGAGTCACAACCAGTATGCTTTGCTGTACGAGATGTATGCATACTTTCAAGCTTCCTACTACGGCAAGGATCCCGAACCGTCGCTGAAAAAGACTGAATTTCTTCAGTTTGCATCCCTGTTCGTTATTGATTGTTCGAAGCAAAACGAATCGCTCAAGTGTGGACCAGTGGATATCCGTCCTGAGTTCGAATCAAAAGATAATTTTCCCACGAATACGTCAGCATACTGCTTGATCTTGCATGATCGTATAGTTGAATATAACCCTATCAGTGGTGGGGTGAAAAAATTGGTATAAAACCTGTGCACAAAAGCTGTACAAATGAGTTTACTTCGTGATGGAGTTCATAGTCGATCTACGAGGCTTCAAAGTATCCCGCGTTGGATTCGGAGTCAAGGAGCTAGCCTTTATCCTGCTCGACGATGAAGAAGAGCAGCCCTCAAACTTTTTATTTCAACCATCATTTAAGTGGGATCTGCTGCCAGCTAAGCAGAAAAATGAAAATTTGTGGCTGGAGCGAAACCGTCATGGTTTGATGTGGGACTCTGGTGATGTACTTGACGATGATGTGAAAAAGATTCTCGCAGGTCTTGCGAATAGTTCTGCAAAAATTTATGTAACGGGGCTACAAAAGAAGAACTGGCTACAGTGCGAATTACCTAAATATAGTCGTTGCAAAATGATAGATTTGTTGGATCTAGGTTGCCCCGCATCGGAAAAATTGAAGAAAGCAGCAAGAACTACCAGCTGTACGCATCATCATATTCTAAATTTTAACTGTGCTGCTCAAAATGTAAAACTATTACAAGATTGGTTATTAGCGCATCGTATCGCAAACTTGGGTATCGATGAGCCTGATGCATCGACATCACAAAGAATGATTCTGTGTCATAATTGTCAAAAAAATCCGATTCGCCTTACCTAACTAATTTTAATCTTAATCTCACCTAACTGAAGATTGTATATTCAATTTCTAAGTTTTTCATGAATCACACTTTTTTTTCATAAATATGTGTCTGAAGCTTTATAATCACACATTTTTTTTTAAGGTTAAGTTGTAGTTAAAGGTCAGAATATATACGATGATAATTCCAAGAATTCTGTTATCTCGAAATTTCATAGGATATCGGGGTCATTGACTTCATTCCGAGAACTAATAGAGATAGAAGAAATTCGGAGAATTACGATCTCTAGCGCGAGGGAATTATGAAACCTGATATATCAAAGGAAGCCGCTGGAATCTTAGGGGGCTGCTGCGTCTCAAATAATATTCAAGGTTATTTATCGATGATAATTCCAAGGATTCTGTTATATCGAAAAATTCTGAAAATAGCAAGCTGCATGGTGCAAACTTCTGGAAAGACTTGAGTCTTTTGCGCACCGGGGGAAACTCCTAGAATAAGTTCGAGTCCCAGCTCAAGTCTAGCATTGCGTCATCATGTGGGTTCGCATCCGGGCTACAACATGACGTTGCGTCATCGTCGAGGGTTTGCATCTGAGCTGAAACTCTTTCACCAGGGTCCAACTAAGGGCCGGAACGTCGGATTAGGGGTACCAAATGTTCGATTGGGGGTACCGAATGTCAAATTGAGGGTATTAAACGTCACTGCAAGGGTATGCGGCAATAATTTAAGGGTGTGTGGCGTTAATTTAAGGGTGTGTGACCTCGATTCAGGGGTAAGTTACGTCATCGGCGTCGGTAACCGCGTGAGCTCCCCATCGAACCTTCTAGAAGCAGGGGTTCGCGTCTCGGCTAAAATGTCGGTAATATGTCGGTGCAGAAATCTGTATCCAGAAACCCCTCTGTTCATCTACTCCTAAGATATTAAACTACGCGTGTAGATCGGGTATCAGGAATGCAGAAATAAAAAATCAATATTGACGCTTCCGCATGTGTTCATTTTTATGCCTGATTTGTACTCATCGAGTGTAGTTCGCGAATATATAGGTAAATATGTATACTTCATTTTCTACGTTTGCGTTAGTTGGCCTTAGAGCTTGCAGTTTAAACCATATGATTTATTATAAGCCCCCTCTACCTTTAACCGGGTCTCATTTACTGATGGTTGCATAGAGTATCCGGTCAACGGTTGTATGCGTGATAAAAATGATAATACATGTATTATACGTATTATGCATTCCTCTCCATTCTTTTACCAGGAATCATTAGCGCAAATTTTTAGTGTGTTTTTCTGCCGTTATTGCAACAGTGTACATCAGTCATTGTCATATTCGACGATTGATGGCGATCTAACCTAACCTGGGCTTGCGTTACTTATTTCGATCAATATAATATTAGAATACAGGGAATCACTGACGTGGAAAGAACTTAACGAGCGGGAATTTACAGTATAACGAACGCGAATAATCCAGAATCTGATTTCTTCCATGCAGTAATAACAGAAAAATGAAACCCTGCAATTTTAATTCCACGATTTCGTTTTTTTTTTAGTGTTATTACTGCATTCTACAAATCGAACTCTTGGTTCTTCGTGTTCGTTATACGATGCGGATTTCTGCTTGCTAATTTTTTTTCACGTCATTGTTCCCTGAGCTCGGTTATTTTTCGAAATCAGTGACCCAAAGCCTAGTTGTCGGTAAACTTTTCTTCTGTTCTTCTGTTGTGTTCTTTCGAGCTACATGAGACTCTTCATTTTCATTTAGCCCACAAAATTTATGGAATTGTTGATAGTTTTTGAAAAAAAAATAAAAAATATCGAAATTCAAACACGCCCAAGTTGTCGAAACATATGAGTCCATTCCCTTTCAAATCAATTTCCGACAGCCTAAGCGGGATAGAATATTTCCCAAATATTTCTCTTCACGAAGTTGGAGTCAGAACAAATTTATGGCCCACTTGGTTCTTGGTTCAAGAAAGTCTCTCACCATTTTGAAATAAATCTACTCTTTAAAAAAAAAAGGGTAAAAACAAGATTTTTCAGAATAAATTTACGTTTAAATGCAAATAACTGAAGATCCTTCGGGAATTTAAAAAACTTTGTGAGAGATAATTTTAAGGAAATGAGACATTCTATTAAATAAGTCCTATAAAACTTTACGATTAGTCTGATCAAATTTTAATAGGCGTATTTTTATACCTAATCGAAACTTTTGAACATGTTTAGAAGAAAAAAAATTGTTTTCATTGAAACACCTTAAAGTAGGTACATGTAGGAAACATATTTTCGACAGGGAATTCTATTCAAATGGTATGCATTCTTCACGTATGTGTCGTGCACATTCACAAATATTCTTTTCCGTAATATAGGTAAAAGACAGACTCGAATGTACTTCGGACGCATGCCTCGCGCATGTGTCATGTACATTCGTGGAGGTTCTTTCCCGGAATGTACGCGGACGAAATTCTGGGTATGTACGTGCGAGAGACCAGCTCGAATGTACTTCTCGCGTATGCCCAGCGTATGTGTCGTGTGCATTCGTAAAGGTATGTTCACGGAATGTACACGAGTGACATTCTGGGTATGTGCGTGCGAAAGACAGACCCGGAAGTACTTCGTCTGGATGGCTTACGTATGTCCCGTGTACGTTCGTGGCGGTATGTTCGTGGATCGTCTGGAAACAATATTCTAGGTACATACGTATGACAACCGTGTTCGGATGTATGGTTTATGTATATTCATGGGATATGCAGCGTATATCCGCAAAATAATATTCGAACGGAACGAATATATTCTGGGTACATACATGAAATATACAGGATATTTTCACATTATGAACTTGTCTTGTATATCCATGGTATATCGGATGTTATGTGGGCTAGTTGTTCAGAATAATTCCAACTCTTTCAATAAAACCACTGGTAAAACTTATTCAAAGCATGTCTCTATTTCAAAGTTAATCTTTCTAATTACTTCATCATATCTTTTCCACTTATAAATTATCACTTTTATTACATGGATAAATCGAAGATGAAAGTGTTAATGACTCTTGTTTCATATTAAATAATCCAATTCATAATCCTGAGTTTGCTTCATCAATTTCAGTCAACGACAGAATTCTCGAGGTAAGACAAATCAAATCTAGATAATTAAATAATCCTTTCTCTTGAATCAACACCGTTATAATTTCCGTAATAGAGAAAATTCCCTGAGCGTTATTGGATTTCTAACTTGTACAGTGTACTTCAGTACTTAGTCGGTAATTGGTGACCCACAACTACTGATTGTGCGTCTGGGTAGTTCATTGCGATGTTTCTGGTAATCATGTGCTAGTAACATTCGCGAACGTCCGATCCGACGTCGCACACGATATCGACATCGATCCTTTGATGAATCGAATAGTCTTTGGAAAAGCTATTGATACATTCTATTTCCAGATCACATCAAAAACTTAAAAAAAACTTAGCAGATTATTCTCAAGAAAGTTTGTGACATGTCACAATTTAATCCTAATATTCTTTAGCTATTACGCCTACCGACGGAGACCCGCCAGCCGTGTCGTGCGCCTAGCGTCAGTCTTCCCGCACGCCTAGTCGCTCTCATTGTCAAAGTACCTCCCGCGAATCTACCAGTAACTTTAAGGAAGATTGAATCAGGAGGAGTAGAAATTTCTGTTATTTTTGGGCGTGAAGCAGGTACGGTTGGTTCGTCGTCCACAATTGTCCGATCTTACATAGTCGGCAAAAGAAGTCAGTGGTTCGTATCTAATGGGGTATAGTGATAAATTTGTCGAGTTCATTTTCAGAATAATATTTATTTTTCTTCAAGATTATCCCCCGAAGGGGCAATTCAACTTAGAGTCATAGCATTTAGCAAACGCCTAACACACGTAGTATATATATAAGATCTAGCTTGGCAGCGCGCCGCATACTCATTTCTTTCATCATACACGGATGATTCCATGTTCGTAATAAACTAAAAGTCGTTTACCTGAAGGTACAATCTTAGTTTAAGTTTCACGTTATACAGCTCAAAAACGTGAATAGCTTAAATACTCCGCAAAAACGCACAAACAACATTAGGCCGACCAAATTCTTCACACATGTTACTTTAATCAAATGAACCTCATTCCTTATCATTCAAGGCACTATTATACCTGAACATGGCTCATGAATGCACGCTGTTTCATTAAATATAAGATTTTTACTCTTACCTCCAATATACCCGATCTCACTTAATTCCGTCCATCTGTCATTCCTGAATTACCCATCATTATGTTTGAGGGAAAGGGCCCAATCAATCAAGTCGAGTCAGTTACGTATATGTTGCCTGACGTTTCGGCAGTGATATTCTGCCCTCATCGGAGGCTTAAATAAATTAGGTTGAATTGACGTGATATGCGAAACCTCAGGTGTTTACGGTCGTGCATTCTCATTCCGAATTAAGAAAACCGCACCTTCAACCCGTGCTTCCAATTACTCAATGATTATATTTAGTAGACCCGCGGAGCTCTGTTCTCCAATCACCCTGAGAGTCGACAATCCTTCATTTTAGGTGCTATTAAAGACATATTCACCAGACATAAAGACCGATTGTTACTCATTCTTAGAAGCATTGTTATCACTACGGAAACGCGATTCGTCGCCACTCCTACACCGCACAACCGATCGAAACGAAACTTCAAAGATTAGATGCAGAATTCTGGCAGAAAGTGGCTAAATATTTCATTTTGCTGAAATTCCAAGAGAATTCAAAGTTTTCCGGGATTCTCTGACAGTTAGGTTAGGTTCGTTTATAGGTTAGATTGGAGAAATTTTAATTCTCGATGGAAGATTCAATATTTCGTAGAAATAAAATACTCAGCCACTTTTTGCCGAAATACTGCATCCACTCCCCAAAGTTTCATTCCGATCGGTTGTTTGGTGTAGGTTTAGCAACGAATTCCATTTCCGAAGTGATCACAATGTTTTTAAGAATGAGTAACAACGGGTCTGAATATGTCTTCAATAGCACCTTAATCGTTAAGATGAGAAAACATCAGCAAAAATGAAAGTCGATTACAAGTTAACTACTTATTCGAAAATTCAAACCGATCCAGTAATGAAAAAAATTCAGAGAGGGACGAAGAACCACAGTTACTACCAGATTTTCCATTAACTACTCATAAAAAAAGTTGTGAAATTCAAAAAAAGACTGCAGACTGACAAAGACGTATATACATCGACAGTTTGTGAGTATTATCGTACCCAACGTTGTTATATATTTCAGATTGTCACTTTGTCTACGTAGACGCAATGGGAATGTTACATGAATACAGATAGTATGACATACAGTGATAATACTTCTTTCGAATCCAGGTAAATCATTATGGATAGGTGCGTTATTTTAAGTAACAAAAAATTATTCGCATCGGCGGAAAGAATCCGAAATCCGATGTACGCAACGTTATTTCAATTATATTTCCGAATGAAGTTGCTAAACTTTACTCGTGGACCGGTCGGAAAGGAACTATTGAAATTGGTAGCACAAAATTGACGATCAAACGAACTTACCTGTTGTGAAGTTCAATCGTAATTATATGAAGGGCTCGTTCGAAAGGATTACGAGGTAGTACCTCTACTTTCCGCGAGAGCGCGCCACACTTTCAGAGCAAAGAATATAGCCGGCGTGTCCGTTCTCTACGCCGCCATCTTGATATTGTTTGGAGCGAACTCCGCTTCGGCGGGATCAGAAAATTTTCCGTTGCAACGAGTCAGGGTTCGGATTTTCATTTGTTCGTGAATAATTAAGGGTTCCACTTTCGGGTAGCGCTAATAGTAGTTAGTCCATTGAATGTAACAGCCCATGCGATTGCAATGAGTAACTTGCGTACAAAGAACGAAATCAAACTATCTAATTTTTTAACTTATACGCTCAACGGAATCGTTCTGCTGAAAACATTCGACACGTACTTCCTGATTTTCGAAATGATGCGAATTTCGTGAAGAGGTCGAAAATATAAAGATGCCGAAAGATGCGCTTCGAATCGAATCGGAGGAAACGTTTCCAATGATTGTTGCGTATTCCGTCATGACGAATTCGAAACTACCATAACAAATAGACGTCCCTGCCTGAAATTCAAAAGTTACTACCCCTCCCGCCCTACCCTCCCCGCCTGCCCACCCGGTTGGGGTGGGGGTTTAGTTTTACATAGTCAGTGTTTCCTTCCGAGATCGAAGTTTCCGTTCCGAACATTTCACGGTACGATACGAATTTCTCGAGATATTTCGATGTCGCGAGATAAAACACTCACCCGGTTCAGCATAAAACAGTAGAAATACGGCCGAGCAGCAATCAAAAAACTAAAACAGTCAATTACTTGAGTACGAATGATGAAGACCAGTTGCCACTGATGGGATAAGTAGTCAATATCACCCCGCAGAAGATGCTCAATCCAGAGAATAAAAAAATGGAAAATTTTGAGAAAAATGATTTTTGGTATTTTTCAAGACACGACGATATTTCTGTGAATTATTAAAATTTTCGGGGCTTTTCTTTTACGTGCTTCGCTTGGAAGAATACGAGATTATGGATGAAAAGAAACAAGAATCGTCGAGAGAACTCGGTAATTACGGATTTGGCGGCTATTACTCGAAAAAAGGCCAAATTCGTGGAAAACGTTATTTGTCTCTGAATGTCGAAAAATCGACAACGGGCGTGGATAAGTATTTGGGGCGAACAAATGAATACGTGCCAACTCATTTTGTATGGGAAATAACATGTATTAACGCTCTCACGTCAGCCAGCCTGCATGATTTCATTGGAATTCAGTCTGATGCTCTTCGTATTTTCACCGGAATTGGAGAACGCGAAAGGAAGCAACTTGATAGCCTGCCTGAAATTAACGAAAACATACTTGAGCGGAATTACGGTTCGTTTTTACCGCCGGACTCTAAAGGCCAGACTCGGAGCCCAAGCTTCGCCGATGAATCAGAATGCTCGGTAAAGTTACATCGAAGTGAAAGAATCGTGTGATCGGCAAAGTAATAGAAAAAAAAGTATATTACAACGCCTAGCTAATAAGAATTTCCGTTTGCCGGACCTGAGGCCCAAGCTTTGCCGACGGATTAGAATGCTCGGAAAAATTACATCGAAGTGAAAGAATCGTGTGATCGGTAAAGTATTAGACCAAAAATGTATATCGCAACGCCTAGCTAATGGGAAATTCCGTTTGCCGAACTCGAGGCCCAAACTGCCGACGGATCAGAATGCTCGGAAAAGTTACATCGAAGCGAGAGAATTGTGTGATCGGCAAAGTAATAGAAAAAAATGTATATCGCAATGCCCAGCTAATGGGAATTTCCGTTCGCCATGCACGGTCTTCGGCTTTCCTATTCCCGATGTACCCGCGCGAATGCTATTCAATATATCATTGCACAGAGGGACTTTTAATTACAATTTTTGCTTCATTACATATCCACAATTAAAATACAGTGGATGAATTATTAGGGGATCGTCGAGGTACCGTCGTAATTATCCTTACAAAAATGGTAGGAGAGGTACTTCGATGTGTATAGTTATAATCTTCAGGACCCAGAATTCGTATTCCCATACCAAATATTAGTATTTAAATACTAATGATCAGTATGCCAATATTAATTCTCGTTCCTGATGATTATACTCAGACATATTAGAATTACCATGATTTTCCATTATTGTATTAATTATAGCAGTACCTTGATTATCCCTAAATTCATACACTATTTCAATTATGGATATGCAATAAAGCAAATGGAATAGTATTGAATGTCTCTCCGTGTAGAGATCCGTGGCCGCACGCAACAGCAATTAGGAAAAATTGAGAACACCTGAGAAAGATTCAGAAAAATTTGGAAAACCTCCACAAACTCTCCATTGCCAGTGTATCGTACCGGAATAATTTCGTATAGTAAAAAAGAAGCGAACCCGAAACGACCCTCTTTTGCGGTGCTAGAAGCCGAAAGTCCTATTGCAAGTTGGACAATACAACAGCGGAAATTTATCAAGCACGAGTAATATAAAGGACAATTTTTTTAATTTTAGAACAATATAACGTTGCCATAGAATGCATGACCCTCCTAATTCGCACATGATGTCGGTACACAGAATACGTAGTCACTATCGAACGACTGATTCAAAGCCGAAATCTAATAATACCAAGAATTAAACACTCATATATCGAAGAATAAAAGACACTCAGCTTTTCTGCAGATGGCTAGACAAACGATATTCTCGATGATCTGGAATCCTCAAATCGTCGACATCTCAAATTGCAACTGAAAAAAAAAAAAAAAAAATACCTATTAGACTGTAATCCGAGGGATTGAAGTTTACAAAATACTAAACTGCAACGTAAATCACGTCTTCTGCAAGTTCATTAAGAATCAATACAAGGATTCAAAATAGCGCTCTTATCTAGAGACGGGTTTATCCAAGATTTGGGCGAACCTAAGCATGGAGCACTAACAAAGACTGTTTCTTCCAAATCGAGCCACGACGATAAAACACAACGATAACACACTAGCATATACTAAATTATGTCTGGCGGTTTTACAAATAGATTAAAAAATTATCATTTTTACTCAAGCAACTGGTAATCTAAAAAAAGAAAAAATAATAATGGGGTAATAATAACTTCATTTAAACTAGCCAAATTACCTCATTTTTTCATAAGGAACTGTACGGGAAATCATTCTTCTTCTATTCACCCATTCACGCTGTATAGAATAGCTACGAGATTCAATATATATTTCTACTCTCAAATTAATTCGGATCGTATTAGTTTGTACGACCGCGACCGGTCGCTTGAAAAAAAACGTAGAAAGATATTGTGACGGGTTTTCGTCCGTCGACAAACGAGGGGAGTGGGAGTTTGGGGATGGTAATAAATCGGGGCGAGATCGAATCGGTGACTGGTGTTTTATTAAACCAACGAGAATCGTCGGGGGCGGGTGTGTGAGTGTGTAAGAGTGCGAGCGTGCATACCGACCTTTCGGGTAATGTCGGGGGCGGATGTTTCCTCGTGTGACTGGGTGAGCTTTCTCGGATGTGCGTGCACTTTTACTTAGCGTCTCGACTAGAGTGAGTCCTCCCGTTTCTCGTGTCCTGTTTCGTGTTTCTTCGTGTTTCTTCGTGTACTTCCGTGGGTCCGGTGGGGCGTGTATTTGTGCGTATTGGTGTCTCCCGTCTACCCCGCGGGTTTGGGGTTTATTGTGACTTGCACACCGGGTGCAACATCACAATATCAGGCTTCAATTTTACGATTTTCAGAATGTACAACACACCCATATATGACGATATTAGCAGTTTGTGTAGCCCACGCAGTATTTATCGATACTTGATATCTAGTATACGCGAGCAGAAAATATGTATGACCATCATGACTTAATCACACCGTAGCTCCACTGTCAACATTTTGTTGTTTAGATTGACCGTTATTATTACTTCATTCATAAAATAAATATTCATATATTATTTAAGGCGATAAGTAATTAGATGCTGTAACATGTCAGATATTCGGTATGGATATCTGACGGCAGAACAAAGGATACGAGGATTAAGATAATCCTCTGCGATCAACCATAACCTGACGTCACACCAATAAGTGGGGATGAAAGGTATATAAACGGGACACGCTAGCGTTCGTGAGCGTATTTATGTCATAACGACTGTGCGACTCACTTTACTTTCCGAGCGTATTCCAGGTATAGCACCGGTGCGACTCACATTGAAATCATTTAGACATAGCACTAGACCGTCTAGGTCTAATGACTAACTTAATTTCATAATATAAAATGACTTACTCTAGATAAAGCATCAGAGGACAGGAACAAATGTAAAATTGATGGATAGGGAGGCGGGAATTTAAAAGAGAGAATTAAAGTCATTTAAAATAGGTTATGGTCGTCTAGACCATAATCCAAGCATAAAATCGTTGGTAGAAATAGCTACCAGCAAAACACATTATAAATCGGGATAAAACCTCATTTTAGGGAAAACTAGTTTAGGTGAAACACTGTATTGAAGCCATAATAATATTTCGTTGAATACAATTTCTATAATATCTTTGAACTTGGTCGGATAGTTCAGCTCTGAATCCCAGTAACTAAAACTTCAATCCCTATTAAAGCCAACAGGGACCAGCTTTGAATTGGCACTACGAGCGTTCGGCGTTGGAATAGCATCCCGCGTCCGAGAGCGAAAGAAGTCAATTCGGAGTCTGTTGTACGGTCTTGGAATCGCAAGATTCCCGGATCCGAAAAGGATATCAAATTTGCATAGGAAGACAGGCTTGGAGTCATTTCCCGGCTCTGTCTATTAGGAGATAACTCGGCTTTGGTTTTCACCTGAGTCCGATCGTCAAAAGGCTTTGGTGAAGAAATTCACCCGAGTCCTAGATAGTATTCAAGTCAAAAGGTTGGTTAGGTGGATTTTGATGGTAACCCCATTCATTTTTCCCCACGTATCCACCTCAAGAGAAGCCCAATTATTATTTAGAATTTGAAGAACTCACCGTAACAGCTGGTATCCCTACAGCAGCCTGAGATACAAGCGTAAAGGTTGCAATGCACGTAATAAGCAGAGAATTTGTCATGTCCAGCGGAGTTGCAATGCGTGAAAAATTGTAAATCTGGAATATATTATTCTGTGTTTCCATCTATAAATAAATAAAAAAAACTAGAGCAAATTGCTCAATGGACAATCATGCGTCCGTCAGGCTCTTTGGTTACATTGACCGCGGTAAAAATATACAGTTATCTCTCTCGACACCAATTTTTCATCAATGTCTGTGATATAATTTAGAATCGTATCGGAACTCCACAGTATTACAGTAAGTGATGCGATACATGATTATAAGATTACATTTTAGGGATTCAGCCCCACCTTTTTGGATAGCGTTGTCGTCCGTCTCTGGATTTGTTAGCTTCCTCATACACGATCCATATCCACAACCTCTGATTCTGGTGAGATATCATCGGCTTTGGTATTCACTATGAATAAAATAGGACGAACAATGGAGATATTAATCGAACATTTGTAGAATTATGATTCAACGATCGCTAAATTAGAAGAGAAAATATGATAATCGCAATGTATTGCAATGAATAATCGAAAATTGCCTCTATAATCCATATTGAAGTTGACACTCGAACTTGTCAATTTTGAAGAAAGCTCTGAATCAATGCAGTCAGAAGTCAGTGGTTCAGAAAAATTCGCCTAACGTTTCGGGAGTCGTGTACTGCCTTCATCAGAGGCTATACTTATTGCAAACCTCAATTTACAATTATAATTGGTCGAAAAAATATATAGTAAGTGTAAAAAAAATACAAGAATTGATTCACATCAATGGAGTATGGCCAGTTGAAAAACGAACGTCAAACTGCAAATAATAAATGCGACAGGTAGACTACAGACAACACCTTGGAAGTAATCATTCGTTTGTGTTTCATGTAGTCTACCTGCTACATTTATTTTATTTAGTTTCACTTTTGTTCTTCAACTTTTGATACTCAATTGATGTGAGTTGATTGTCGTATTATTGCTTACTTAGAGTATATATTTTTTGGCCTATTTTAATTGTGAATTGTGTTTTTGTTTTCAATCAACATCCGCTATTTCGGAATTCTTGAAGATTTTAGGGCACTCGGTACTATACTCTGAACAAGACAGCGAAACCAAAAAGGGGATCTATCAATGAAATGAATCATAACTTATAAAATCAATGTTTAAACAAAGTCACGAACGAAAAAAGAATTGTCATAAGTCTATACAATTCTATTCAATTGAGATGGAGAAAGAAAAGACAATTATATGAAAATAGAAGAAAGTGATACATCTGCGAGAAATAAACTCAATAAATTAGGTGACCCGGATCACGGAAAAATGATCATTTGAAAATCCAGCAGATCTGCCTTACATTTTATAGGATCGCGAGGTTTCGTCGTACTCCCTTGACTTCTTCACCTTCACTATATCGTTTCCTGAATTAATCCATTTTGTGGAGCAGGCTTCATATCATTCGCTGAAACAGTAAGCAGACATAACGGAAAATCCGTCAGTATCATCATTCGTCGATTACAAACTGTACCTGTAATTTGGTGTTATCGAAGCTTCGCGTTTTCTAAATGATTTGTAAAGAGAAGCATTCGTTTATCTATGAGAGGATTAAAAGATATAAAATTCGAATTCAGAAATTCCTTCAAACTACGTTTTGGTTCCATCCATCTATCTTGAAAATGATCTCGATTTTTCGTTCGACACTTGTAAATGAAAAATATGTCTACTCCCAAAGTATGTCTGGAGTATGAAGTTATACCGAAGTTTTTAACAGAAAAAATTATTCAGTCATTGAAGAATTGAGAAAGAAACCGTCCGGTGATCGAGATAATAAGATAACCCGGTAGTCGAGGCAAGAAAAACTCTTCGGAGTCTGGAGAATATTGTCCGTTGCGTCGTCCACATGCAAATACATCATGCCCGGTTTCGTTGCCACAGAAACCAGTCAACTGAAACCGATTGAAATTTGTTGTTACTTCCTTCCGTCTATCGTATACAATATCCAGCATGGAGCGGAAAATTGACCAAGAGACTTGTAAATTTCAGATTGCCCACCGGTGTACCGACCCCAGGCAGTTTTGCAATAAAACAACTGGTTATGTGACGAATGTCAAGCACTTACCACCCCTTCCTCAAACCATTCCGTGGCCTTGGACGATCCCGCCGTTTATCCCACTATTACCGCCTTCACATCGGAATGAACACAATCAATCCCTAAAATGTCAATGCAATGAATATCCCTTGCATTCTTTAGGGAGTAAAGTGGATCAATCTTCCTGGAAATTGAGGGGAAACCAGAATAAGATATACATAATTGCAGCTGAAGTTAATTGAGAATCCGGAAGTGAGCTGATAAATTCAAAGAAGCTTGGCCGAATTGACGGTTTTATAACTGTCTCACAAATCTGTTTCTCGTCTCACCTCTTCTGCAAAGCAGAGCATTCCGTTCCCCAGTTTTATTGTTAGCGACTCACATTCGTTATCTCAAAATTTATACAAATATCGTCGTAATTAGCATTAAACTGTAAGAAGGACAAGAAGGAATCTTCTGCGAGGGACTGAAACAAAGGGAGAATGAGTATCTCCTGAAATGGTGAAATATTCATTAGGCACATGAACAACGGTTCCTAGAAGAAAAAATAATGATTAGTGGAACCTGTGGGAAAGAAAGGAAAGATAAAGTTATACGCAGCCCTGAAAAAAAATAAACCTGTAAAACTAGAAACGTATCAGAAGAAGTCTTATGAAATTAAGGAAAGCAAGGCAGAATATACATAGAAGCACTCATTGCATGGTAATGACAAATTTTCGTCATTATGGGTTTGATTCTAGAGAAAAATCAACAAGTGCTTTCATGGAAAACGGGATAGAGCAAGCAGAGATTTGTGGCACGACGGTCGGCGGTCCTTTTCGACGCGACGTCTCCGAGCGCAGCATCCCTCGTTTCCATGCCCCACGTAAGCACGGGAACGGAGGGACGCATCTTGCCCATTTGCACGATTACAGACACCATTTGATTAATCATTCTACGATTCAATCGATCTTCCAACAGAGTAATTCAATTACTGCGATCAACTGAGATACATTTACTGAATACGGAAATCGTCTAATTTCACTGCTCTCTTTACAGAAAAATTGAATTTAAACAGATCTGTTACTAAGAAATAGTCACAAAGCAATATCAAAATCTTGTCTTCATTTTTCCTGCAATCGTCCAAATCATATATCTGTGGAATGAAAAGCATTACATTAAAAATAGGAACCCGAGCCTTCCTACCCTTCGCCTGTACCCACACCCAGCCGACGGACTCAGAAATTGAAAACTAACAGGCGCGCACACAGAAATGAAAGCAAGTGAGCTTGACATACTTTAGCTAAGAAATCGTAGATGATACAATATCAATATTACTGCCGTGCCACGCGAAAGAGAAAATAGAAAACCAAGAGTTGCCAGCAATTAAAATCATGTGACTCACCGACGCTGCCGAATTTGGAGCAGATTTACTCGGATGTCTCTGCTCCGCTATCTGCGATTGAACAGAAACAAATAATTTAGCAAATCGTCCTGCTCGAATGATTAATAATCAAAGATCAAACGAGTACGGAGAAAATGTCGTAAAAAATAATTTATATCTCACTTCGTGTATTCATTTGCTACAAAGTTTTGTCAATAGAATTTGAAATAGATTGCTCTTCGGAGAAGAGTGCTTCTCTAGCGCTGTCACGCACAAACGACTATAATTACATCATGAATTCGGTTGCATATTCGTTATCCTTACCATCAATTCCTTGCTCCATAGCCCCAAACACCCAAGGAACGTCCTCCCTTCGTCGTAGCTTCTGCAACCATCCGAGAAGGTCGACGTATCTGGTCCATTTTCAAGACTTTAGAATCCTAATCATGCTCTCAGAGAAATAAAATGTCACGGATCAGAAAAGTCGAGCACCGTTCGATAATGAAAGGAAAATCATATGTTGTTATTCGTGACAAAGGAATCGAAAATCAGGCGAAATGATGAAATCTTGGAAATCTGGGATACTTCGAAAACAAACGGAAAAAATGTCACATACCTAAAAAAAAAAACCAACATACCTTGTTCATATTTAATCTCTCGGAGAGTTTTTATCGATGCTCCAGGGCTAATGATGACTTTGGTGGACAAAGTATTGTAGAATCTGCATTTTTCAGCAAATATCAGCCAACACTTTTTTCCGCTGAAATAATTCGATCAAAATCAATGGGTGATACATTATTCGAATATTGTTCCATCGCATGTCGAATATACGGAAGAAAAACTAATGAAAGAATGATATTTGAGCTTGAAAATCTCAGACAATTTTGCGGTCGAACAAATTTTAGTTCCATTGTGATTTTGTAAGGGGAAAAAGCTTTTTGGATGATTTGATATTATATATAATGATTATACACGAACGCATGAGCATATACCAGAGCCTCGCAGCATTAACGTTTTATGTTTGCAGTTCGTCAATATCTCTGAGTGAAGGATTAGGAGTATTTGAGTGAAGCTGGCATCAAAATCTAATTGTGCATGATATACAATGCAACCAACAACAAATTTCACTTTCCATGAAGAGTGGATGTGCGTGTGATCCTCTACTTCTTGTGGCATAATACTGTGAACGTGATGGTGAAATCAAAAATGTATCTCATAATCGGAAATTTGGAACATGAATGTTTGAACGTCGTTAAATAAGAGACAAAGATTGTTTTGATCCATACAATTCTATCTAATCGGATAGAAAGATAAGGAGCCAATAAAATCAATATAAAGAGAGTGAAACATCTGCAATAAATGAATTCAAGATATTATGCGGCCCAGTTCGGGAAAGAAGATCGTTCGAAAATGGCGCAGATCTGCCTTACATTTTATCCGATCGCGAGGTATTGCCGTACGTTTGGCTTCCTTGGGCTGATAGGTTTCTTCATCTTCGTTCCATCGATTCCAGGATGCATCCAATTTGGGGAGTAGGTCTCAGATCCTTCGCTGAAACAGATGAGCAAACCAAACGGAAAATCTATCAGTAAAATAATTCGTCAGTTATAAACTGTACGGTTAAGTCTAATCAAAGCTTCAAATTTCCTAACTGATTTGGAAAAGGTATTCGTTTATCTACGAAAAACGAAAAAGATATGAAAATCAAACTTGTAAATTTCTTCAAATTACATTCCGGTTTCGTTTATCAATCTCGAAAGTGATCTTGATTTTTTTGTTCAACACTTGTAAATGAGAAATACATCTACTTCTGAAATATGTCTGAAATATCAGGTTATACTGGAATGTTGAACATAAAAAGTTATTCAGTTATTCAAAAAATATAAAAGAAATTACCGTCCGGTGATCGAGGTGATAAAATGAACTGGGAGTTGAGTTGAAAAAACTCTATGAAGCCTGGTAAATATTGTCCTCTGTGTCGTCTCTATTCAGATACACACCCGGTATCGATCCCCAAAAATCAGCCAACGGTAATTCGAAGGGATTAGTTATTACACTGTACAATCACATTAAAATTGGCGAAAGAACGATGCCTTGATGCGCTCGATCGTGCAATAGCACATCGGATTATCCAACGAACGTTCAACACTTACCACCCTCTCATCCCTCCGTTCCCTGGCTCTGGGTTGATCATTCCAATTCATCTCATTCTCTCCACTTCCACATGGGTACGAATATGATCGATCAATCAATCAAGTGTCGAAGCAAGGAATATCTCCAGCATTCCACAGGGGGTGAACCAGATCAACCACTCTGGAAATTGTAGGAAAGACCACAATAAGACAAACCAATCGCGGTTCAAGTTCATCAAGAGTAGGGAAATGAGCAGATATCTCATCTCACCTTTTCTGCACAGCAGAATTTTGTTTCTCCTGGTTCTATCGTATCTGACACACATTTGTTTCCTCAGAACGCATGCAAATAACATTTTAGTTGGCATGAACTGTGAACAAAGCAAAAAAAGTGATTTTCTGCGAGGAACTGAAACACAGAGAGAATTAGTGTCACCTGAAATGATAAAAGATTCGTTAGGCACATTTGAAACAACAATTCCTGAAAGAAAAAATAATAATTAGCGGAACCTGTGGGAAAGAAAGAAAAAATACAGTTATACGCGGCCCTGAAGAAAAATGAACCTATAAAATTAGAAACGTATTAGAACAAGTTTTATAAAATTGAGTAAAGCAAGGAAGAGTGTGCATAGAATCACTCGTTGCACGAAAATAACAAATTTTCATCAATCTAGGTTTGATTTTAGGAGAAAATCAACAAGTGCTTCCATGAAAATGGGGATAGAGCAAGCAGAAAAGATTTAATCGATCTTCCGAAACAGTAATTCAATTATTGCGATCAAATGAGATACATTGACTCGATACGGGAATCTTTTGATTCTACTGCTCTCTTTATAGCAAATTTTGCAAGTATCAAGAGAAATAGTAATTCGACAGATCTGTTACTAGGAAATGGTCACAATGCAATATCGAAGTCCTTTCTTTTGTATTGCTGTAATCGTCCGAATCAGCTGTGGAATAAATAGTATTAGACACATTGAAAATAGGAACCCGAGCCTTCCTGCCCATCGCCTGTTCCCACACCCCTCCCAACGCAGTTGAAAATTAAAAACTGACAAACACGCACACAGTCATGAACAACCCGGACACCCCGCTCTACCTTCCCGACAATCACCTGCACGAAATCTAGAAAAGGACATTCTCACCAACGCAAACATACTCAGCAGTTCATACACCGTGGTGAGAAACTTACCGTTTTGTATCTGTAGGGAAAGAACGGGTTAGATACATCCTAGACTGAGTGTCAATGTTTTTCTGAAGCGGACTATGCAATGCAAAAGTTAATATTGAAAATAAGAGAAAGAAGAAAGAAAATTTGAAATAAATACTCTTGCAATGAACTTGTTACGATCTTGTATAAATTCATTTCAGCAAATTGTACTTGAATTTGAGTTATGTTTTTTCCTTTCAGGAGTGTGTGAATTTTATCTCAGGAAAATCGACCGCTCAACCAGTGAGAGCCTGAGCAAATTACCGTAGAGACGGGTATTGATAAAGTGATTAGAATTATCGCGAAACTGGTTAAGCGATTCAGGGTTTCCTGTCGCGATACTCGCCGCTTCTTGCAACGGAAAATTTCGATTCCATGTAAAATTTCATTACCAGTATCAGGCAAAAGTAATTTTTGCTTCAATTTGAGAGAGGACAAGTCATCAATTTTATCAGTTCCGTTGCAGCAGCAAGTGAGTCTGACAGAGTTGAGCTAAGAAATCGTAGATGATACAATATTAATGTTACCGCCGTGCCACGCGAAAGAGAAAATAGACAACCAAGAGTTGTCCGCAATTAAAATCATGCGACTCACCGACGCTGCCGAGTTTGGAGCAGATTAACTCGGATGTGTCTGCTTGGCCATCTGCAATCAAACAGATACGAAAGATTTAGAAGATCGTCCTAATAACAAATGTCAATCAATGATCAAACAAGCACCACCAAAAATATCGCTAAAAATAATGGGGCCTTCGATAACAACTCGATCAAGATCTGGCAGTCATGTCTCAGATCTGCTCCACAATCTATTGTACACAAGTTTTTGACAAAAAATACATACCCAATTTTTTTCAGATTTTTCTAACCCGTCGTATCGGAGATATGAGTATGAGAAACAAAAAAAAAAAAAAGACCATATTCTAAAATCTGAAGAGATTCTGAAAAAGCAAATAAAATATAACTAAATTTTCAGGCGCTATTAGAAGATGGAGAGTTCATCACGGTTAAAGTTGAATTTCAAAACTTAAAAAAAAAAAAAATATAAAACCAATTGGAATGGATTTTGGACACATGGATGAACAAAGCAGTTCCTCATAATATGGGTCAAAAAAAGTATCTCCTGAGAATTAACGGACGATAAATATATTAAACATATATTGATATATTTGTACCTTGTTATATGTATTTGTATTAATATATTCATATTATATATATAATATATTTGATGATAATCACATGATACATTATTTGTGTATTATAATACATGTATGTAATGTATTCATCAGCCGTTTATTCTCAGGAAATACTTATTTCGACCCATATTAAAAAAAACTTGTTTGCTGATTCATACGTTGAAGATACGTTTCAATTACTTTTATATGTATGATTTTTTCAATATTTTGGAAATTCGACTTCTACTATGATGGAATCTCTACGTTCTAATAGAGCTCAAAAATTTTATTATATTTTACTCGATTTTTCAGAATGTTTTCAGATTTTAGAAAATGACGTTTTTTTTTTTCAATTTCAGAACTTCATATCTCCGATACTGTAATACAAGCAAGAATTTGGTTTCATATTTGTTATTTTCACCATCTCTTCATTGCTCCGTAGGCCGACATCCATCTAGCGTCGTTGCCTCCCCCTTGGCTCCTCCAACCGTCGGATGGGCACACGCATCTTATTGGTTCTGTTTTCGATAGTTAGAAATCCTCATCACACTGTGATAGAAATCAAAGTGGAAAGACAATTATTAGTCAAATACTGTTGAATGAGGGAAAAAAGTATCGGACACATCTGGTGATTCAAATCAAGGGGATCAAAATTTGGACATAACAATGAAACTCTGTTGGAAATCTAGAATAATCTGACGTTGAAAGAAAAAAACATAACAGTGCTACCAGCACCTATGTACCTTGTTCGTATTGAATTGATTAGAGTTTTCATCTGTGTACTCGGGCTGAAGATAACTCCAGTCATCGATGTATCGCGGAATCTTCTGTACCTTTTGATTCAACATCAGCCTGCATCAATTTTCTTCTGGAATATTTCAAATAAAGTCATAAAGCGATACATTATTCAAATATTGTTCCATCGTGCCTCGAATATCAAAGTACAAACTGACGAAAGAACCATTTTTAGAAATTCTAGACAATTTCATAATTTCCAAATTGTAGAAGACTCCCATCAGATTCCTCAGATAACTAACATTATCTAAATACTTAAGTTACTGGGGTCGCCCGAAAATACCTTTTCTGAATTTAATGAATATATCTCGGTGATGATGCAGGAATTAAAAACCTGCATATTTTCTGGGAACTGTATCAGAGCGTTTGAATAGATTTTATGATTGAATCGCCAATCACTACGCACACAGCTAATGTATCAAATAAAGAGATGTACTGATTGAAGCTGCGTTCATAATTTTAATCATTATAATAAGTCTACGTAATGAACAAAATTGATTGTCTTATCTTGTCTATATGTCTATCTTGACTAGCTGTCTGAAAACATAACTCAATTTAAGAGATTCTGCAACGATTCAAACAAATAAATAAGATACCTACATGTGAGGACATATCATAATAACTTCATGTTATTCAAAGGTTTAGTCCCCTCTACTGTGTAACAGTATTGCCGATTTGTAGCTATCTTAGCCTTAACACACTCGTACTTGGCCCATATTCGATGCCTCAGAAACGTAGTCAACTGTGGAAAGAAGAAACAAAGAAAGTCAATTCCATGTCAAATATTGTAGAGTAAAAACAGAAAAAGTGGTCTTGTCTTACGATGTGTCACGAACGGATTAGGAATTGTGCGAAATAATGCAAATATTTCCAAGATCTTAAACAATATTTTTTCTAAAAACTGTAAAATTGTTTGATACTTACAATTAAATATATTCGGCTGCGATTGTGATAAATATACCAATACCAATAAAAATATTAAATATACCAATAAAAGGTGCGATACATTCTTCGGCGCCTCACGGTTATTCTGAGCATCCGAATCGCTTCTACTGTTTTTGTGTGACATTCTGCGATATGAAGAAAACAAAGAGCAAAGATCAGAATTATTGATTGACAAGAGACAAAATCAATATCAATTTAGTATCTTCAAACTCTTTCCTAAGTGTCTGTGAAGTTGGCGCCTTATTTCTTAAAATTATTTTTATTTTTTTTCAAGAGTTCCGAAATTCATTCCAATAGTTCTGGAGCTTCTGATAGGTTCAAAGAATAGTTCCAGTTGTTTAGTTTTCGGAAAAATAGTGCTATCTTTTCGAATAGTTCTAGCGTTCCTGATAGGTTTAATGAATTTAGTTCCGGGTCAAAAACAACACTGTTTTTTTTTTTAATTTTTTATGAAGGAGAAACCGTGTAACCATTCTCTGAACCTACCGTGAACTCCAGAACAATTCGAAAGGATCTCAAAACTCTCGAAAAAATCGAATTTTCAGAACTGAGACGCCAACTCCATAGACACCTTTCCTACTAATAATTCTACCTGATAGAATTATGAAAATTGTTGGAAAATGAAAGAACCTGAATTTAGTATTAGGTATACCATATACTAACAATGTGCAAACGAATAGCGATAGTAATGAACGAAAATTAAAACGAAGAAATGATATGAATCTAACCCAACCTCACCCAACCCAACCCAACCCAACCTATCATGAACTCCAGAACTATTCGAAAGGATCTCAGAAGTCTCTAAAAAAAAAAATCGAATTTTCAAAAATGAGGCGCCAGCTCCACAGACACCTCTCCTACTAATAATTCTACCTGATAGAATTATAAAAATTGTTGGAAAATGAAAGAACCTGAATTTAGTATTAGAAGATTTCCACTCTTCGCAATAGACACTGCTCCTGAATTATCCTCATAAATTTTGTTTGGTACATCAAACTCCATTTTAAATACTTCACACAACAATCCTCTAATAAAAGTGACTCCAGTTAACGCTTCCGACAATGCAACATACTCAGCTTCTGTGGACGATTTTGTCACAGACTTTTGCTTACGAGACTTCCAATAAATCAGGTTTCCGTACACTCTTACGATATATCCTGACGTGGATTTCCTATCAATCATATCACCGGCCCAATCTGAATCTACCATACAATCTAGTACATCTACTTTCTCGGATCTCGTGTATGTTAATTTTAAACTTTTAGTTAAATACAAATATTTTAAAATTCTCATGGCGTACTTGAAATGTCCTTCATCATAACAACTTTGAAACCTACTTAAATAATTTACACTAAATGCTATGTCTGGTCTCGTTCCAGTACTAATATATAATAGCTCTCCTATTAGATTTCGATATTTCACTTGTTCATTTATCTCGTTTGCTGGCTCAAGTTTCAAATTTGTTTCCATTGGTGTTTTGTACAGCTTAGCATTCTCTAATTCATATTTCTTGGCTAATGACTTTATATAATTTTCCTGACTTAAGGTCATTACATTGTTTTCGAGATCATGTTTGATACCTATACCAATATATTTACTCACTTGGCCCATATCTTTCATTTTGAATCGTTGTGTAAGTTTACACTTCACCTCTTGTATCCTCGAAAAATCTTTACTGCAGATTAATAAGTCATCGACGAAAATTATCAGGAACACAGGATCTTTTCCATCATTTTTAAAGTAAAGACAATAATCATGTTTACTTCTTTCAAATTTCAATTCGTTCATAAATTTATGAAAACACTCATACCAAGATCTAGGACTTTCTCTCAGCCCATAAAGTGACTTACACAACTTATACACTCTGGCGGTACCATCCTGGTAGCCTTTAGGTTGATTTACATAGACCTCTGACACGATGGCTCCATTCAGAAAGGCTGTTTCTACATCCATTTGTTCAATTCTCAAACCATTCTGACAACAATAAGATAATAATATTTTAAGTGTTTCCATCCTGGCTACTGGTGAATAAGCATTTTCGATTTGTTCTTTTTGTTGATAACCCCTGACTACCAATCTAGCCTTATAAATACCTTCAGACTTTGTTTTATACACCCATTTAACGTCAATCACCTTTTTATCCTTCGGCTTATCTACTAGAATCCATGTTTTATTATTTTCAATACTACTCATTTCATTATCCATTGCCTTATGCCAATACTGGGATTCCTCACCCTCACTCGCCTCTTCAAACGTATTTGGATCCCCCACATTACAACAATTTACATAAACACAATAAGTTTCAAGATCATTATATTTAGGATTTGGCTTTCTCTTTCTTGAAGATTTCCTCACTGGAGTCTTCTCTTTCTCAATCACATTGTTTTTTTCGTCATCTAACTTACCAGATTCATACTCTGATTCAGTCTCATCATTAATATCATCAACCAAGTTTTCATTTTCAGGCTCATCGTCACTCGAATTACTATTGAAACAAACATATTTTATCTCTTGATCGACTACTTCTACATGTCTGGCTACAATAACTCTATTATTAATTAATACGCGATATCCTACTTCCGTATAGCCCAACAGTACCCCCAATTTAGCTTTATCATCCCATTTTGACTTTCTCTGTGACTCAGGCGTTCTGACAAAAACTCGACTGCCATACAACTTTAGATATTTAACATTTGGTTTTTCATTAAAGAATATTTCATAAGGAGTTTTAACTTCAATGGTATTAGCTAGTGTTCTGTTCTTTAAGTACGCAGCTGCCTTAACAACTTCTGGCCAAAAACGTTTATTTACTTTTGCTTCTTTAAATAGACATCTAGCTGAATCCATTATCGTTCTATTAAATCTCTCAGCCACTCCGTTTAACTCATGTACATATGGTGGACATGGCATTATACTGATTCCCTTTTCTCTTGCAAACTGGAAAACTTCATTGTTCACATATTCTTTACCATTGTCACATCTCAGATTTTTTACTCTCTTACCAGTTACATTTTCCACCAAATTTACATACTCGACTATACATTTACTGACTTCATCTTTGGATTTAATGCAAAATACTTTGGCTAGTTTACTTCGATCATCTACAAAGGATAAGAAGTATCTCTCTCCACAATTTCCTACTGTTGGATGTGGTCCATTTAAATCGGTATGAACAATCTCTAAAATTTCACTGGCTCGTTTCCTGTTATTATCAAAAGGTACATTATGCATTTTTGATTCGATACACGTTGCACATTTCATTTCTTCTTTTTCCAAATTTTTAGGTAATCCGTCTAGTAGTTCATTTCTGCATAAAGTATTCAAATAATTAAAATTTACGTGGCCCAACGTACGATGCCATTTCTCTTTATCTGTAATTGTTTCGTTATTCTTTTTGCTTGATAATTGACTACTATTCACTTGTTTAACTTCCTCTGACTTCTTGATATAACTTGTCATCTTGTACATATTGTTTACTTTTTGTGCAATTGCTATTAATTCTTCAGATGGATTATAAATTTCAGAAATATTTTCGTATGAGAGTATTGTATTCTTAACTGTGACTCTAGCATAACTTACTAGGTTTTGTTTCATCTCTCGAACGTAGAAGACATTGTTTAATGTTATTTCAGATTCTTTGGCATGGACTTTAAAGAAGGAATTTACTCTACCAATTTTTGTGGCACTCATTACTCGACCATCTCCCAATTTTACTTCGACTGGATTTTTCAAAACTACACATTCATCAAATAATTCGTCATCATTAATTATGTGGTCTGTACAACCACTGTCTTAGATCCATTCAATTTTGTTTTGATCTTTGTCCCTTTCATTTGATACCTCTACACATTCATCAAATAATTCGTCATCATTAATTATGTGGTCTGTACAACCACTGTCTTAGATCCATTCAATTTTGTTTTGATCTTTGTCCCTTTCATTTGATACCTCTGTCTTGTTTACTTCTACTAAGAAAACGTTTGAATAGCTTGGTGATTCTTGATCCTCTTGTTGACTCGGTGTTGGATTTCCACCTCCTCGATAGCTTCCTCTTTGTTGTCCTCTATAACTGCTTCTTCCCCGCGAATGTTCCTGACCTCTGTACCAGCTTCTTCCTCTATGGTAGTTAGTGCCTCTACCTCTCGATGCTCTTCGATTCTGTCCTCTGCCTCGATCGTTTTGACCTCGACAGTTTCTTTGTATATGTCCAGGCTTACCGCAACTGTAGCATATTGGCCCATACTGTGCCTGTGTGCTGAATCCACTTGGATTCATCGGATTATCATCACTTTTATATTTGTCCTTCATTTCACCCATAGATTTTAACTTTATTTTACTTTTCAAATAATCGGTTGTTCTCTGTTCCTCTGGTAGAACATCAATCAGGTCTCCAATGTGACTATACTCTGGTGGAAGAGCCTTTATCATATAATTCAACACCTCTTGATCACTAATCGTGGCGCCTGCTGCTTTCACCTCATTTACCGCCTTCTCAAACTCATCAAAGAATTTTTCTGTCGACGTAAAATCATTTAATCTAATTCTCTTAAGATGATTTCTCCTTATTATTTGCAAAGCTGTTGATTTCTTCGAATACGTTTCATCGAATTTTGCTATCATGTCGTAAGCTGATGGAAGATGTTTGATATATTCTAGTTGTTTATTTGTAATCGACCCACAAATGTAATTCATTGCCTTCACATCATTCGTTTCCCATGTAACAGCATTATCTTTATCATCTCCAACCATTTTTTGACGTCTTTCAACTACAACTTTGCATCCTTTCATCCTCAGAAATAATAAAATTCTTACTCTCCAACTGGAATATTCAGTTCCATCGAAGACTGGAATGCGTACATCATCTTTCAAACTGTTCGCCATTTCGCCTCCGTCTCAACGGTCGTTTCGCCACACGTTTTCGAACGTTCACTTTCACAGGTTCGATTTAATCTTTATTTTTCACTTTTAAACTCTCCTCATCAACTTCAAATGTCCAAAACCACGCTCTGCTACCATGTAGGATGAACGGACACAAGTTAAATGTAATTAATGTTTATTCGCTTGAAACAAGGTAAATTATACATCTTCAGTAGCTCCTCTTTCTCTGCTCACCTTCGACGGGAACAGTACAAGACAGACCGGGGGTTAATACACAAGACACCAACTCATTTGGCCTCATGCTCAACTAAGCCTATATAGAGAGGGCAGCACAGACTGGATAAAGCACGAATGTACTCCATTCCCAACATAACCAATTGAAATTAGATTCAGTCGAATATGACATTAAGTAAAGATTCACAGTTTCTTGGAAGACAGCAAAAGTTTATGTAAGTTGCCTCTACTATAGAAAAATATAACCGATCAATGCATGCTTCAGTACGCTCAATAACGCCCAACTCATGTTCAGCAGTAGATAAATAATCCCTTACTTATTCAAGTAAACCTTTTTTTTTATTAGCCGTAAATCAAATAAACATTTGATATCAATAACAAATATTTTCGAGATACCATATTGATATCCGGTACCCATGGACGAAAATTGAATAATTCCAAGTTGGTGTGGATCTTTTTTCGAGAACGGTATAAATTAACTGATTTGTTAGATTCAAGTCTTATCTGCAAACGAATTCAAGATCTAGAAGAAGTACTGAATGGATATGACTGAATCCCCTGACCGGTATTATTTCATTACTATCTATTGTATTTTCTTGGCTTAACTGTGCGATCATTTGTTTCTTACAATTATATATGATATTCGACCGACTGTCGCTAACAGTAGTTGCTAAGTCATGGATGAATTCCAGTAAAGCATGTCATAGCCATCCTTGGGTTTCTTTGGTTTATCGGGTCATCGGGATCTATGCTGAGTCTCCATTATTGCACTGTGATAAACTGGGAACAGAAAGACAATTTAATGACTGACTTTAAACAGAAGCATCATAATATCGAAATCGATTTTATCCGATCAAATTAAGAATTGTGAAAGAAATGAAGAGCTCTAAATTCAAACTATACTAATCTATTCTTGAACAATGATATGTATGATTAAAAAATTATATTCAACAAAAAATATGGCATAATTTACAAGCATGTTGTGGTTGTACCAATTTACCTATTGTTTGATTTTTCCGAGAGGCTTCACCTGCGTTGGATCAGACCCCAAACTCCGCTTGATTATGGCATTAATCAAAGGATCAACTGCAAATTCGATGAAAGTGATAAAAGGAATTCAATGGTCAAATAATTTTCGAAGTTTGTCGAACAGGATACTTAGTGACAAATTGATCTATCAATCTAGAATATTTTTAGGATCTCATGAGGTGAAGTTTGTAATGGTAATGCGACCAACTCATGGGAAATAATATTAACTGCTTTGCCTGCACATCAATTTTCCCTAAAATTGCACTTTTTGCAATGTTTCAGAGTAGGCAAGGCAGCTGATATTATTGTTTCTGATTTTGTTACATAAACGTTATAAACTACAGTCTCATAGAATCCTGAAAACGTTCTAGCGAAATTGGCAATACTCTGATTCTTTCCTTACCTCTTTCTTTTCTGAAAACGACGACAGTGATCAGTGTATCAACTCACTGTATTTAAGTCCGATGGAGAAACTTCTGCGAAATCGAGCAAGAAAAATAAATATAGAATGAAAAGCATATCGAAATATGGTTCACATTCCGAAAATTTCTTATTGATAGCTTACTATTGAAAAGTCAATCATGTCAATGAATATACATTTATTTAATCGGTGTGTCATTTACTTAGAGTAGGTCTACCAGATGCCATCAAGAAAATCTGGCCCACTGAAACAAGGAATGATATTATTTTTCTTCCATTTGTTTTTGTATACATTACTGCAGATAGTGCCAACCAAAGAACTGATAAGAAATCTTCTGAATTTGAAATAAGATTTGTACAAATTGTAGAGAATTTGTCGAAAAATTTAGTTTCCTTTCTTGATTTATTATTAAATAGAAAATTGAAAATTTGGAGCTATAAAAACTTATTATTCAATCATTGCTACACTACTTCATCCTGTTATTTTACGATTTGTTTTGTTAAAAAACAATAATAGTCGGTGTGATAAATTTCCGAAATATTAGAGTAAAAAAAGACTTTCAAAGAGTTTGTTTGAAAACACAAGGGAAGGGACGCCAGCGTAAAAAAATCAAATATAATTTAAATATAGTCCATAATATCTATCTTCGCCATTGAACGCTTATACTTATGACGCAATTAAACTATTTTCTGATATTAAAAATACCCTATTTAATTGTTATATTTTCTTCGTAAACTAATTTTTTCGGTACTTATAATTAATTAAAAAGAACGTTTGATCGAGTTACGAACGAAAGACAAATGACGATGAAGATATTAAGCCATGCGTGAGCAAAACAAAAACACGATCGGAGAGGATGAATTTTTCCAACAGAATTTTAATGGATATAAATGACACAAATAAATTCTAATTTTACTCTAAACGCCTATAGAAAAAGATTATTAAATGATATTCACCTTTTTTATCACATCACATCAGTTTTCATACCTCCAAATATAAATCTACAAAAGAAAGAATTATCCCGCTAGAATATCTCTCGATGGGAACGATTGTCGGTTTTTTATGCGCGACATCACTTCGAACACGATCGTATCTGTTTTACGCGGCATTTACAAAAATGCAAATTTTGTTAAGGACCTGAAATTAATTTGCGATAATAACAGCTCAGAAGAAACAAAACGATATAATTACCTCATTTGTAAGACGATTGTCAATATGAATTGACTTTCACAGGATATTTAACAACAATATTCAAATATCAACGACTTGAAGTTGGAATCGAGATTGAATTTCAACGTGAGAAAAAAACACGACCCGATGTATGTATTTTTCGAACGAAGTTTGGAATCGAGTTCTTTTTAATATTATGATATAAATGACACATGTAGATTTGACTTCAACTACACTAATACAGAATATCAATATTATTTTTCATTCGTACCATGTTTCGTTCCGCAAAAAAAGAACTTCTACTTCGGAAATATAATTATCCTTTAATCCTTTAATCCTTTATTACTGCTACGTCTCTTTATAATATAACTGATAAGTGACTGTCTATTTTTCTACCCAGCATGCCCTCAGAGCATATAATTCACAGTACGTGAAGTTTGACGATGCAAATTATTTGATATGATACTTATGCACATTCACGGATGAATGATACTTACTATACATACTGCGACGATAATATTGGGTTACGGGTAATCACTATCGGGCTCTTCGGCGTTTCTCTAATGAACTAATAATATATGTTGGGCGCCAGATGCACTTGCATCAACAAATAAGAATAATAACAAATATATTAGAGAATGATCGCAGGAAATGCTGGCTAGCTCAGAATAAATTCAACTGAAGAATAATAAGTAGAGGGGCTGGGTCAAGTGATGTATTACAGTCAACAATTCGAATTCGAGTTTATTTAACAAGAGATTCGAGATGGTAATTACTTGCTTTCATTAACAATCGATATAACAAAAGAAAGGCAACACAAAATAATCCCGGGGAATATTCTCAGTTACGGGAGAATACTCGAGAGCAAGCAAAATTCATATATCGTTCAACAGAGAAATATATTACCAAAAAGGGGATATTAGACAGACCTTAACTGACGAATCACAGTGATCGTACTACCACGCGTATAATATAACGCATAAGAGTCATAAGATAAGTTATAACAAAAATTCCTAATAATATAACAATAACAAAATATAAATAACAAATGCTGACTTCTACGCTCGCTAGCTCCAGGGGAACTCGGTGGACAGATCAATCATCGACAAATAATATAATAGAAGAAAATAGAAACCAATATAACCAGAGATAATAGCATCCAACATAACCTGAACCTAGAGTTCAATAGAATATAATACATCGCATGCTCAAACCAGTGTAATGTTCGAAATTCTACTCGAAACGCAATTCATAGAGTAATAGAGATAATAAAATCAGAAGGGATTGCATGCGGTGCTAAGACTTGCCAAGATAATCAGAGCCCACAACAGAATCAACAGTTACGATCAAGTTCGAGAATCCGTTGTTATTACTCACAACATAATACCCTAAAATGTAATACCGTCGGGTATCACATCCTAAAACTGAGATGAGTCACAGGACTACCATCTCTTACCATATAATATTCTAAAACGGGAACGAGTCACAAGACTACCGTCTTGTAATACAAAATACCATAGACTATAAAACATAAGAACTAAAATAACTAACGGGATTCAAGAACAAACTCGTAGCTTCACATAGAATAGGAAGATCTTAACTTAATTAATAGAACTGGCACAATCGGCTCAAATAACAATTTTTGATTTTATTTCAACGAAAACTCGGTACGGTATCGGTAGAACGGTATTGGACGATATTTTCCGCTGAGGCTATAATCGGGACGACGATAGGCGTAGAAGTAGGTCGAGTCCTGGGGGACTCCTAGTTTTATAGGCTCGGTACGCTAGCTCGTTGCAAGAACGTCGAGACGTTCGTCGTTCCGCGATCGTCTCTTCGAATCGGAGCTCCCGATTGGCGCGTGGCGCCGTTGGCCTGGTTCGTCGTCGCTCACGCTCATTGGGTTGTCCGGCGTCGCTGTAACTCGGCGGGACATTTTAAATTACACATCACACCTGATATCTCCCCTCGCCTACCCTCAGTATTCGTCTCGGGACCCCTCGTAGACATCGTCTGGCGAAATGCACTCTGGGCTGCGTTGCTATTAAACCATACTGACCAGGCAGAGGATCTGGCAGAATTCTGAGGTCTCAATACCCGGATCTACCTCACGAGTTCTCCATAAGTGACGTGGGAGGATTACAGACAGTCCTGCCTCACGCGGTTGCAGTTCTTCTACCGTGACCTTTCAGGGGTAACGACTGTAGCGGGACGAAGACGAGACAGTCAGTGAATTAGTCTAGTTCGACACCAGGTTGATAAGTCGCTGACAACGGGAAGCCTGTACGTGGTACTTTTGTGTTTTCGCACAGCTTTATTCAACCGTACGTCAGGGCATCCAGAAGAAGTTGACGGTAGTGGTTCAGCTCCTGGCTGAGTAGTCGGTAAAGAAATGGGAGGTGTCGCGTCAGAGATGCGCCCTTATTCATCCGCTCCTGCGGCATCCACAACTGTTCGTAGGGAGAGTGAGCAATATCGGTAGACGGCGCTGGACTTATCGTGAGCGTGCCTGCTAGCTATACCGGCCTTGGAGTACGTCGTGCGCTCAGGTGACGTCGATTTCCATCGTTGTCCTGGCGCGTTCTTCGCTCTCCGAGATGGTTTCACATGCTTCATATGATCTGAAACTTGAACGAAATCTTACATAGAATTACTGGTTGAGCCTAAGATTAACCTGAGATCTGTCGCTTGCTTCCCCCTGAGCTGATCGTCATCCTAGATGTCGTGTTTTATGCCCACGGTGACGAGTTGCAAAATGCAACGTCACAAGGTAGACTACTTAGTTTTTCAGCAATGTCACTTAAGAGCGTTGCATAGTGAGCTCGCGCGGGAACTCTGGCTTCCCGCGCGACTGGAGCCAGGCGGCGGAGGAGAAAAGTGGGCGAGACTTAAGTCAATGCTCCTTGCGCGCCAAGGCCCCCTACTCTGTAGCGACTAGGCCACCAGCAGGCCGTTTAAAGTTTCGTGTTCTGAAGTCATGCGGACAATGTAGCCACAGGCCCCAGAGTTTTACGTGGATTGACGAGATTGAGATGCACGTATTGAGCGGAGGTTGGCACGTGTATGTATTCTTATTTGTTTTGGCGAATCATTAATAAATTACTCACATAATATAATCACATTATGTGCCAAAAAATTGTCTGTCCATTCGAAATTTTTTGGAGAAATTGTATTGTTTATAACGTCATCAACAGAAGCACTTTAAAGATTCTAGTTCGTTTGAAAAAATGCTTTCTCATCCAAAAATTTCATTTCCTAAGTCAACAGAGAACTCCAAAATAAGTTTAGCTCTTTTCGTGCATTTTACAAAGTCACATCACGAAACATGCCGCAAAAAATGATGATAAACGAATTAGATAGAATAGCTCATTCATATGTTTTGTCATAACATTCCACTGAATGACAGCATTCTGGGAATGGGCAATTTTTCAGACAGATTTAAGTGGGGCGTTATTGCGTTAGCTGATTGCATAACGTGTTAGTATGTTTGTTGTACCACTGACAATATTGGTGGGTGATCATTTTTACGGAACTTACGCGATACAGGCATCGGCTGATTCACGACACACTAATTGTGATGTCATCAACCACCCAGGTCTCACCACGTGGAGGTCACTGCAATAAAAAGACCTACCCTATCCCGTCCTAACCCCTAACCATGCCGGGCAAAATTTTCAATATAGCATTAGAAAGTAAGTGAAAAATTAGCAGGTAACAGAAGCCGAGACATGCAGCAGTATACGTTTCGAAGTTATGAATTACATATATCTGAGAACCAGCGAAACCTATACCACAGAATATAATCGAAAATATAGTGATACGTGAATGAATCCAAGGATTTGATCACGTATTATTTTTTTTCTATTGTAAAACGTATGATTGAAAAGAAATAATGATTACATGAACTGAATCAATTTGAAAAATACGTTATGTTGATGAATATCGAATTAGAAAAATGACATGAACCACCCCGTGGCTATGCAATATTTAGGATCAGCTGGAACACGAAAATAAAAATTTTGTTTATCCATTATTATTGGATTTCCAACTGAAATTCGATGAAACTATAAATCACTCGATGAAATTCGTTATCCATTATTACTTCTATGAAATAACAAGTAATTCATTTGCATCGAAAACATTTCAATCAATCTAAGTAGAATTGATCACTTGTGGGATTCCAAAGAAACATTTATTACACCTTATTCGGAAAATAAAGGCCCGTCTGATCATTGAAATACGTGTACGACCTCTTTTTTATGGATTAAACAGAACCGGATTGGTCAGATTCAACAAATTTTCGTTCGTAGTGCAGATGCGCCTAAACAGTCGGGGTCAGGTCACAGGTTTGATAGCGCTGATTGCAAGTTCTATTTCGAATCGTGAATCATATCTGAGTGCGTCGATCAATAATTAGTTCAGTATTGAAAACCATCAGAATTACCATTGCTTTGCGCCTTCTACAGTCCAAAATATACCTTGAGTTGTGCCGGAATCACACGATCTCGAAGGAAGGGTTCGTGAGATGTCGAATAAACAGCTGACTGGCCGTGGATTATTGCAACTTTGTAAGACACCATTCTAATAGCACGTTATGCTTCCGATGCATTGGTATGTGAATCGCGTGTTAACCTTGATAAACACAGTCTCAAACATTAATACCAAATTCAACAAATTCTCAAAAATTATTACCAAATAGTCACTCTTAGATCAATGTAAGGCAAAAGTCATCGTACTAGACGGAAGATTCTACAGGATTAGTATAAGAATTGATTAACGAAGCACACATTAAACAGTAGATCACAAATGATAATTTTAAAAAATTGATAAGAAGAAAGAAATCATTTCAATGACCAAATAATTAATAAAAGCATGCACGTTAGATATCGGGTACAAGTTCAGAGCAATCAAATATCACACGTAACAGCCGAATTTGTACCACCTTTGCTCTTTTTTTTCGTGTTTTTTACCTCCTGTCTCGTTCTACCCATGGTGAATAAATACGAAAAGACTTTTCCAAAACTCTGTGATCTGATCAGACTGGTGCAAAGAAATTAGAAACAGCGCAAGGCCCGTTTGTCAGATCACGCGTTTACTTTAGAACATCTGCTAGAGCCGTTAGATTCTGGTGTTTAGTGCTTCGGCTCATGCAAGTTTTCTCGCAGGCCTTACGTACGATTTTTTTGGGGTTGGTCTTAAATGGAAGGTGAAGGATGCATCTGTGCTTTGTATTTTTCCGAATTTCGAAGAAAGAATTAGTTTCCATTCTATCGCTAGGGGAATTATACCTACGTTCAGAGCCGACGTGCAAAATTAAATTTCAAAATTCAGAAAAATACAAAGCACAGATCACTCCTTTATCTTCAAATTGATCTAAAAAGAACATCGATACCTTCATAAATGACAGAGAAAACTTGCATCCCGTGAACGTCTGCAAGCGCTAGCTGCGCCGGGGATAGGCAACGTCCTCAAGACATTGTTTTGTCGAGTGATCAACGTCATTAATTCCAAATTAGTATTATTAGATTGATTCAAAGCTTCGACCAATTTTACGGATGAAGTTGAATCCATGATGAAAGGGTCAGAATGGCTAGTATCTGCAGGATTAAGTTTAGGACTGCGAGATCCTTGGCTTAGGCTAATTTTGCAGCAAGGACTGATACTCTTGTAACGTAAGTAGGCAGATCCGCAGCCTGGATGAAACTCACGGCCACATTCAGTACAGGTTGTCCAGGTCCCAGATATAACCCGACGACACCTGGAGCATTCACGCGTCATACGAGGCTCCAATATCCTAAGTCGAGATGAGACGATCGAAGTAGAGCAATAAGTAAGCAAAGCGGTCAGGAACATGCCCCGCCTGGTTGTTGACAGTCCCAGGCAAGCCAAGCTGAGTCCATGTAGTAGTAGTAAGCGTCCATAGCGCAGGCGTAGAAACCACGTGACAAGCCACCAAGAATGTAAAATCTCAGGAGACGTTATGATTAGTCCAATTATGATGAAAATGGTCCCAAAATCAATCCAGGTGAGCATCAAAATTGGCTCAAGTGAAAATAAGTAGATAGCTTACTTAAATCTGCAATACAAAAAGGCCCGAAGTCAGTTTCCGGCAGCAGAGAGGCTCGAAAAATATAAGAGCGACAAGAAGCGTGACAGTTAGTACTCACCGAGAGGAGAGATTAGATTAGATTAGATTAGATTTTTATTGAACATGCCCATAGCAATGTTGGGCATGCGCACCTGGAATACAGTATATTACAATATCGTATACTGCACAACAGGCACGCCAGTAAGCACATACAGAGGAAAATAAAATAAATAAAAACAAGAAAGCTTAGAGTGATAGAGATAGTAGATGATAGTAAACTTAAAGTAGGATTAAAGTAGTGGTAGGCTAAGAGTACCAGAGTAACAGAGCTTAACTAGACAGGAGCGACGTAAAAGAAAAAAGAAAAGTCAGGAGACGCCTAGGAGCTGCCACTCTCTAGCTGGAACAAGTGCCTATAAAGACCAGCCTTGAAGGCAGGCAACGTGCGAGCAGCCTTGAGCTCCGGGGGGAGCGAGTCCCACAGGCGAACCCCAAGGATCGCGAAGGAGTTCCTAAACGCCTCCGTATTAGCATACTGCAATAGATATTCGCCGCGTACGAGCCGAGCCGAGCCGTGTGCAACCGGTGGACGATCGCGAATTAGTTCACGCAAATACGCAGGGCGGCCAGAGCGCACTGTGATGAAGAAGAGGGATAGTAGGAAGTAGTGCCTCCTATCCCTAACTGAGAGCCAGCCTAACTTAAGTCGGTGCGGAGTAATGCGCTCGTCGCGGGCCGCACCGCACACGAAGCGGACGCAGGTATTCTGGAGGCGCTGGAGCTTGGTGTTGAGCACACCAGAGAGGCCGTTATAGACTACGCAGCAGTAATCGAGAATGGGAGATAGAAGGGTGACAACTAGGTACTTGCGCAGAGAGTATGACAGGAGCCGGCGGGAGGCAGAGAGTTGGCGTAGAGCAAGGTGGAGGCGATTAGAGATGGCATCCACCTGCAGTGCCCACGACAGCTTACTGTCTAGGATGACGCCGAGATCGCGAACCGAGTCCACAAACGGTATCACCGAGCCCTCGATCTCCACAGAGGGCAACCCGAGCTGGCCGAGGGAGGTGATGTAGGGAGAGCTGGCGAGTAGGCAGGCGTGCGTCTTAGTGACGTTAAGGCGAAGATGGTTTTCCGCAGACCAGTTACACACCGCCGCTACGTCCTCGTTAACCCTAGCTATAGCAGCAGGAAGGTCACCCATCGCGCACCGGTGATAAATTTGAAGGTCGTCGGCGTAGACGAGGTGTTCAGAATGCCGCAGCGACTCGGAGACGTCATTGACAAAGAGCGTGAATAGAAGCGGGCCCAGAACTGAGCCCTGGGGGACGCCTTGACTAAGAGGAAGCCAGGAGGACATCTCACCCCCAGTGCCGATCACAGCCTGCATGCGGCCCTGCAGATAGCTAGAAATCCATCGCAGGACGTGTTGCGACATGCCTAGATTAGCGAGCTTTGTAAGAAGCAGGGCGTGGGGTATGGTGTCAAACGCCTTGCTGAAATCAAAGAGTACCAAGATTGTCAGCTTACGGCTATCAATGCCACGACGAACATCCTCCATAAGGCGAAGAAGGGCCGATTGCGTGCTATATCCGGGTCGGAAGCCCGACTGCCTTGGATCCAGCAATCCACGCTCCTCGAGAAAGGAGGAGATTTGCATCAGGACGATGCGCTCAAGCAATTTGGACATCATGCAGAGATTGGAGATCGGCCGGATCTGTTGCAAGGAAGTTGGTGATCTAACCTTACCAAGCGGGAGGACGCGCGCGCACTTCCAGCGTTCAGGAAAGGTGGCAGAGGCTAGTGAGTCATTGAGCAGTTGAAGTAGATAGGGAAAGATGATAGGTAATGCTTCGACAATGTTCCTGAGCGAGAGGTCATCAACGCCTCTTGATTGCGAGCGGAAATGCTTGATCGCTTTCATAAGGAAGAGCGGAGAAATGTCACTGAAGTAAAAAAGCGAGTCATCGTAGACAGGCGGAGGCAAGCCAGCAAAGAAGTCGGAGACCTCCGCAGAGGAGGCAGGCCTCTGAGAGATAGCCGCAAGATGATTGTTAATGTCATCCACCGAAAAGTCCCCATAGTCGTTACGAGGACTATGCGCAATGCCTAATGTTCTCAGCTCCTTCCAGAGCGCCCGCGGGTCTTCTATGCCAGAGAGGCGGTTCGCATAGTAGTTCGCGCGCACGGCAGAGACCTTTTGGTGATGGTCATCCCTAGCATCGCGGTAACGCTGTAGGGCAACGCGAGTGCGTGAGCGCTTGAAGGTTCGGTAAAGCGCATCCCTGGAGCGACGGGAGGCTACAAGATTGGCTGTAACCCACGGTTGTTGTTGCACAGGGTTGTGACGGCGGATGGTATACGGCGCTTGGCTATCTAGGGACCGCGTTAGGTTTGTCTCGAGTACCGTGAGCAATTGGTCTACGGAGGCTGCCGCCTCGAATGCCGTCCAGTCGGCCGCAGAGAGATCTTGACGGTAGGAGTCCGGAGTGAAGTTGCGATAGTCGCGGGCCCTAAAGCTTCTAGGTGCCGACAATGCGGGCACACGAACTTCAACAGTGATTAGATCATGACCCGCTATGAACGGCGACGAGGACTGATGGAAGGTACTCAGAAGATTCTGATCACTGAGGATACAGAGGTCGAGAAGCGAGTCCGAGGTCAGAGTGTGATAGGTGGGTGCAAAGGGCACCATGAAGTGAGCACGTGAGGAACAGAACTCGCGGACGTTTTCGGATTCATAGGTACTATTCAGTTGATTTGCGTTGAAGTCGCCGAGGGTGACGCTGACGTCATAGTCGAGGCAGCATCTGTCGTAGTCATTCGCAAAGGAGGCAAGATTGGCGGCCTTAGGAGGGCGATATACAACCGACACCATGAAGGCTCTGCCGGAGGGCGGCTTAACCTCAATGATGAGGTATTCCGGATCGCGCGTATAGCGAGCAGGTGAAGCTGCCAGGATCTTGGCACGGTAGGCGTCAAGAAGGTACAGTGCTACACCGCCCCCAATTTTACCAACACGATCATTGCGTACGATGTAGTATCCAGGGAGAGAGACGGAGGCATCAGTGATCTGGGAGTGCAGCCACGTTTCACTTACTGCAATGACGTTTACACGAGATACGGCAAAGTGAAAGCGCAAGAGATCCAGGTGGGCGCGAAGGGAGTTGGCGTTGAGATGGCTAAGAGTGAGAGGGCCAGCGCTGGTACGGGCACCAGGAGCCGTCCCGACTCGTCCACGATGGTACGGGCGCGGCGGAACAGTGGCAGGAGAGCAACGGCGTCAATCGGAGCTAGAGAGCGGCAAATCGTCGAAGGAGTTGATTCGCTTGATAGGGGCACCCTCGTCCCTCCTGATGAGGATGACCCCATCACGGTGCCAAACAAACTTATAGCCCTTGGCTTTGGCTTCCGTTTTGACCGCTAAGAGGAGCTTATGGAGGGCGGAGGGAATGGCCTCATTGATGCTGATGGTCGAGGGAGAACCAGCCGGCGGCGTAGCGAGGTCAGAGGTGCGCAGAAGGCCCTTCGTTTTCTTCGCTGCAATTAGGCGAGCAGAGATCTCCCGAGAGCGCAGTTTGGCGATGATTGGCAAGGGTGTGTCCTTGCGCGCTTTGGACCGAGGAATTAGAAATCGCGCCGAGACAACGTCGACTTCAGCCAGTGTACAGCCGACCGCAGCCGCCACCATCCGAACCAGACTATGCGAGGGACCAGCTGCAGCGCACGGGACCCCCGATATGATGACTTCAGCCTCATGCACTAAGGCTGTGGTACGCCTAAGTTCTACCCTTGCTGCGGTCTGTGTGACACGAAGCGCATCCAGCTCAAGACGCATGGTGTCGAGGTCCGAGCGTAGGGCAAGATTTTGCTGCTCGAGTTCCGCGATGCGGTTGGTGTTGGCATCTATTTGATGCTGCATGAGAGGTGGGCCATCCAACTTCTCGGCCAGATCGTCAAACCGAGCGTTAAGGTGGCGTAGAACATCACCCGGCGTTACAGTATCCAATCGCGCCGTTACAGTATCTAATCTATCGTGGGCACTTAGTCCCAGTGACGACGATGTATCTGAGGAGAGTGCTGGCGGGGGACGTAGCGGCGCCAAGAGCGCCGAACGCGATGCCGAGGGCAGGTTCGGGATTGTACCTTGAGGAAGATACTGAAAGGGAGTACCCGGGCAACAGACCTTCTTCTTAATACAGCTGGGGTGGCAGTACGTCAGGCAATTTTCGCAGTGCACAGCATCAGTGGCTACTAGTTTGGTACATACAGAGCATTTACGGACGGGCTGCTGAGAGGACGACATGACGTCAGAGTAGAGAGAGACGATGGTAATTTACCGACGGGAGGTAAGAGCCTCAGCAGTAAGTCAGGTGTCAGGTGGCGCAACACACAAATCGTAGACGCAGATCAGTCGACGAGGGGCGCAGGCGCGGGGATCCAGACGTCAAAGCAGAGTCGATGGACGTGCCGATACCAGATCGATGGGTCGAAGTTGTCAGGCAGTTTTAGAGGTTAGGGTGCCGAAGAGAACCACGGTTTTCCCTAGAAATGTCAGGCATAGAAAGCAGGAGAGGCCAAGCAGCAAACCACGCAGGTGGCTTGCAATGTGTCGCATGCAAGAGAGTCTGCAAAAAGAGGCCCGAAGGCAGAGAGCGGCAGTAAAAGGCCAGAAAAGGTAGAGCTGATGTAGTTAGCGTGCAGCAGTACTCACCGATGAGAGAGAGAGAGAGAGAGAGAGAGAGAGAGAGTAGAGTGGAGTAGAGAAGATTTATTAGACCATGGAGCTATAGCCCCCTAAGGCCAAAAACAGCAAAAATACAGAACACAGTATAATCAAGTAAGAGCAAAACAAAAAGAAAAAAGCAGAAAACAGACCCAGATACATCATATACAAGAAAAAATACAAAATAATGAATAAAGGGAATTATGACTATGATATATAGAATTTTTAATTTTATTATTATTACTATTATTACTATGATGCGGACGGACCCCCCATGCCCCCCTCCTGAGACAGCAAGAAATTAAAGCAACGCCTGCGAAAAATCGGTAAAGACGTTGACGTGGTTACAGCAGGCGGCAAAGAGTTCCAGAAACGAATACCAGTGACAAAGAAAGACTTTTCATAGGAAACAGTGCGAACAAGAGGAGGAAGCAGGGTGTCCGTACGCGAGACATCCCGACGCGAAGCAATGTTCGGCCTGAGTCTGAGCTGATCAGCAAACAGACCAGAGACTCCTAAGCAGAGCGCCTTATAAAAAATACATGCAACAAGAAAACGCCGACGGTTGCAGGGCATTAGCCACCCAAGTCTGCGCCTATGGTGCGAGATGTGCACCGTTCTAGGAAGGCGCAACAGAAAGCGTACACAGTTATTTACTGATACTAAAAGCTTTTTCTCAAGCCCATCAGATAGATTCGTGAGCACCGGCGCACAATAGTCAAAAATTGGAAAGACCAAGGCAACAATAAGACGACGTTTGAGTACCACATTGAGACTAGAGGTAGCCATACGAAGACGATAGAGCACCCCCGCGGCTTTACCACACATCATGGCTACATGCACAGTCCACATCAAGGTTGAATCAAGGGTAACTCCGAGATAACGAAAGGAGGACACGAAATCAATGGGCGTGCCGCGTAGGAACAGCCCAGGAAGTTCAGATGAACTGATGGTGTTAACATAACGCGCACTCCCCACTATCATTGCCTTGGTCTTACCAATGTTCAACTGCAAGCTATTATCAACACACCAGGATGTCACAGCGCTGATATCATCATTCACAAGCGCCAAAGCATCCACGATATTTTCAGGAAGACATTTAAAATAGATAACTAAATCATCTGCATATAATAAATAAGAACAACTCCGTAGGCACAATGGCAAATCATTAATAAACAGGCTAAAGAGCAGAGGACCCAGAACGCTACCCTGCGGCACACCCGAGTAGGTAGAAAGCCACCCAGACAACTCGCCAGCAGAATCCCGGACCGCTTGCACGCGCCCATCAAGGTAGGAATGGAACCATTTCAGAACAGTTTCCGAAAGACCAAAAGTCTGAAGCTTTGCAATGAGTAGCCTGTGATCAACGGAGTCAAATGCTTTCGACAGATCGAGAAAAACTGCAATGGTAACCATGCGATCATCAATTGCGAGACGAAAGTCATCAACCAAGCGCAGCACAGCGGTCTGAGTCCCCGTGCCCTCCCTAAAACCAGTTTGTCGCGTATCAAGAAGGTTATTTGCTGTAAGGTAGCGCATTATTTGGTCAAATACAATACGTTCCAAGAGCTTTGCAGCCACACAGAGCACAGAGATAGGACGGAAATCAGACGGCAAAGAAGGGTTACGCACTTTCGACAGCGGAGTGACGAACGAGTACTTCCAGCCGGTCGGAAAAATGCCATCCTTCAGCGACAAATTAAAGAGCAGCGTGAACACGGGCAGCAGCAACGATTTAAAAGTATTAAACGCAAGAATTGGAATGCCGTCCGGACCACAGGCGTTCGTGGTCACCCTTGCAACAGCAGCCGACACACACACAGAATCAACTCGCGAGAACTGAAACTGATCAGCAACATCTCCCCCCCACGGCATAGAAACTAGATCATAAAAACCCGGCAGAGGCGCGGCAGATGTTGTTGCTGCAAAATGTTCATTCGACCTATCGAGTGAAAAATCCGACGGCAGTCCGCGATTTGGAAACTTAGACAGACCCAGTCTACCGATTTCCCTCCAGAAGGCGCGCGAACCCCCTGTAGCATCAAACCTGGACTGCAGGTAGTTTGATTTGGCGGCACATAGCTGAGCTTTACCCTCTCTCCGGAGCTGGACATAGAGCACATACAGATGCGGCAGCCGCAGTCGCTTAAAAGATCTGTAGCAGGCATCCCTCCGACGCATCCGAGCACGAAGCTCAGGAGACAGCCAAGGCGCTGGTAGACGACTAACTGTCACAGTGCGCGAGGGCACAGATCGTTCAAGCATCTCCTTAACTACGTCGTTGACGATCACCACACGCTGATCCATGGATGCAAGAGTCGAAAGAGATGCTTCATTAAGAGGGGAAATGGCACCCGCTGCAGCATCAAGATCCACAGCATCCCAGTCTAAGTACGAAAAAGTGCGAGCAGCGCGACGCGGAACTTCATACTGAACACTAACATATATTAAATCATGGCCCGACAAAAACGGCTGCGCTGACTGGCCCCACGTTTCAAGGGAAGCTGAACTGCTTACTGCACAGAGATCTAGCCAAGTGTGCGAAGAAGATGTATGATGAGTAGGCTGCAGAGGAACAAGGGACAGGCCATGCAGATCGAAGAAATCCCTCAGGTGACACGCATCATAGGTGGTAGACCGAAGATCCGCATTGAAATCACCGAGAATGCAGGTAAATCTATAGCGCGAAGCCAGAGACGCAAACTCTTCTTCGAAGAGGCGGAGAAAACCGACCTTTGGTGGGCGATATACGACAGCCAGCAGCATTTTCGGCCGAGAAGCAGCCCAGACCTCCACAAAAAGGTATTCAGGAACACCGTCGCGCTCCAGATATTCTGATGAAGCTACCACACGGGCAAATAGACCTTCCCGTACATAAAAGGCAACACCTCCGCCATGCCGCCCTCGCCGATCAACCCGGAGCAAGGTATAATGAGGAAGAGCAACCTGCTGGTCCACAATACGACTGTTCAGCCAGGTTTCCGTTACTGCAACAACGTGGTAAGGGTTGAGATGGCAAAAGTCCCGAATTTCATCTATATGAGCCGGAAGCGATTGCGCATTGAGATGGCAGATGTTAACCGCCGTAGATGTATTCCGGGGCAGCACCGGCCGAATTGTAGAGGCGGCAGAAGGTCATACAGCAAGGTTTTCAAGGTTCGTAGACGGTAGAATTCTGATAGGGCGAGAAGTAGCATCCTTTCTCAGCCACACCGCAGCCTCCGCAATCCAGACAGATTCAGACGACACGCCAGGAAACCGCTTTAAAACCGTCATACGTAACCGATGAAGTTGTACTGGTCATCGGCGATTAATATTCAATGATACACGGCCATACCTGGGGTCAAGAGCACTGGCACATAAGAGTGGCATACCTTTCTTGCCATTAATAATATGGTCACACTTCTCTTTAGAGATCACTTCAAGTAAGATGGCACGAGCCCTACCATCCGAAACCCACCTACTCTTCCCCATACGTTCAACTTTTATGATGTCATCTGCGGCAAGGGCCACAGTTAGAACCTGACCAAGATTCAGGGCAACAGCCTTCAAGTTCTCCTGTTCACCTAGATTTTCAGGCAGACCTGTTATTATTAACTGATTAACCGTATCACGGCACTCTAATTTAAGAAGCATGGCCTCCTGCGAGCTTGAGAGTCCACCCGAGGAAGAAGACGCGCTATTAACTTTTTCCTGCAGGCTGGCAAGCAATTTCTTATTTTCGGCTGACTCGTGAACAACAAGGTCGAGTTCTTTCCTGACCTCAGCAGCTTCCGCTCGAATATTGAGTATATCTTTTTTAAAAATGACATTATCGGCAGCTAGACCATCAACCTTGCCATTCAGATTTTGCATATCAATAACCAGCGTATCAACTTTGTCAGCAGTCGAGTCCATCCTAGCCAGTCTGTCATTTATAGATTTGAGAATAGCCAGGTGGTCAGGGGCCGGTTGACAGACTGGACATACATCCCGCACCGCATTAGACGCTTCCTTCGATGACTGCAGCTGATACCTAGCTTTTAGGCACCAGACGTGGTACGAATGTGCACAGGAAACTCCAGTCGAAGTTCCATCAGACGGCTTGTCTATACCCGAAAAGCAGAGCACACAGATAGGCGTGACAGGCATGTTGAGGCAGAACGGATCAACCCAAACGGATGAAGAAAATGTAGAACGGCTAATCAGCTGTGCGAATAATAAGGTAAATTATCAGTCGGTCAAGGCCAGCACATTTACTGTATATACCAAAATAGAAGACACACACACTAGTGACACTCAGTTGGGGTCTGGCCACAACAAACGAAAGCAGACCCTAGAGACGACCAAAGTTCATTACAGAGCAGGCAGAGCAATAGCCGTTACAAGAAAAGTCACAAGACACCAGCACTTAAACGTCAGCTCAGAACAGTATTGATGAGAGAACAAACAGAATAAAAGTATATACTCGAATTAATAAAACGGATCACCAACCACAAAATAAAAGTCCTTTAAAAGCAAAGTAAAAACATATGCCGCCAATGCTGCACCGTTACAGGCTTAACAATATCAGCAAAGTTTGAAAAGAGGAGACCAGCACTCACGGCGCAGCCACCAGAGTCGAGTAAATAGCAAAAAACTAAGCACACAGCCACAACAACTAGGTAAACTACCGTTACATGGATCAAAAACGAAATAGCCCGGGGTTTAGGGACCGTAAATTATTTTTGCGCAAGACAAACCGCACAATAAAACAACTAGAAGGCGAGAGTATAAATCGAGACGCACAGGCTTGCCGCCATTATAGGTAGAGAGAGAGAGAGGGAGAGAGAGAGAGAGAGATGCATTTTATTTCGCCCTGGGACAACAAGTCCCCTAAGGACGCTGGAGCATAGTGAACAGAAAACTGAAAATAGATGAACATATAATAATACAGCAATCAAATAGCTAATATAAATAATAACAATATAAAATCATAACAAAAGTAAAAACACAAACAAAACAAAACAATGATACAGAAATCATGGCAGCGAATAACAAGAGCATATTACAAAGAAATTAAAGAGCAATTTACATAAACATAAAAATAAAGCAAAGAAAGAAATCATAACAGAAATCAAAACCATAAATGTAAAAATAATACAAAAAACATGAGCATCGAATAACAAAAGCATATTACAAAAATTTTAAGAACCAACTTAAATGAAAATCAAAATAAAATAAAGCATAGAAATAATACAAAAAATCTGCGCAAAAGAGAAAAACCTATAATCGTCGGCAAAAGGAAAAAGAAACATTACTCATTGAGAAAAGCCAGCAAACGCATTTTAAACACTGCTAGAGATTTCGCCTGTCGAGCAGAAGGAGGCAGCGAGTTCCACAAGACACAGGCACGAAGAACCACCGAATTTTGAAAAGTGGACGTTCTCGCCTGTGGTACAATGAGAGTTCCCGGGGGAACCCGCGTATCCCTGTGCTGCTCATTATCCGGAGAAGCTGGCGATGCGGGGTCAAGGATATGATGCTGTCGGACATCAGCGGAGCAGATTCGACTAGTCAATCAGCATCCTGATTCCTGCCGTGAGCAGGCAACAAACTAGTGCCAGATCCCCCAGCACTACTAGCAGCAGCACTTGATTTCACCTGCAGACTGGCAAGTTGACTCAGATCCACTGCCGAACGAATGAATATGACCTGCGATGAAGCCTGGCGTTTGACGCAAATCTCCCCATTCCTCGTCCAGACAAAACGATAACCATATTTTTTGGCACAATCTTTGGTTTGCCTCAGGAGATTCGCCGTTGACACTGGTAGGTGCTCGTTGATGAAGATAGGGCGGGCGGTGCGGATGTTCGCCAGCTATACCCAGTTCGTCAGCGTAGATATGTCCCTTGTTTCGCTTAGCAGCCAGAATTTGATTACGGTGACTGGTCGACCGAAGACGGACCAGAATCAAGCGCGGAATATCAGAATCGCGGGTACTTCTAATACGCACAGCCTCGCAAACATCAGATGGAGTAACATCAACTGGAAGAAGGGCAGCAGTTGAGCGCACCAAAGTGCTCAAGTCTTCAGAGGCGATCTCAGGAATTCCAGCGAGAATCAAATTGCAACTTAACGTTCCACACTCGCCACCTTGGTATTAAGCTCCACGAAATCAGAACAAAGCTGTTCAATACGGACCGTCTGGGCATCGCACGTACCCTCCAATTCCGCTACCCGGACTTTGAGTGCCACATTCTCCGCAGAAAGTGCATCAGTCTTTGCACGAAACTCAGCTGAGTACTTAGCAGTGGAACGAGACAATTCGTCGAGTTTACCAGAAATTTCATCCACTCTGGTTGGTAACCTAAGAAGACCATCGATCTTCTTATCCAAACTCGCAGCGTGTTTGCTCTGCCGTTCAATTGCCGCCAAAATAGCTTCAAGGGATGGTTCACGTGAAGACGACGACCGCTGGCTGGAAACAGACGCCTCAGACACTTGGGATGCAGGACCAGCGGAGGCGGCAAGCGCAGTACCACAACAGAGTTTGCATATCGCTACCAGCCTGCCATTATTAGAGACCTTAGTGTACTGCGCACAGCTAGGATGATAATTCTCACTACAGAGGGGGCAAACAGAAGGATTTTTCACATCCTTTTTACAGCCTTTGCAAATCTTAGTAGCCTGCAACAAACAAGAGAGAGAGAGAGAGAGAGAGAGAGAGAGAGAGAGAGAGAGAGAGAGAGAGAGAGAGAGAGAGAGAGAGAGAGAGAGAGAGAGAGAGAGAGAGAGAGAGAGAGAGAGAGAGAGAGAGAGAGAGAGATTTATTAGGCGCTCTGGGATAGAGATCTCCTCAAGCGCAGAACATATTTTAAATACAATAGCAGAAGTCATAGTGTATGGACACAGTGGTATCAGTCAGTAATAGCAGGGAAAAAATAAAAATAAACTAAGTGTATAATGATCAATAGTAAACAAACAAAATCAAGTAAAACAGAAAACAAATGAAAAGATTCACAGGCAAGGTAGTTTGATTCAAGTTAAGAGACACATAGAAAAAGGTTGCGGCAGCAGCCGGCTTATAACAAGTACCTCCATTCGGCTAAATGGCATGAGGGAAACTGCAGAAAACCTATGCCAGGTACACATAACGCCAGATAAGTGAAAAATATGAGTATAGGTATAAATCATGGTGGGGGGACAGAAGAGAGCATATGATTGAGTAGCGCTCTCTTGAAGATGCCAGCACTGGAAGAAGTGCGGATTTCCAACGGTAGACTATTCCAAAAGCGGGGAGCAGCAGACATGAAGGAGTTCATGAGTAATTCGGTCCTGCAGGTAGGCACGTGAAGTAGGTCCAGAGGGGTCCTAGTAGTACGACTGGATATAGGTCTTTGTTCCAGATTGACGGACAAGTGAGAAGGTATGCCAGTCTGAATAATATTGTAGACCAGACATCCAAGAAAGTATTGTCGTCTAGCTTCAACCTTGAGCCATTTTAGTATACTGTAGTAAGGCGAGATGCGAGCATCCTTCCTGATGTCAAATATGAATCGTACGCAGGAGTTTAGTGTTCTCTGAAGCTGCAGATTAAGTCCGTCGGTAAGATCCAGATAAATCGTGCAGCAGTAGTCAATGTGCGGGAAGATCAAGGTGGAAATGAGACGCTCCCGCAAGGTACGGGGAAGTAGACCTCGGCAGAGTTTTAGCTGGTACAGTGTTCCGTTAATCTTCTTAGTAACATTCGCCACGTGTGCACTCCAAGACAGAGTGCTGGAGATGGTGACTCCGAGGTGTCGCACCTGATCGGAGTAAGGCACGGGATCTGCACCGACCAGAATGGCTGGTATGATTGAGAAGTCGATGGCCTTGATGTAGCGACGAGTGCCCAGTACCATCGCCTTAGTTTTGGCTCCGTTCAGTAGCAATCCATTGCGTGTGGCCCAGTCAGAGATACTATGCACGTCCTCGTTGATCTTGGCGACGCCCTCAGACAGCTCATGAGGGTAGCAATGATGGTAGATTACCAAGTCATCCACGTAGAGATTCCTGCTGGAGTACCTAAGACAGTCTTTAAGATCTAGCATATACAATGAAAACAGTAATGGGCCGAGGACTGAGCCCTGTGGGACGCCATTGAGGACAGGCCGCCACGAGGTCATAGAACCATCCCCAGGTCTCAAGGCCTGTTTGCGGCAGCAGAGATAGCTGCAGAACCATCGTAGTGCGGTGTTGGAAAACCCAAGCAGCCTGAGCTTGTCGATGAGCAAACCGTGGCGAACACGATCGAAGGCTTTAGAAAAATCAAAGAAAACCATGATAGACACTTTGCGGGTGTCCATTGCGTGTCTCACATCATCGATGACACGGATGAGCGCCGTGTGGGTACTATGCCCCCTTCTATATGCGGACTGATGAGGGTCCAGAAGATTACGTTTCTCGAGAAAGCCCATGACCTGGTCGGCGACAATTCTCTCTAACGATTTAGCTAGTGAACACAGGATGGAAATGGGGCGATAGTCATTGAAGTTCACAGGTGACTTGATTTTAGGGAGAGGACAAACAAGTGCTGATTTCCACAGCTCGGGGAAAGAGCCCAAAGCAAGGGACGAGGAAAAAAGATGGAGAATATGCGGAAGTGTCGAGGGTAGGGCAAGTCTGATAAGAACTGAGGAGAGACCATCGGCACCCAGTGATCCCGATTTCGAATAAAGTAAAGATTTGAGCAAAACATCGAAAGAGATATCTTCGAAGTAGAACTTCGAATCATCATAATTAACCTCACCCAGGAACCAACGCTCCGAAGAAGTGGAAACGGCATCACAATCAACGCCACCAGCACAAGCGAAGTGTGCGTTCAAGTCGTCGGCCGGTACAGCCAGTTGGTGATTCGAAGTACGCGATCGAATAAGTCCAAGACGACGTAGCTCCTTCCAGACCACCCTGTGATCCCTGAGGCATCCCAATTTCTGAAGATCTGCTCTAACCTCACTCTGCACTTTGTTACGCAAATATTTGAACCGATCGTACAACGACGCTGATCTGTGTCTCCGCCATTCTCTGCGAGCTCTGTTGCGCTGGGTCATTAGGAGCTTAATTTCAGGCGTGAGCCAGGGCGCAGGAAACGTACGGGGACGCACTAGGTGAAGGGGGGCAAGACGGTCAAAGCAGTCCAAGACGGCAGAGTTCAAAAACTCCGCTTTTTCATTGATGGATTGTGCAAGATAAAAAGGACTCCAGTCAATCGCATCCAGACTCTGCAGCAATATCAGTTTATCAAATAGGCGAAAATGCCGACAGGTAAAGGCACGGGGCTGTTGACGCTGTACCCTAATATTGAAAGAGATGAAAATTAAGTCATGCGCGGATAGAAATGGGACATCATGCTGACCATGATCAATCACTTTGAGAGGATCATCCACTATACAGAGGTCCAGCCACGTAGCCGAATCACGAAGAATATGTGTGGGCTGATAAGGAACTAGAGAAAAATTAGACGATTCAACAAAGCCCTGCAAATGATTTCTATCGAAGGTGTTACTGTTCATGTCCGTATTGAAATCTCCCATGATAACAAGATTGGAATAAGATGGATAATAGTCTTGGAGACGGCTCATGAATTCATCTAGGTGACCTATGTGTGGTGGACGGTAGGCGGAAGCTAGCAGTAGCTTCGATGAGCTTACCGGCGATATTTCCACGAGGATGTACTCAGGTTTATGCGAGTATGTGCCACCAGAAGATTCCAGGACACAAGCTTGAAGTGAGTTATGGATGAAGATGCCTACGCCGCCGCCGCCACGCCCAATTCTGTCGCATCGGAAAAGTTGATAGCCAGGAAGTTGGACGAAGTCGTCCGAGACAGCCGGTTTCAGCCAGGTTTCAGACATGCAAATAACATGGTAGTCAGAGTTATTAAAGAAGACCCGAAATTCATCCAAATGGGCAACGAGAGACTGACAATTTACATGACATATGTTGAGCTTGTCATGCGTATCCGACGTGTTACTATCCATAATTGATATTACGTACCTTCTCTGTTAGACGCCTACTAAGTATAGAACACTTTTTGCCGTCCAGGGCAGAGTGCGACGTATCTTGCACCTTAGCTGCTTTACAGTTGAAGCAGCAAGGCGCATCACCTCTCTTCGGACAGTCCTTCAACTCATGCGACCCCGAGCAGTGACCACAGCGAGAGGCACTTTTACAATCCTTAGCCAAGTGACCAAATGAAAGACATTTGAAACATTGCCGGACCACAACGTGATCGTCGAAACGACAGGCAGAAAATCTAAGATAGATGCGAGAATTAGAAGTATCTCGCAGACTTTTTCGCACATGGGGAGGCACCTCAACGACACAACTTGTGCGAGTCCGACCTTCTTTTACAGGAAAGCGATAAATGACTTTGACTTCAGGATTATCAACACCGCCCAGATTCAGTGCCACAAAGTCAGACCTAATCTCATCCTTGCTCATGTCCGATGGAACTCCATAGACCACCAAGCGAGGGTTCAATTTGGGGTCATCCCTGACCTCCAGACCAGCCTCAGCAAGTGCCGGGAGAGCGCGTACCCGATCCACATTGACAGCGCTAGCCTCAATACGAACAGCGTTATTCCAGGCCCCGGAGACACGTTCAACCTTCATCGCAAGCAATGCGGGATTCACTGCCTTGAACAAGGCATTTTTCGTGGCGACAGATGAGGAGAAGTTATTTCCAGCAGCGGCCGTAGGAGCTATAACAAAACTAGTGGTCTTGGGTACCTCGACTGTAGGCCCTCTGGGAACGCGAATTTTAGAAGACGCCCGATTAGCAACAGCAGCATATGATGCAGGATTATTCGAGCCAGCGGTGGCCGTGATGGTCTCCTTGATACCGTCACTACAGGCCTCCTTCGCGCTAGCAGTGCACACCCGAAGGACCTCAGAACAAGATTCATTGACGGCTTTGAAACACGCGCGCGAGCTGTCAGTCTTTCCCAAGAGTCGAGAATAGGTTATGGCCAAGGAATTGAATGCGGCTTGATAGCTAAGAAAAACTTCTTGCAGTGCCGTCTTTTTATCTACAGCCTCACGCGAGGATCGGACATATTTTAAGAATTGATTGTCGAGATCAGACAATTTGGCTCTTGTAGCATCCAAATTGTATTCGGCTGATGTGACAAATGACAGGCGGCTTGGAAGAGACATAGGCAGAGCGCCGGCTTCCTCGTCGTCAGACATGGTAGAAGCATATACAACACAAGCAGAGTATGATAATGTGTGAGTACGTAGAGGACGAAAACGATAATAGAGTTAGTCGCGCGCATCCGTGCTGCGCACGGAGACAGACGCGAGAAGAACAGCGAAGCAATTAAGAGCCGTTAGATAACTTAGAAAATACGAAATAAATAACCGACCAGCAAAGAAAAACGCCTACCGTGATATTCTGCAACGAAGAGTGCAACTCACCCACCACTGGACCACGGTCAGAGGAATTCAGCCAGCAGTGATCCAGTGTAAAACAAGAAAATACAGAGAGCGACTGATAACGTGACTGACTCCTCGAGAGAGAGAGAGAGAGAGAGAGAGAGCGAGAGAGAGAGAGAGAGAGAGAGAGAGAGAGATTAGATTAGATTAGATTAGATTTGGTTTATTATGCCGCGGCCTAACAATGGGCCTAAAAGCAAACTGGCAATATACAAGCAAAAAATAAAAATAAACAATGATTAGTACAAAGCCACAATGCTACAATAAAAAATAAACTACTAAGCATGGAAAAAAAAATCATAAGAGTCCAGAATGAAATAGGAGCTAAGATGACGGTGGTAACGAGATGGCGATGAATGTGAAAGCTAAAATTTGTTCCTTTTTTTCTTTTTTTTTTTTTTTTTTTTTTTTTTTTTATATACAATTTAGCCCTAACGAACTTGAAGCTAAATGAGCAGCTACATGACTGCTCGCAATAAGTAACTTCTCACAGGCAGACAATAACCTATGACTGCTGCTAAAAAGTGTTAAAGATTTGTCCAGCACGAGCTAAATATACACAATAATACATAAAAATCAGCAAATGAATAGATGGGGGTGAACAGCGAGTTGATAAATGAAAAGCAGAAGTAAAAATGAAAGTACAGAAAGTAACAATAAAAATAAAAAAATAAAAAAAAAAATGAAAAAAAAAATAAAAAATAATGAAAGTAGAAGTAAAAATAATGCAAAGCAAGGTAGCAGTAATAGTAAAAACAAGACATCAAAAAGATGCCGAAACTCAAGGATCGAATATCAAAAATGGGCGCACTCGACACTCATAACCTAGAATTAGGTAAGCTGACAGCAGAAGCACGCTCGCTCGCCATAAGACGGTGAAAAAGTCGCGCTTTAAAGACTTCCAGGGAAGATGACGCTCGAATGGCCAAGGGCAGACTATCCCAAAAGTAGACGGCAGAAAGCACAAAGGAGTGACGATAGCACGCAGTCCTGTGATTCGGAATAACGAAAGACGACGGATTTTCAGAAGCCGCAAGCCTAGAAGAACGACGCACACTAGGGTCAGGTTCCATGAAGAGCACACGCAAGTACGCAGGAGAAGAAGTGACCAAGATCTGAGAAAGAAAGGCAGCCTGAAAGAGCATGCGCCGATTTAGTACCGACAACCAGTTCAACTTCAAGCGATGAGGTGTGATATGAGCGTCTCTCCGCAGATCAAAAACAAATCGAACTCCACAATTAATTAACCGTTGAAGCTTAACATTCAGGTAGTCAGAAGCATCAGAATAGACCAGGCAGCAGTAGTCCACGTGGGGAAAGATCAATGCATTCACAAGTCACGCTTTCACCTGCGGAGAGAGAACTTCACCATGATATTTAAGCCTATGTAAGGTAGAATAAACTCTTCTCGAAACTTGGGCAACTTGGGCATTCCATGTTAGGTCCGCAGACAATTGCACTCCAAGGTTACGAACAGAGGTAACATAGGGCACAGGCTGACCTCCTATAGTTATCGGAGGAACGTCCAATAGACGCAGCTGCTCAAGATAGGCCGAACTGCCCAGAATGATAGCCTTGGTTTTGGTGACGTTTAATTTTGAACCATTGTCCGCCGCCCAACCTGAGACGGCCTCTGCATCAGCACTAACTTTACTAATAGCCCCAACAATATCACGTGGAGGTGAATGAAAATATATTTGCAAATCATCAGCAAAAATTACATGCTGCGCATGTTTAAGCACATGACCAATATCATTTATGAACAAAAGAAAGAGGAGAGGACCAAGAACAGAGCCCTGAGGAACACCGCAGCGATTAAGTAAGAAGGTTGACAGGTTTCCCCCAAGATCCCGAACTGCCTGCGACCTGCCAGATAGATACGAGTGAAACCACTTGACTACATCAGCCGCGAGGCCATAGCGCAACAGCTTCCTCAACAAGAGCTGATGATTTATACTGTCAAAAGCTTTGGTAAAATCAAACAGGACTAGTACCGTGACACACCTATCATCTATGGCTTTTCTCGTGTCATCCAAAACCTTAAGTAGGGCTGACTGTGTGCTGTGAAATTTCCGGAAACCGGACTGCGCTTGGTCGAAGATGGCGTTTTGCTCCAGGTAAAGTACAAGCTGATTCGCAACCAATCTTTCAAACACCTTCGCAAGATGAGCCAAATTTGCAATAGGCCTGGTATCAGATTCAGAAATAGGCGGATTGGACTTACTAAGTGGGATGACATAGGCTGATTTCCAGATGTTAGGGAATAAGCAGGTCTGAAATGAATAATTAAAAAGATGAGCCAAATGAGGCGCTAATAAAGTTAGATGATCCCTGACATACGACAACTGAATACCATCAGGACTCCGCCCACGCGACCTAGCAAGGAAGGACCTGAGAATTGCAAGGACTTGGGACTCCTGAGCAGGTGAAAACGAAAATCGAGCTTGGACCTGAGCCTGTTCAGTAGAAATTAATTGCAACGACTCAGTCTGCGAACAAGGAGGATGAGCATTAGTAATCGACACGTAGAAGGTGTTAAGTTGATGGGCCTCAAAGTGATGGAGAGTGAAGGCCACCGAACCACTAGAGATAATAAGCCCAAGGCGCCTAAGTTCCGACCAGACACTCGAGGCATCAACGTACATTAACTTAGCGTCGCCATGTTGTACAATCGAAATCTGGACAATTGCGTAATTTGCCGCAGATTCGCCGCAAATTTGCCGTGGAAACAAAAAATTTGCCGTTCCAAGCGATTTGGGAAAAATGGAGGTTGCACTAATTTGAGCAGGAAGTTAGCGCGCACACGTCTGATTAACACACATAAGATATTTGTACGAAATCCACGACTGCTCCATAATTTGCCGCTTTTTTGCCGGAACTGACCTGCTATATCCAAATTCCGAAAAAAAAAAACTTTTGACTCGAAAGGACGGAATTTTGCTGAGTAGAGCAAAAAATTAGCGCAACAAAGTCCGAGTAACGTACAAGGGATATTAATATCAAGTCAAGAATGGGACCATGATTTGCCGCTTTTTTGCCGGAACTGACCTAGCATATGCGAATTCCGAAAAAAAAAACTTTTTACTCGAAAAGACGGAATTTTGCTGAGTGAAACAAAAAATTAGCGCAGCCAAGTCTGAGTAACGTACAAGGGATATTATTAGCAAATTTATAATAGGTCCATAATTTGCCGCTCCTTTGCCGCGTGAGGGATCCGCCGGATTCAGAATTGTGAAAAAAAATTTAATTTGAAGTAAAAAGATTTCATCAATATTTTTTATACCCTGAGTGGCGCGCCGACTTGACGCGGGCGTTTTCCTCTGTAACTTTGATTTGTGCTGAGATATTCACCTGAAACTTTACCTGAAATTTGCCACATCCTCGGAGGAATTTTGCCGCGGGATTCATTTTTCGATCATCTCACGTTGCCCGCAGTGCCGCGGCGCAAAAAAAGAGCCGAATGATTTTCTTTAACTCAGGTGGCACGCCGATTTGACGACAACGTTTCACTCTGTAACTCTGATCTGTACTGAGATATTCACCTGAAACTTTGCCTGAAATTTGCCGCATCCCGACAGGTATTTTGCCGCGGCATTCATTTTTCGATCATCTCACGTTGCCCGCAGTGCCGCGGCGCAAAAAAAGAGCCGAATGATTTTCTTTAACTCAGGTGGCACGCCGATTTGACGACAACGTTTCACTCTGTAACTCTGATCTGTACTGAGATATTCACCTGAAACATTGCCTGAAATTTGCCGCATCCTGACAGCTATTTTGCCGCGGCATTCATTTTTCGATCATCTCACGTGGCCCGCAGTGCCGCGGCGCAAAAAAAGAGCCGAATGATTTTTTTTAACTCAGGTGGCACGCCGATTTGACGACGACGTTTCACTCTGTAACTCTGATCTGTACTGAGATACTCACCTGAAACTTTGCCTGAAATTTGCCGCATCCTGACAGGTATTTTGACGCGGGATTCATTTTTGCATCGAGAACTGAATAATTTTTTCACCCCGAGTGGCACGCTGAGTTGTAGCGGACGTTTCCCTCTGGAACTTTGAGAGGTTACATCACGAGTGAGTTTCCACAGGACCATTTCGGGGGCATCATTCGAATCAGTAAAAAGAACAACTATTTTCAGTAAAATTTTACAAAATCGTTTCCGTAATCACGAATTTGTCACTAATATTAGCTATACGTGAGTCACTTGTATCCATACAAAATAATGAGGCACACAGATAGAAGGTTTGCAGCATATGATAGCCCCGCAGAAATTTCACGCATTGAAATAATGGTCTGCTTTATCTTTATTGGGTACTGTTTTTATTTGTCTCGAATGTAAATTAGTAGCTTTGGTTTAATCTTTTGCTTATCGCTAAAATGTTTTGGTTTGGGGTGTACATCATTATATTGGATCCACTGGTTTCCAGGTCGCAAGCAAATGGCCGTATAGTGGCCAATCGTCCTCCTATTCGAGGATGCCTCTGGGCCTGTGTACTCTGCTATTCCAATTGGCTTGTACGTATGGTTTGCGTCAATGTCATTGAAGGATTTGGGGATTTTCGTTATTTCAATGAACGGATTTTGTACCTTCGCTGTCTCATCATATTTTTCGGTCAACGCATATATTTCGAAAGTGATGATCATTCCTGCAAAAGATATAGGCCCGTATCTAGCAGTCGCCTTTCACTGAAGGTCACTTTCAGCCATAAGATTCGAGACGCCTTTTGAAAACGCAATTCGTAATTTCGCCTAAACGACATAAGCAATTGTTATCAAACTTTAGGGAGCTGTAACCAATTATTTCGCCAGAATTTTTTTTATTTCAAATTAAGTAACTACTTGAAAAATCTCCAATTCATCACCTGATAAGTGAGAAAAAAAATTCAATTTTGGAAAAGTGTAATACCGATGCACTTTCTGCCAAAAATTTGTCGTTTTCCGAAGTTTCATGCAAATCAATTACATCATTTTGGAGAAATTACAAATCGCGTTTGAGACAGCACAAAAGCGACTTGAAAGTGGCGGTCAGCTCGCCAGACAATTTCGCACAAAATAAATTTTGTGCTATGATCTATCTCAAAGGTTTACATTCACCAGTGGATCTAGGAAATAACACATATGGATAATTTTTTGCCACGCATGCTACTTCTCATGCCTGCGGAGAGTGGCACAAGTGGCGCTTTAAAGCTAGGGATACAATAACAATGCTGCGTATGCACAAATCGGCCTGATTTTACTTCTCGCACTAGTGCTTTCTTCTCGCACGCACTTCTCACACTCCTCTCGCGCGCTTCTCTTGGCAGGCTAGAGAAGCAGCACTTCTCATGCATTTGTTACAAAATAGTACTTTTCGGTCCTAGGCCGTAAAGTCCGACTTTAGGGCCGTGGAGCGAACACTATTTTTTGGTACCCGTGTCCGTAAAGTGGTACTTTACGGACTAGTTTGGGTCTCTAAAATCAAACTTTACGGACTTGTTTGGGTCCCTAAAATCAAACTTTACGGGCTCAGAACAGTCCCTAAAGTACGTACTTTACGGACACGTGTACCAAAAAGTATTATATGATACAGCCTGCGTATAACCATCGCTTTCTCGCACTTGTATCACAAAGTACTATTATTTGACACTTAATATTTATCAATTGAAGTCGATGTTTTATATCGATATATTATTTCATCATTCACTTAGCAGCTTCAAATCTCTAAGCTCCAATCTCATTGGCAACAGACTTCTACATTCACAAAATAATAGAACAATCTACACTCAGCAACAAAATTAACGGCGCACCCGGCACTCAGCGAAATAATGCCGATTTTCAAAATCCTGTAGCTCGATGATAAATTGTCGAAAAAAATCATTCGGGAAAGCATGTTCAAGGTTGAAACTTCATCTTCAAGATGGTTCTTGATAATTCTTCCTACGGCCATTTTTGACCTCATGGCGTAGGTTTGAGTGCCGGGTTGCAAAACGCTAGAAAAAACAAGTTTTTCAAAGTTCTCTACGGGGCGTTAAAAAAATCGCTAAGAACTTTCGAGACAGCCATTTTGTAGCCTGAAATCTCCTCTTCAGAATGGTTTCTGGAAATTTGTCGCACGATTTTTTGTCACTGAGTTATCCGACTTTTGGTTAAGTAATAAGGGCCGAATCGACGAGTAGGCGATTGATTTGGCGTTATCCAGGATGCACCGCGAGGAGGTACAGTCTACCATGCATCTCGTGTGTGTGTGTGTCCGTGTGTATGTGCGTGTGTGGGTGTGTGGGTGCGTGGGTGGGTGTGTGGGGTCGATCCTGCCTTTATCGGCATTGCTTCACCAAAAGTCAGATAACTCGGTAACAAAAAATCGTGCGATGAATTCCTAGGAACCATTCTGAAAAAGAGATTCCAGGCTATAAAATGGCTGTCTCGAAAGTTCGCTGCGATCTTTTTAATGCCTCGTAGAGAACTTTGAAAAACTTGTTTTTTCTATCGTTTTGCAACCCGGCACTCAAACCTACGCCATGAGGTCAAAAATGGCCGTAGGAAGAATTGTCAAGAACCATCTTGAAGATGAAGTTTCAACCTCTAACATGCTTTCCCGAATGATTTTTTTCGACAATTTTTTATCGAGTTGAAGGATTTTGAAAATCGGCATTATTTCGCCGAGTGCCGGGTGCGCCGTTAATTTTGTTGCTGAGTGTATATATGGAACTATTCAAACTATTATTGATGAATATACAATTTTACAAATTATTTATGTGTCAATTATTGACGTCAAAATCCCTCGTGGTATACGCATGTACAGAGTGAATTCCTAACGTCCGAATGGTCAGAGCCGTGTTGGGGCGGCCGCGAGTCGAAATTGGCAATTGTTTTAGTGGCTACACCAAATCGAGGACTCGGTAACCACTAAAACAATTGCCTACTTCGCACGCGGCCGCGGCCTTAACACGACATGGATCATTCAGACGATAGGATTTCACCCTGTATAGACGTATTTTAGCATAAAATTTATCCCAAAAAATACTTTTCGATTTTTTTTCGTGGACCTTAGGTTATTTGAACAAAATTTTAACAGTTCTCGCTACTACAAAAAATATGTGTCATGACATTATCCCCAATGGCTCAGATTTCGATTTCGGCCCACTTTGACACTATAGAATAAGTACTCAAATATTTCAAAAATGTTACGACAATGGCTGTCCAGAAATTCATTCACGACTCAAGTTGGTATGAAAAACCAACCGTTAAGAGGATATGCCCGTAAGCATTCAAGGGATTGATTGGTGTGGAGAAAACTTGCCAATCTCAACTAACTGTAAGGATTCAAACGATTTATCAGTAGGTACTTTATGTATGAACAACTCTGGACCCGTCAGAATGGTCAGGTTTCGAGAATAAAAATTTCATATGAATACCTTCTATATACAGGACTAGTCTTCCGTGGCATCAAATGAGGGAGGGGCTTATTTTGCAGACGCCCTGCCTTTTTCTATTAATACTTGTTATCGTCGTACCGAGAAACCCCACTTTTATTTTTACGTACTGTCACCACTACAAGAAACCTCACTCTGTTATCATAAAAGATGGGTTTCTCGATACGACGATAACAAGTATGAATAGAAAGGGGCGGAGCTTCTACGATGATAAGCCCCTCCCTCATTCGATACCACGGATGACTCGTCCTGTATAGTAGGTATATTTTGAACTCACCAGTCCTGAGTGTAGCGACGGCGTATCGATGTGAGCAATGTGGGCACACGCGATTTGTTCTGGTAAAGACATGTTTCGAAATCACATCCGAAAAATTTGCTTCATCTCTTAATACGTCTGTACTAATAGAACTTGTTGGCCAATTGTAGTGTTCTGTGCATCCTTTCGGACAGTGGAGACTCTGAACAAAACTAGGCTCATTTCTAAAGAGAGTGGCTGCTAATGTACATATGGTTGTGGCACAATCTATTTCTCTTATTTGATTTTTTTCAGGCACCACCTCAAAGTAGTGTAATAAAATTTCTGCACGCTGCTTATAAGTGACCATTCTTACGTTTTTTTCAAAAGTGTCCATCACGATATTGAAAAATGTACTTTGCTGTCGATTACTATTTATGTATTCTCTGACGTGATCGTGATCGTAAACCCCGGCTAAGATAATTTGAAATATAGTATCGAATGGGCAAGTATTTCTCAATGACAGTTCAGCTCCTGATGTTTTCACAAATTTGTGAAGTCCGTCACAGTGCCCATTTTTCAACATGGGCAGGTTGGCTTTGTAGGAATTCGTCGTTAAAAGTATGTCACGAATTTTTTGTGTACTCTCGCCTAAATATATTGCTTTACGCTTCTTTTTTTGTGAGCTCTTAAAATCTTTCACGGTGAGGCCATTGTGGTTTTCGAAATCATTATGTGCAATCTTTTCGGTCACTCGATCTGAATTATGGCAGCGCCGACAGAGTCGCCTCTGACCGTAACCTTCATCGTCATCCAAAGGTATGGAGCATCCTGGTATTGCGTGTACTTTATCGTGGCATACTAAGCAGACATGTGCACCTTGCGGTTTGTCCCCTCTTCTACACGCTTCGCATGATATATCCTGGGCATTGGTAGTTAATTCCTGCAGCGGTGATTTTATTCTCTCATGTTCCTCATTGAGATTATAATTTGGAGTGCACCTGAAGTTTTCTTTGTCATAACCATCTTCGTAATCTTCATCATTAATTATATTGACATAACTTTGGTTGCAGACATTTTCCTCAGTACGGATAACTGCTTCGGCTTCATTTTCTGCTTCCTTTGCTGCTAGAATTTTCAATTTACCGTCATAATATTTTATCAATGTTTCCGTTAGGGCATCAACTCTCATGTATTTGCGATCTGGGCCAAGAACATGATTTTTTATTATCTTAAATTCACACTCTACTGAGGCACTTGAACTTGGACGTGTGTTGTTTGAATTAAATTTGTTGTTGAACAAATTTGACCACATTGGTATATGTTTCACTTCCTTTATTAATTTTTCTGCGAATTTCACATGATAATGCGCATTATCGTGCTCACCAGGTTCATTCAAAATCAAAATTTCATCAACTTCTCGTTTAATGTCTTTGACCCAGTCATCCCATACAGGAGAGGCATTAGTTAAATCATCATCAACATCAATTTTCATATCGCTTTTAACGTCATCGGATTTGTTGTCATTTTCAGTGTGCAGTTCTTCAAAGTCTGTGTGTTCCGTTATGAGCTTTTGTAATCTCTGCTTTTCTTTTTCGCAAATCGTCAATGCTGATGTTCCTTTTAATCGGCCATCTTTCGCAGAAAGAGATATTATTAAAAGGGCTTTTATCAACTCTTCTGCCATATGTTTCTCGCGGCATAAAATGAGCTGCCCTATGGACGCTAAATAAAAGGTCTTAATCGACGGATTACGATCTTTTAAAAAGTTTGCCCATATTTTGATGTAATGAGCAACATCAATACTAATCAAAACATCGGGTACTTGAAGTGTTTCGAAGGCATTACAATACTCTTCAATTGTTCTGTACCCTGTATCGGTCCACACACAAGCAGTTAGAAGAGCTCTTGCAGAATCACAAATCTGTAAATAAAATCCAACCCGCTAGTAGATGAGTGTATGTTGAATTAATATATTCTGCGGTGATTCATTTCAGGAGCATATTTTTTTTCACTTCCGTAAGTTCTTATTTTAGGGCTAAGTGGAAAAAAAGTGGTGGTAATTATTTCCCATTTGAATAACATTGAAGTGAGAAATTATCATCGATTGAAGCAAAAAAAAAAAAAAATCTCAATTGGAAAGATTTCAAAACAAAAATTATCGTGGCTATTTTTTTCAGAATAGAAGTCTACAAAAATTTTCATAAGAACAAACTGCCGGATTCGATTTCTAGAACGTTTTATCAGAGCTTAAACGTAAATTACATAAAAATTTGACGTTTTTCGAAAATTCCGGCTAAATTACTAGTTTCAGATACGAATTGTGGAGAACTAGATTTTTGACAAAAATGGTTTGTGGTGGCAAGGTCATAGGACTAACGGATTAGTAGTTATTGCCCGCAGAAGTTTATGAAATGTGATGAATCTATCATTAACAACTGACAACCAGTTGAAAACCTTCACAATCGAGTTTTTTGCATCAATCTAAGGATTAGAGAATTTTTCATAATATCTGCTCTGAAACTGCAATTTTCGTTGCCTGTTTTGTCAGTTGAAAGAGGCTGATTTCAGGCTGATGCCGTGAAAAGTTGTCACACATAAGCGCAAATCGTGAATTCAATGAATCAGCGGCGTGAATTGATGATTTTCAATCCCTTGGGATTGCAAAATTGGTCTATTACAATCCCTTGGGATTGCCCAGAGAAATGACTGCCTTGTTGCGAATTTCAGACTATTGTAATTGACAGTTGAAGTTCCAGAGCAAATGTCATGAAGAACATACTGTGTGACACGGGATGAAACATGAATGCGGGCACGCGTGATGTCAGCCCGAAGCCGAAGACAACTTCACCCTGGCCTGCGTTCACCTTATTTCATCCCTTGTTACATAATATACTGTCTCACTCCCATGTTATTCGAATGGGAAGAAGACAATTGACGTGTGTCAGGTTTGTATTGTGATTGAATCACAGATCCCAACATGTGACACCATTTTTTCCCCACTAAAACCTAACATAAGAACCTACGGGAGTGAATAAAAAAATATGCTCCTAAAATGAATCATCCTGAAATATGTCTACAATATATAACATATACAGGGAGAATTCCTAACGTCTGAACACTACGATCAACGACCAAGATGAAAATCAATTGTTAAAAATTAAAAAAATCACAAAATCATCCAAATTATCTATTTTAACAATCAATCTCTTGTCTCGGTCGTTGATCGTAGTTCTACTTTGATCTTTGATGGAGAATGTTTCTAGGTCATCACAGAGTGCGTATGATTTTTATGGTAATTTTAAATCGGGTCCCATTGGCAAATTTGTTTTTGTCCTTATTGTGAAGGAATGATGAATAATAAAAAATTGAAAAAAATTAATTTGATCATTTTGAACCCTAACAAGCATGATATATGATAATTAAGTCAATCTGAAATAGTGAGGGTTTTGGGTTTGCTGGTCTGACGTGGAATTCCCCATATATATTGCCATTCATTGAAAATTCCTAGATTTCCAAAATCGCCAAATTTTGACTCTTGAATTCTGAAAAAAATCCACATTCAGATATTTTGGACTGAGTGTACGTGAAGCAAGAAAAGTTTCGCCCAAACTCGGATGGGTCAGGTCTGGCGGCGGCTCAGATGACTTAAAATGCCCCATACACGGAGAAAAAAAAGCAGTAAACAGCGCTGCGCCGGGATTCAGAAGCATCCATCTTTCGATCATACCTTACGGATTAGATTAGACAGTTACGACAGCGATACTTCCTTTCGTCACAGCAATGCGAACTGTTATAAACTGTACCGAATAGGGGAGACCGGGGCGGAATGGACTACCGGGGCAGAACGGTCTTGGCGGTCTAATTTCGTCTAGAGGAGCTAGAATGCACTCAGATTGACAAGTGTTTAACAAAACGATGTCTGTTATGGTTTAGTAAGGTTGCAATCGTTGTCGCACGCCAGTAACGTAGTCTGCCTATAACAGTCAACAAATTCGCTGTTCTAAAATAACTTTCCGGACCGTTTCCAGCTGATGTAAATCTGTCATATTTTTTTCTTCACAATCAACGTTTTGTCCACCTGAATCAGCATGTTCTTAGCTATCTTCGTGTACAATGCAGTTGGAATGAAAAATTGTTCACGATGGTTACTAAATATCTTCTGAATAGATATGCGTTTGGGGCGGAATGGTTTACTCGGTTTATAGCCCAAGCGGGTTATCATTTCAAATGTGAAAAATTCTAATCAGCAATTTTCCTTTGCGAATCGTTGGAGGGGGTCAGTGAAAGTCTAAATTCCGATTTTCGGGAATCCACCCTGTTTGCGTCAGCCGCCATCTTCAATTTAAGGGTGAATTTTCGTTTATTAAATAACTCGTTCATTTTCAATTTTACACTAAAAATGGTAATAACCAAAGTTGTTGGAAATTAAATTTTCCACAACTTTGGTCCCCATCATTTTTTCCCTTAAATCGATAAAGAAAAATAAAGAAATTAAAAATGAAACGAAGTCCATTCCGCCCCGTGTACGGGGCGGAACGGACTTGGAGACACTTTTTTAGTTTATTGATATAACAAACGAAATATATTATTTGATGTTACCTTCATTTCCAAATTTCATTACAAAAATGTTTGAATAAACAGTTCCTGATTTGAAAGAAAAAGATTTCATCATTGAGACATCAAAAATTTGCTCCAAACGTTACGCGGGCCGTTCCGCCCCGGTCTCCCCTACTATATTGACTAAATTAATGCCCTGCGTAGCCGTGCGCAGCGCTGCTTACTGCTTTTTTTTCTCCATGTACATACAGGGCTAACAGAATTCAAGTTCCCTCGGTTAACAGGGGTACTCTTTAGCACAAAATGGAATTAATATTCTCCCAGAGAAAATATTTTTACGGATTATACTATTCTCGCAATCATTATTCGAAAAAAAGTCTATTGGCTATATCGCACCCGCCGCATGGACGGACCTGATGATGGACTATTTTTAAAATGATTAATGCGAGAAAACTATGACTTGTAGAATTTTTTTCTTTTCAAAGGGAATTACGATCCCAAAGTAAATTATTATTACGTCGTCATTAACTTATATCACTGAGTATTGCAAAGAAAACAAAACATACCACTTGCTTTGGAAAATTAGCGCCGATCTTAATGGTTTCCCGAAGCCAATTGCTAATTGTCACCGTATCTTGCCGCTCCGACAGCATTTGCGTTGTAGAGAATTGGCCAACTGGAGATCTAATTACTGCCATGTACAAAAATATTGAATGCGACATTTGGCCCTCCAAATGCTCAATTTTCGCTGCTACGCCGGAAGTAGCATCGATTATGAGAGGCACCTCGTCGGAATATTTGTTCCAAAGTCTTATTTGATGCTTTGATGCGAAGTGAACAAAAAATGGATCATATCCAATATTATGGATAACGTGTTGACCAATTGGCCCCCGTTTATTTTTTGGAGGGCCTTGATAGGATGTTTGTCAATATATTGAGAGGAAACGTATTCATGTTTCGCGGTTCGCAAGACTGCTGGAGAATACATGTCGGGTGGTTCGCGATCTCCGAATTTCATACGTTTTCTGGCTTGCTCAGCTCTATAAGCTTCCGTTGACATAGTGCATAATTGAGCACCCGTCTCTTTTCTCTCTTTGCTCCGTAATTGCCGCTTGCCGCATTTGTGGCCTTTTCCCTTAGTGATCGAACAATCTATTTCAGTTGATTCACTATGTGCAGGGTTGTTTATTTTACATGTCAAGTTGCTGCCGCATTTGCAATGAGCTATAAGCAGAAAATGAAGATTGAAAATGTAAATACTTGGACCCTTTTTTTTTTTAAATTCATAAATAGAATGAGATGTGACCCCACGATAAATCCGACGGCATATTTTGTGAAAAAATGGCTTTTATGAGGATTTTTTTCAACAAAAAAAAAGTGTACAAGCTCTCGGAATCGTGGAGTTTGAGCTTTGAATGAAAAAATCATACCGCAATTGATGATAGTAATCATACGTTTCTTGTATTTTTTTTTTCTTGAAGTATAGTTGAAAACAAAACTTGGAAAAAAAGCACTCCATTTGGTTAATTTTTCAAGAAGTAGTGAATTTTCGAAAATAAAAATTGAAAAATTAAAAAATCCACATCTCAAGAACACGTGAACGAAAATAATCGGAAGAAACCGTGAAAGCTCCTCTCATTAGGTGTAATCACCCATAAAAATGTTTATAGAATCCAAATTTTGAATTATTATTCCGTACGTTGTGACGGAGAATTTCTCATACATCGATCGGTATGTGCACGGAGAGAAATTTCAAGTAAATATTCCTATGCAGCATGGTAATGGTTACATTACTCTATAGTTTGTGTCACGCCGCTCTCATTAACAAACTATAGAGTAATGTAACCATTACCACGCTGCATAGGAATATGTACCTGAAATTTCTCTTCGTGTAATGGATATTTCAATATAATCCTGTATGGGAAATTCCACCTCAAATCGGCCAATTTTGGGTGTTTTTTGACCTCGTATTTTTGGAATCGATTTAAACTTTTTTTTCGTCAGGTTGCCGCGCCGCGCGCTTTGCGACTACCGCGTGGTATCGGGCTCGGCAATGGCGTGGCGCGAGGCGCGGCAACCTGACGCAGCGCCGGACAAACAATTGTAAAAAAAATATTTAGAAAAATCGTTCCATCAATTTCAAAATTTCGTCATCTTCAGAATTGAATAAGGAATGCGATCATATTTTTTTTAGAATCAAAAAAATTGCCTCAATTTGCGAAAAGAATCGATAAACATTTTGATTGCTCACAAAAACGACAGAACCATATTTTTCGAAAAGTTGAAAATTTTTATTGAAAAGTGTCTTTCATCACGTTTGAAACGCGTTTTGGAACATCTCTCTACGGTGAAGGGGACCCGAGATATTAATTCCCGAAGCCGCTTTTACAGTAAAATGCGATAATTCATAACTAGCGTAACAAAAAATTTTTTGGAGCAACGAACAAAAATGGGTCCAGTTTTTTGACGTGGATTTCACAGAAAAAAAGTTTCAAACGATTCAAAAAAAATACGAGGTCATTTCTCGGCCGATTTGAGGTGGAATTGCCAAAATATGTAACTCACAAATAGATCTACATGAAAGTTTGAAAAAAATCGCGAATGCTACTTTGAATGTTTACTGTAAAAGTGAAAAAAAAATCTTTCCAATGAAAAATGTAAAGTGCAGTAGAAAGGGAATGCTGCATTTCGACTCGGAATTTACGTGGAGGCCGTGTTGTGTTTGTAAACAAAGCAAACTTTGTAAACAAAGCATCTTTGTAACAAAATATATTATGCGCTCTGCAATTTGAATCAATAATATAGAATAGCAAGACCTGTCATCGTTCCCTCGGTGGCAGAACGGCTCAGGTAATGGCTTTTGAAGTGAAAGGCATGGGTTAGCTTTAATTCATTGGCAATGTGTGATGCAATCTTGTATGTCCACTCATTTCGTTTCAAAATCGTCTGGTATCTTATTCTTTTCTTTCCTGTCTTCGTCTTTCCGGTGTAAATGGCTTCTGTAATTAGCTCGTCAAATTCAGATTTTGGCATAGAAATCACACATGTGTCTGGAGTGTCTATACTCGTATCAGGTAATAGTACAGATTCACTGGTAGTATTGATAGAATCGTTTTTTTCAAGAGAACTTTCGTCAACTTTATTCCCAAGCAGTAGATCTTTCAATTGATGTCGATTCCCAGCAACATATGAATGGATCGTCGTTGGTTTTAAACTTCCGTCCAACTCTTGTGAAATGATTATCCACACGTCGTTGATAGAAGTCTGTATGGAATTGTCTCGTCGAAGTATATTTTCTTTGTGATTTAAAACGGTCTCAATCAATTTCTTCGATTCTATTGTGCCTGGTTTACCAGGCCCACGGGTAGAAGTCATTTCGTAATGATTTTTTGTGACATAATCCGTCATAATGTTAGGCACAAAACGTTCACCCGCGACGAATCGACTATAACGACTCCAAGAATCGACGAATAACGCTTCCAGCGGACGCGGGACGCCTCCTGGCGGTTATGTACTCACGCGCAGCGAGCGAAATGAATTTCGATACAAATCTGGTTAAGGGGATTGTAGGCCCAAATTTTCTCCTACATGATGCATTGTGATGGGGAGGATAAGAAATTTATTTCTTACAAGGGCAGTCTACGATGCATGGGCAAAGAAAATAGAAATAACGAGTCGACATAGATTTTTGGTATTCATTCATGTATTTTCGTCAAAAAATAATATCGTCTTACGCTTAAAAGAGCTCAAATACTTTTTTGTTTGATGCTCAGTAGTGGAGGCAGATTTATACTTTTTTTTTTAATTTCAAATCGGTCTGAAATCATAATAAAAAACAACGTTTCTGATTTGTTTCTACCAACGGATTTTGTGAAGCTCAGATAACGATATTCATTCATGTCGTCTTGTTTAAGTGGAGCACCATACATAGCCAAGAAGAATCGTATTCCATTTGAAGAAACGGAGTCACGAGAAGCATCAGTCTGATTGAATATTTGAGCTGCGACACGTAAGTCTTGTCGTTTTTTCAAGAGTTTCAAGGCTGCTGTTTTCCCTTTATGGAAAAGAGCTGACATTGTGTCACATCCAGAAAAAGCATGTAAAAATAAAATATGATCCCTGATATCTTGATGTTCATCGAAACTTCGAGAAGAATAAATTTTTCGCTCGACCTTTCCTTTGCCCGGTTTAAAGAAGAAAATCTCTTCATCTATCGGCGTACGAGCGATTAAAATCACCAACAGATCCACATCTTCTCCAACAACAACCGTTGTATTTCTGCAGGAATATTCGAGAGCTGTTTCGATAATTAGAACGTCGGCATCATCTTGAGCATGTTTAACAATAAAATTATTAGCTTTGAACTTGTCGGACAGCATTGATATTAATCTTCTTTTGTTGTAATTGTTAGAAAGGAATGTCTCTTGGCTTACTGTGACATTCATCGTCTCATCAAAGTTGGTGTCGGCGGATGAAGATTTCGTGGATCGACGAAGTTGTTCCATGGCTTTTACGCTGTTGCTACTATTATTATATCCGTCGAAAACTATGACAGCATTTGAGCCAAAATGTCTTCGCACATAATTGATATACTTTTCACAAATCGAATCGAAAGCTTCGTTTTGATGCCACACAACCCGATGTAAAAGAAATCCCCCGTCGACGACATACCTTGCGTTCGTTGAATCAAGTTCAAGTGCTGATGGTTTGAAGCTTTCAAATAAAGATGATTTTTTCGTCTTACGCATTCCCACTTCATCAAATAATGACACCGGATACGGAGCTAGTTCATATTGTAAATAGCCACGGAGCTCGTCATTTGATCTTTTCATAATACTGATCTTCTGGAACAATAGTAATGGATCGATTGCTACTGTCGTATCACGAACTTTGATTTTACTGTTGACCGTCAAGAGTGAAAGTACTCTGTCGGTGCGGGAGAATTTTATGTCTTTAAAATTTTGGCCAATCTTCTTTTCCATCACAGTAGTACCAATATTCTGGGCCTGGTGGCAGTTTATCTTCTCGTCGCCAGTTATCCCCGTCGCAATGGACATTATTTTTTTAATATCTGGAAAAGGATTATGAGATCGAAACCATTCCAGTACCGTTTGTACATCTGCACGATCTCGGTTCACGCGAGAATCTCTTGCATTGACATGCTGGTCTCCGGAAACGAAAGAAAGTTCACAAAAACTCTCAAGACTGTCACTAATGTTGCTTGCTGTCAATAGTCCGAGAATCCATTTACTTAAAACACTCTCCTTCGTACTTCTCCCATGCGTAAAGCCTTCTTTTGATTTTGAAGATTTCATGAGTGACTGTTCGATTATCATATCACTCCATGTCCCACAGAAATATTTATCCGAACGCTTTATAGTGAAAAAATTCTTGGTAAACTTCTCAAAAGATTCATTTTCCATAGAACTCTCTAATTTTTGCATGTCTTGAACATACAAATGTGCCGATTTTGCGTATGGAAAATGCCCTGCTGCGTGAAAATATGGTAGCATTTTTATTATTGAATTCAAATGTGCCTCCCAATTGCCCATTCTTTCGGCTCTTATGAATTCTTTTGCAATTGCTATCATTTCAAAATATTGAACCCACAGTTTTGCAGTTGGGCCTTTATTTTTCAATTCAAAAATTTTTCCATTAAATGCTTCTTTCAACTTGCCGACTGCACCTCAACTTTCAATCTCTTCAAATGATGGCGATGCTTCGTCTATATTCTCTAGATAAAGCTTTATCGGAGCATTTTGATCGTCATCTAATGACATCTCATTGAAAATAATTTGAGATAATGCAACTTGAACCAATGTATGAGCTCTTACTGCTCTCGAGTATGCATGACCCACCAAGATCTTATCCACAGAATTCGGTGCGTAAACAGTACTGATAGCCTCCTTCAGACCACTTCCTGCCATAATATAGCTAATTGATCCGAGAAAAGACATTAGCAAATGGAAACCTCCGAGCCTCACGATTATATTCAAAAACTGATGATTCGCATCCGATGTTGCAACAATTTCTCGAGCTTTGAAATAAAGCGGTTGATCGAATGTTACAACGCATGCTGTATGACCGTATTTTTGTGCATCGTCGAGAATACAGTTCAAAGATGTGAAAATGGTGTTATAATCGCTGGCTGGTTGATTAATGAAAGGCAAGTAAATTATGCGTGACTTGGAATATGCCTCGTCTTTCGTTAAAAACTCCATGAAGCCACTCCATCCTGGTATTTTCGGTAAGTCTTTCCACTTTCCATACAGCCATAATAAATCTGTATTTCGGAGCATTGACTTCGTTGTCACTTCGTCGCATGGAAGTTCTTCCACCATAATTCTTTTCAATCCTTGCACACCACTATTTTCATAAACTTTCATCTGGACTTTGGCAATTGTTGCCATGTCTGCCGCAGTAGGCATCGTGCGTAATCTTGATATTTGTTGAGTGTCGTGAACTTTGTCGTGTGGAGTAACAATTCGAATGGTTCCCATGGAATGAAATGTATTCAAACCGTCAATCGTAGACACATTATGATCAGCGTTGTCGCAAACGTACTGAATGAAACATCCGTCTTCTGGAGAAGAAATCGAAGGTTGAGGATGGAATACACTAGAAGCTTCGTATCGAATTGTCTCTTTGCATGATGCACATAAACCCAATAACGCTAAAATGTCTACAATACGTTTCGACGCAAATTGCCTGTGCAAATAAACGGACAGTCCAATCTGTAGAGGCGACAAAAATGATCGGGGGCGAACTGCAGACATGATAGCATGGCTAATTGTGGTACACTTCTTTCGTAGTGGCTCCAATTTACCTTTTTTATTTTTGAGAATGATCTCCTCTGTGAAAAAAAGTAAAGATTTTGGAATAAAATCATTGACATTCTCAAACATACTGGTGCTTGGAGGATAATAGTCCGTTTCACAGGCTACAGAAAGTATATCCTGTCGAAGAATTGCTGCAGCTGCTGATAGAACTCGAGATCGTTCTTCCTCGGCGTTCTGTTTTTTGTTTCCGTACCAAGTCTTATTGAGAATATTATATTGCGTGTCTCTAAAACAAACAATGGATGGTCCTGTATTTTTGGTCGTGAAAACGATTCTATCCCCATATCGTTCTTGAAGTTTTTTTTTAAAGGTTTTATCGTCTGGTTGGAACTCTTCGAGTGCTCCTTTCAATTCAGTAAATGTGAATTGGCAGTCTTCATTATTTTCGATGTAAGAGAAAACATTTTCCATCGCTGCGGTGATTCGTCCATCTAGAGGGCGCCCTGTTTTCCCTCCTCCGGTGCTTGGTGAAAGAAACTTGACAAAGCAATTATCGTGATATTTGGCTTCGGCTGCAACTAAGTCAGTCTCGAAGATGATCCTCTTCTTAACCGTCTGTGCGAGTTCATCTTTTCTCTTCTCGACAATTTTCATCATGTTTTCTTTGAAGCTGATTGTTGAAACGTGCCTGATCGTTTTGCGGATGTCCTTACGTTTTTTCTTTTCCTTTTCCTCGTCAGCCTCTTCTCCACAAAAAATACATAGTTTTTCAAAATCGAAAGATGGTGCGTATGATCGCATCTTGCTTTTTGGAGGGCTACATTTCGATGAACTAGCAGCATTGTCGATAGAACGTTTCCTCTTGAACGCATTGATACTAGAGGGCCGAATATAGTCTTTACGGCACGCCACGTGCACTTCGATAGATCTCACATCACTCAATAATGCTAATTTACCGTCGTTTCTCTCACTACTCGCAGACTTCAATTTATCTATTCCACGCTCAACTGTCACAGAATCTCCACTTGCGAGAAGTGTATCACAAATACAACACAATTGTTCCATTTTTCAGTCATTTCTTGAATAACGCTGCAGAATATACGGCCAACATGAACTAAGAACGATTTAGAACTGTGCATTTACTACACTACGCCACCGAAAACGGGAAGAGCAGGTATAAACCCGACCCAACCTCCGCGTGACACCGGTGAGGGGAGGCGCAGCTGCTCACGGTGACTCCACACGAGACGCGTCGCGCACGGTGCCAACTACAATACTAGTACGAAGTTACAAACCCATTTCCCGCGAAAACTATTAGTTGTATCAATAAACTTTATATCACCATTTTTGTAAATGAATTTCCGATCTTTCTTTTTTGTAAGTACACCCCATAGTCGTAAGATCGATAGGAACGACGATATTAGCGAAAAACCAAAAAAACAACATTTTTCGCACCGTTTACGCGCTGCCAAATGTTAATCGTACAACAGAATTGGTGGGACTTTGGAGATATTATTTGGAAGGCCGAAAGGTAAGTGGACACCAATTTATAGCTCACTTGCTCTTTATCCAAAGAATGGCCCAATTTTCGCCTAAAGTTACTGGACGAGTTTTTACCTTTTAATGGATTTTAATTCTTCCGAAATGTAGAGAAGTTGAAACCCATTGATATTTGAGCCTAAAAACTTGCGAAAAAAATAGTAAATATTGAGATTCCATTATCGTGTCATACTTACAAATGATATTTTAAATTATGGAATCAGTGTGAATTTTTTCAGATTTTTTAAAAATGGCGATTTCGGAATTGGCTTTCAGATTTTTTTTTTAAATTTCGCCGCTAGTTGGAAAAATCTGAAAATAATTCAGAGACGAAATCTGAAAAAATTCATACCGAAATTATAAGCAAACCGGTAGATATCGATTTTTGATCTTCAAGTGCTTTAAAATGGTTAAAAATCTAGTAGATTGGTTCGATTACAGTCTACGATGGCTTATTTTCTTCAGTAAACTATTCTCTATAATCCGTCTGTGACAGATTATTTTCTCTGACAATCGGCAATACAATGTAGTTCCTTGTTGCTTGAAAGCGATGTACGTGCAATCTTGTGAAATTGAATATTCACCGTCACTAACGTGATGAAAAAAATGTGTCACAGACGGATGATGGAGAATGGTTTCCTGAAGAAAATAAGCCATCGTAGACTGTAATCGAACCAATCTACTAGATTTTTAACCATTTTGAAGCACTTGAAAATAGAAAATCGATATCTAGCCGTTTGTTTATAATTTCGGTATGAATTTCTTCTGTAAATTTCCGGGAAATCATTAGTTTGAAAATATAATAATTTGATGAATATTCAATCTGACGACTATGCCGTAATGAATTGATAAAAACTAGTCATTTTGGACTACACAACCCCATTAAAAAGTAAAATTATGTACAATAGTCGACGGAAAAACTTCTTCTGATCTTGTGTGATTGCGACACTTGCCCTCGACTCGTGCTACGACTCGTCAGAAAAAGTTTGACCGCACTCGTATCGTGATGTACTATTAATCGCATTTACTGTACAGTAGTTCGAATAATTACATTGGTTTTTCAAGTGATGAAAAGTACTGCAAAAAAACACTGTTTTTTCTTCAAAATGCTCTCTGATATCGCACTACAGGTCAAAGTTACGAAAGAAAACGCCGTCGTCAAATCGGCGTGCCACCTGACTCAAAAAAAAATCATTCGGTTTTCTTTTCGCGCCATGGCACTGCGGGCCAGGTGGGATGATCGAAAAATGAATGCCCCGTCAAAATACCTGTAAGGATGCGGCAAATTTCAGGCAAAGTTTCAGGTGAGTATCTCAGCACAGATCAGAGTTACAGAGTAAAACCACGTCGTCAAATCGGCGTGCCACCTGAGTTAAAAAAAATCATTCGGTTTTCTCTTCGCGCCGTGGCACTGCGGGCCACGTGAGATGATCGAAAAATGAATTCCGTGGCAAAATACCTGTCGGGATGCGGCAAATTTCAGGCAAAGTTTCAGGTGAATATCTCAGTACAGATCAGAGTTACAGAGTGAAACGTTGTCGTCAAATCGGCGTGCCACCTGAGTTAAAGAAAATCATTCGGCTCTTTTTTTGCGCCGCGGCACTGCGGGCCACGTGAGATGATCGAAAAATGAATGCCGCGGCAAAATACCTGTCGGGATGCGGCAAATTTCAGGCAAAGTTTCAGGTGAATATCTCAGTACAGATCAGAGTTACAGAGTGAAACGTCGTCGTCAAATCGGCGTGCCACCTGAGTTAAAAAAAATCATTCGGCTCTTTTTTGGCGCCGCGGCACTGCGGGCAACGTGAGATGATCGAAAAATGAATCCCGCGGCAAAATTCCTCCGAGGATGTGGCAAATTTCAGGTAAAGTTTCAGGTGAATATCTCAGCACAAATCAAAGTTACAGAGGAAAACGCCCTCGTCAAGTCGGCGCGCCACTCAGGGTATAAAAAATATTGATGAAATCTTTTTACTTCAAATTAAATTTTTTTTTTTTTAATTATGGACCTATTATAAATTTGCTAATAATTTCCCTTGTACGTTACTCAGACTTGGCTGCGCTAATTTTTTGTTTCACTCAGCAAAATTCCGTCTTTTCGAGTAAAAAGTTTTTTTTTTCGGAATTCGCATATGCTAGGTCAGTTCCGGCAAAAAAGCGGCAAATCATGGTCCCATTCTTGACTTGATATTAATATCCCTTGTACGTTACTCGGACTTTGTTGCGCTAATTTTTTGCTCTACTCAGCAAAATTCCGTCCTTTCGAGTCAAAAGTTTTTTTTTTCGGAATTTGGATATAGCAGGTCAGTTCCGGCAAAAAAGCGGCAAATTATGGAGCAGTCGTGGATTTCGTACAAATATCTTATGTGTGTTAATCAGACGTGTGCGCGCTAACTTCCTGCTCAAATTAGCGCAACCTCCATTTTTCCCAAATCGCTTGGAACGGCAAATTTTTGGTTTCCACGGCAAATTTGCGGCAAATCTGCGGCAAATTACGCAATTGTCCAGATTTCGATTGTACAACATGGCGACGCTAAGTTAATGTACGTGAGGCATCAGGAAGTTCGGACAGTCGCTCTTTATAGAAGGCATTCTTGGCTATTTTAATTTCAGCCTTAACTTCACCCCGCATGGTACGATAACTGACGCATAAGCTCAGGAGAGCCGAGACGTTTCGCTAACAAGTACAATTTATTACGCGCCCCAAATCGCTGCTTGAGCTCCGGTGTGGACCAACCAACAGGAGGTCTAGTAACTTCTCGAATCACTTCAGGCGCATGCTTGTCAAGTGCGCCCATGATAGTTCCACAAAGAGAATGAGCCCTAGCGTTGAGGTCATCCCCTACGCTCAAAAGCAAATCCGACAAACCGAGATCCAACTCCGCACTCAGGGCAGCAGCATCACAATTTCGAAAATCACGGTACCTCTTCACACGGCTCACCCGATCAGGGACGAGCAGCTCATACTGGAACTCAATTAGATCATGCCCGGCAATAAAGGGTGCTGAAGATTTAGCAAATGAAAGGAGCTTTTCACCCGAATCCAATATAGCTACATCAAGCCACGAATCAGAGTGAGCCGAATGATGAGTATTACCAAACGGCACAAGATACAGTGAATGAGGAAAGATCAGATCACGCAGATAATTAGCCTCAAAATTGTCCCCGCTCAAATCACAATTTGAGTCGCCAGTGATAACAACATTACGGTAGCCATGCGCGAAATTCCGGAACTTATCCAGGAATCCTTCTAGGAGGATACCCTTAGGCCTACGATAAATAATTGCAAAAAGAACCTTACAAGAATTGAAATTAACCTCAAGAAGAAGAAACTCAGGTGAGTTGGATAATAACGAGGGGGAAGAGGCAAGAACCTTTGATTTGAGTGAAATATGAACATATACGCCCACACCACCTCCTGATTTTCCAACTCTATCATTTCTTAGCAAGTAATAATTGTCCAGAGACACGAGGTGACTCGAAATATTGAGATTCAACCAAGTTTCAGAGACTGAAATTATATGAAACCGATTTCCAGCAAGAAACTCCCTGACCTGATCTATATGGCCTAAGAGTGAATTGGCATTAAAATTTGCAATATTAAGATAACGATCAGCTACAGCAGTACCCACGCCAGAAGCAGCTACCAAGCCATGAACTGGATCATCCTCCTCAGTACCCAGGGATTCCCCACGGGGTCAAGACTGGACTGTCAGCAGATGCAGATCCTCCTCGGAGTTGATGACAATAGGGTCAGATGCCGCGTCCTGCTTGACATGAACTGAGCCTTTCTTAGCCCAGATGAAGCGAAAACCTCGCTCCTTGGCGTAGGCACGGACCCTGCCCAAAAACTTGGACAACGCTGGAGGCAAATGCTCGTTCACGAACACAGGAACGTGAGGCTGCTCCGGCACGAGACCGAGCTCATCGGCATAAACGGAGCATCTTGCTCTCTTGGCAGCCAGAACGCGATTCCGACAGTCCACCGACCTGAGCTGGACTAAAATCAGGCGAGGTTTATCCGTGACCATAGAGCTCTTAAGACGCGAGATTTCCAGCACTTCACTATCGGAAATATTCACAGAAAGCCGCGTTACAACTGAGCGAAACATAGCTGGTAGATTTTCACCCGGTAACTCAGGAACGGCCGTAATGATCAAATCGCGACTAAAAGAGCTCCGCTCTAGAGTGGCTACTCTGTCAAGGAGATTTGAATTCAGCGTAGTGAGGCGAACGATCTCCGCACTGCGATTTACATCCACACCCTCCAGGACACCAACCCGGGCAGTCAGCTGCTGGTTCTGCGCGGTCAAGGCTTCGATTTTGGTCGTAAAGTCAGCTGACATCTTAGCAGTAGCCTCCGATAGGCCTTCCACCTTTGTAGACAGCTCATCAATTTTTCGGTTGATCTCAGCAGCTTGGTCAGACTGAGACTTGGAGCCATCCTTAATAGCCGCAAGCAGCACCTCCATAGAGAGCGGCTCACTTGACGCAGTACGCGAGCTAGATGGAGTATCTGCACCAGAAGCGACCGAGGACAATACACAGGTCTTGCATTTAAGAAGCTGCTTGCCACTTACGGCTACCTTTGTCATTCGCCCACAACTAGGATGATAGTAGCCACGACAGAAGGAACATAGCATAGGATTTGCCACACTGAAAGAAAAAAAGAGTCACGCCAACTCTCTTGCGGAGCACGGCCAACGACGACTAGAGGAGTACGAGGGGGGGAGTTAGCGGAGCTCTGCGTTGAGGAGTAAGCCCAACTCCTCAACTAAGAGAGTTACGCATACACTCGCGATGCGGAGTTACGCGCGTAGTTAATTAGTACTGGCTGGTGTTTTATTTGGGCGTTTTAAAATTTTCGAGCAATCAAGATTATGGATATTCATCAAGTCGATGAATTTGTTCAAAAGTACCTGACTGAATGGAATCTGTCGGGTTTTATTCAGCGATTCGCAGGTAAATATATCCTAACCTCAAAATGACATGCTCAATGCTATAGTGTATAATAATTTTGTTTCAACGTGTGATAATTTGAGCATGAATTGAGATGGCATACATGTTTTTTTTTAATCTACGTTGATTATTACATATTGTTTTGTTTCTTGCGTTCTATATACAGTTTTTTTAATTTTCGTTATGCTTGTGCGATGTGATTTTTAACATTATTGCAGATGCCGGTGTAGATAAAGAAATCTTTCTTGAAGAATTAGATGGTGATATGCTCGATAATTTGTTCAATACTTCTGAATGTGGTTTTAGAAAAAGAATGGAAAAAAAATTAAACAATCAAAAATTAAATTAAAAAAATTAAAAAATTAACACAACATGTTGTGTTGGTTAGGTAAATTTTGTTTTAAGGCGTTTAATTTTTTTTCCATTCTTTTTCTAAAACCACATTCAGAAGTACTGACCAAATTATCGAGCATATCACCATCTAATTCTTCAAGAAAGATTTCTTTATCTACACCGGCATCTGCAATAATGTTAAAAATCACATCGCACAAGCATAACGAAAATTAAAAAAACTGTATATAGAACGCAAGAAACAAAACAATATGTAATAATCAACGTAGATTAAAAAAAAACATGTATGCCATCTCAATTCATGCTCAAATTATCACACGTTGAAACAAAATTATTATACACTATAGCATTGAGCATGTCATTTTGAGGTTAGGATATATTTACCTGCGAATCGCTGAATAAAACCCGACAGATTCCATTCAGTCAGGTACTTTTGAACAAATTCATCGACTTGATGAATATCCATAATCTTGATTGCTCGAAAATTTTAAAACGCCCAAATAAAACACCAGCCAGTACTAATTAACTACGCGCGTAACTCCGCATCGCGAGTGTATGCGTAACTCTCTTAGTTGAGGAGTTGGGCTTACTCCTCAACGCAGAGCTCCGCTAACTCCCCCCCTCGTACTCCTCTAGTCGTCGTTGGCCGTGCTCCGCAAGAGAGTTGGCGTGACTCTTTTTTTCTTTCAGTGCACAGCAGATTTGCACTTCTTACACGTCTTAACAGCAGGAGAAGGGGGAGTAACCTGATTCCTGAGATTTAAATTTGCCGAATTGGCTCTGCTGGACTCCATCACCGTAAGAGACAAACGCTCCCAATTGCAGATCCAAGCAAAACAATGCCGGGTAAGCAAAGAGATGTTAATTTGCCAGTATAGCGTACAAGCAAGCAGCAATACGTGACGCCACAGACCAAAGTCCACAGCAGTGTCCACAACCTGGCCGTAATACGTCGCACACTTACACAACCAATTGGACTGATGAAACACCGATAGCCACAGCGCTCGACACAACCGCACCAGCAAACCGCAGAGACACAAAAACAGTTCAAACGCATAAAACCACCATAAAAATTAAGACCCGCCGAAAGGTCACCGAAAGATCAATCAAGCGTGAAAAAACTGGCACAAACACGAATTAAATCAGACAAGCGGAACAATAAGAAAATGCGAAAATCAAGGGAGCAGAAATGACCCCCAACCGTCAAATCAAAGCGATCAGAGAGAGAGAGAGAGAGAGAGAGAGAGAGAGAGAGAGAGAGAGAGAGCGAGAGAGAGAGGGGGGGGGGGGAGAGGGGGAGAGAGAGAGAGGGAGGGGGGGGGAGGGACATTTATTATGCGCTCTGGGATGAAATCCCCGCAAGCGCAGGACCAAAAGAATACATAACATACAGATAAATGACAGAGAAATTGAAATCAACAAACAGTTGAAGAAAGTACACAAAAAGTACAAAAATAGTAGTGTGCTAGAAGAGTAGAGTACAGTATAGAGTAAATGAGAACAATAAGAAGTACAAAAGTAATTCATAAGTTGAAAGCGGTATGAGGAAATTGCGGCTGCAGCCGACTTAGAGGATGTACCTCTATTCGGTACGGTGGCATGAGGAAAGCTGCAGAAAACCTATGCCACGTACAAAGTGAAGTGACGCCAGTTAAGACAGGACGAGAGAGACAAGGTTAGGAGCCGAGGACAAGAAGATGGACGCGGAGCGGCGATGGCGTTGAGTTCTTGAATAGTTCAGTCCGACAGGCTGGTACGTGGAGTAGATTGAGAGGAGTCCTACTAGATCGCCCTGATTCGAATCTTCGGTCAGAAAGGATGACCAAGTGAGATGGTATACCAGTGCGAAAAACGTTGTACATAAGGCAACCAAGGAAATATTGTCGACGTGCAGCAACTTTGAGCCATTTCAATCTCCTGAAGTATGGGGAGATATGTGCATCCTTTTTGACATCAAATATGAAGCGCATACATGAGTTCAGTGCTCTCTGAAGCAGTAGGCTGAGTTCGTCAGTCAGGTCAAGAAATATCGTGCAGCAATAGTCGATGTGCGGAAAGACCAGGGTGCTTATGAGCCGCTCCCGTAGAGCACATGGAAGTAGGTCACGAGAGAGTTTCAGCTGATACAGGATTCCATTGATCTTCTTCGTGACGCCAGTAACATGCGAGCTCCAGGACAAAGTGTTCGAGATGGTAACCCCCAGGTGCTTGACTTGATCAGAGTAGGGCACAGGATCAGCTCCAACCATGATAGCGGGTGTGGCAGAGAGGTCAATCGCATTGAGGTAGCGACGAGTACCAAGAATCATCGCCTTGGTTTTGGTCCCATCAAGTAGCAACCCATTCCGTAAAGCCCAGTTGCAAATTCGAGCGACATCCCGGTTAACTTCAGCAATGCCCTCAGGTAGCTCATGTAGCAGGCAATGGTGATAGATGGCCAAGTCATCAGCATAGAGATTTCTCCTGCAGTACCTTGAACAGTCTCGAATATCGGAGACATACAGGGTGAAAAGCAAGGGGCCGAGGACCGAGCCTTGTGGAACACCATTGAAGACAGGCTGCCACGAGGTGATAGAGCCATTACCAGGCCTTACCGCTTGCTGGCGACTGGGAAGATATGCACAGAACCATTTGAGTGCAGCATTAGAAAACTCGAGGAGCCTGAGCTTGTCGATAAGAAGAGCATGGCAGACGCGATCAAAGGCTTTGGTAAAGTCAAAGAAGACCATAATAGTGAACATGCGGGAGTCAATGGCACTCCTGACATCGTCAGTTACGCGTATGAGAGCCGTGTGAGTACTATGACCTGTTTTATAGGCCGACTGGCGCGGGTCTAGAAGATCATGTTTTACAAGGAAACGCATAACCTGATCCGCAACAACACGGTCAAGAGATTTAGCGAGACAGCAGAGAAATGAGATAGGACGATAATCATTGAAATTCACAGGAGACTTGATTTTGGGGAGGTGACAGACAAGGGCTGACTTCCACAACACAGGGAAAAGACCAGAGGTAAGAGAAAAAGAGAATAAATGGTAAATGTGCGGTGGGATCGCAGGCAAGGAAAGAGCAATGAGTTGAGGGGACAGACCATCGACTCCTGAGGATCTGGATTTGGAGTAAAGCAGGGATTTTGCCAATGCATCGATAGAAAGATTATCGAAGTAAAACTTCGAATCGTCGAAGCCTATTTCGCCCAAAAACCAGCGTTCCGACGAAACGGAGGCTACACTATCATCCTCACCCGCTTTCGCAAAATGCACGTTCAACTCGTCAGCCGAAACTACCAGCGGCCGATCAGAAGTTCGCGGTCGAATTAAACCCAAGCGACGTAGTTCTTTCCAGATCAAATTTGAGTCCCTGAGGCATCCGAATTGCGAGAGGAAGTAGGCTTTTTTTGCCTTCCTACCTTCATTCTGAGCTCTGTTACGAAGCGCTTTGAACTTATTATACAAAAGATCCGATTTATTTCTACGCCACTCTCGACGAGCTCTGTTGCGCTGAGACATTAAAAGCTTAATTTTGGGCGTGAGCCATGGCGCAGGGAGAGTGCGTGGACTGACCTGATAAAAGGGCGCAAGGCGATCGAAACAGCCGAGAATCGCGGAATTAAGTATCTCAACCTTCTCGTCTATACACTGCGTCGGAAAGAATCGGCTCCAGTCAATCTCATCTGGACTTCGCAGAAGGCTTGGCCCATCGAAGAGACGAAAAGCGCGACACGTGAAGATTCTAGTTGGCAGACGCGGGCCCCTGACTTGGTATACGATAGAGATCAAATCGTGTGCCGAAAGAAATGAGACATCCTGCTGACCGTGATCAATTACTTGATGAGAATCATCAACCATGTACAGTAATGTTCATGAATGGGTTACCTAACATCTAACTTCTATTTTTAGATTTTGTCCAAAATGAGTTTCCTCTCTAAACGTATCTCATGTTCCTATGGCCGGCGGAACAGGCGACAGAAGAAGCTAGAGATATCACGACTATTGTCTCCCTCAGCTGTCATCCACTCACCTGTAATTTTGCGGCCCATGACTCTTCATCAAATTGATACTATTATCATTATTTATTTATTACTATCATTCAATCACTCCTGTTGATAAATTTTAGGTCATTATTCATCTGTATTATCTATTTATTATAATGAAGCAGCTAACCAATAAAATAATCAATGACGCGTCGTCAATTTTGGGGTTATTAATTTGATGAACAGTCATGTCCCGCGAAATTACAGACGAGTGGATGACATCTGTGGGAGGCTGTGGTTTCTCTAGCTTCTTCTGTCGGCTGCTCCGCCGGCCATAGGAACATGAGATACGTTTAGAGAGGAAACTCATTTTGGACAAAATCGAGAAATAGAAGTTAGATGTTAGGTAACCCATTCATGAACATTACTGTACAGGTTTAACCAGGTGGCGGAATCGCGAAGAACTTGAGTAGGCTCGTAGGGAACCAAAAAGGTTTGAAGCATCTATAAAGCCACGTAGGTGGTGACTGTCGAAGGTATTACCTGTCATGTCAGTAATCAAGTCGCCCACAATCACTAGGTTGGCAAAGGAGGAAGAATGGGTAAGGAGACAGTCGATAAATTCGTCCAGGTGACCAATGTGAGGTGGTCGATAGACTGAGGCAAGAAGTAGCCTCGACGAGCCCACAGGCGATACCTCAAGTAAGATATACTCGGGTTTATGCTCGTAGATGCAACCAGAGGAGTCGAGGGCACGGGCGTGCAGAGAGTTATGCACGAAGATGCCAACTCCACCTCCATCACGCCCGACACGGTCGCACCGAAGAAGCTGATAGCCAGGAAGATGAACCAAGTCGTCAGAGATCGCAGGTTTCCGCCAGGTTTCCGACATGCAAATAAAGTGATAATTAGAATTGAAGAAGAATTTATGAAATTCATCCCAATGAGCAGTGAGCGACTGGCGATTGACGTGACAGATAGAAATATAGCCATGCGTCGCAAACGAGGAATCATCCATAATTCATATTGCGGACCTTCTCAGTCAGACGCCTACTAAGAATTGCACATTTCCTACCGTCAAGGGCCGAGTGCGAAGAATCCTGCACTTTAGCTGCTTTGCAGTTGAAACAGTAAGGCACATCGCCCAGCTTCTGGCAGTCCTTAAGTTCATGAGCGCCAGAACAGTGCCCGCAGTGAGGGGAACTATTACAGTCTTTGGCTAAGTGCCCAAAGCCAGACACTCGTAGCATTGATGAACAATGATATGATCATCCAAATGACAGGCTGAAAATCTCAAATAAATACGGGCATTAGAAGATTCAAAAAGACTCTTTCGTACCTGTGGAGGCACCTCGATAACGCAGCGAACGCGAGGGCTGCCCCGCCTAACAGGATATTTGTACACCACCGTGACGTCAGGATTGTCCTCGCCGCCAAGATTCAACGCAACAAAATCAGACCGAATTTCATCGATACTCATGTCAGACGGAACACCGTGAACGACAAGACGCGGATTCATTTTTAGATCATTTCTGACTACCAATTCCGCCTCGGCAAGCTGTGGGAGGGCACGAACACGATCAACATTGACCGAGCTAGCCTGGATACGGATTGCATTATTACCGCACTGGATACACGTTCAACCCTCATCGCCAATGAGGCAGGGTTCACGGCCATAAAGAGAGCGGTCTTCGTATCCGCAGAGGACGAAAAACGTTCGGCAGACTCGACGGTAGGAGCGATTAGAAAACTGGTGGTCTTGGGTACCTCAACCGTAGGACCCCTAGGTACGCAAATCTTCGCAGACCGATTTACAACAGCTGCATATGATGCAGAATTATTGGCGATCGCGATGGTTTCTTTAACGCCTTCGCAGCAGGCTTTCTTCGCGTCAGACACCGCTTTGACACATTCGTGAGAGCCTTCGCATTCACCACGGAGCCGAGAATATTCAATCGCCACTGAGTTAAACGCGGCTTGATAAGTGACAAAAATCTCTTGTAGAGCCGTCTTCTTCTCGACCGATTCACGCGAAGACCGGATAAAGTTGAGGAATTGACTATCAAGAACTGTCAGTTTCGCGCGTATAGTATTTAGGTCAAAAACATCGGACTGAGTAAAGGACGTCGTGCCAGACATGGACAGCACACGATCCAACGAGGCGCTATCCTCGATGTATTCGACATCCGACATAGCCAAGCAAAAGCCTAGGTGACATAGGCCGATGAAAACAATAACAGGGGATGCGCGCGCCTACATGCGTGCGCACCAAGATCGGCGTGGCAGGTGCCGGACTGTGCTAAACCGTTAGATGATTAGGAATAATTAATTACGGAATAATTAGTAACCGAGGAAGAGAATCGCCGACTCTAAAGTACCTCACACAAGAGTGCATTTCACCCACCGCTGGGAGAGAGAGAGTGAGAGATAGATAGATAGATAGATAGTTTATTTATGTCCATAACAATATTAGACAACGCATTCAAGTGCGCATACACAAATCGCATACGCACTTACATACATTAGCCCCTACACAACCACAGCGTATTACAAAAGACTACTCCGAGGTTGAGCAGGGGAAGAGACAGTACTTACACGAAGAAGAAGATGACTTACGGAAAATAGGAGAAAGTGAAACACATTCAGGCCGGAGCTGCCCATACTATACTGCCTAACCTATACCTAACACAGAGAGAGCGCCGGAGAAGAGAATGGAACAAACAAGCAAAGAGACAGTGAGGGAGCCTACGAAGGCGTGGCAGGGGTACCTTCGGCGCCTAGCAGGTGTACGAACAGGCCATGTTTAAATGAGGCTAGTGAGGACGGGGCTTTGAGTTCCGAGGGAAGAGAATCCCAGTGACGAATGCCGGCCACCGCGAATGAATTGCGGAATGTGTCGGTGCGAGCGCGGGGAGCAAGAAAATCGCTCCTGGGAGCTCGCGATGGACGAACGGTGGCAGATTTCGACCCACGAGCAACGAAAAATTCACGCAGATAGGCGGGCCGGCCAGAGCGCAGGATGACGTATAGCTGACAGAGAAGGAAATAAAGTCTCCGGTCCTTGACTCGAAGCCAGCCGAGCTTCCTACGATAGGGCGTAATGTGCGCGTCACGTGGCACACCGCAAACGAAACGGACACAGGTGTTGAGAAGCCGCTGAAGTTTAGTATCAAGACCAGATGTAAGATCGGCGAAGACCACGCAGCAATAGTCGAGCAGTGGAAATATTAAGGCGGTAACCAACATTTTGCGCAGATTCTTGGAGAGCAGCCTACGAGACGCAGACAGCTGTCTGACGGTGCCGTGGACGCGATTAGATATAGAATTGACCTGGGCTACCCATGACAACTTAGAGTCAAGGATAACTCCAAGATCACGCACACTGTCAGTGTACGGAATTGTGAGACCGTCAAGACGCACAGTAGGAAGAAGATCAAGCTGAAGCCTGCAGACATAGGAACCACTACCAAGAATCATCGCATGCGTTTTCGCGACATTAAGACGGAGAGATGAGGATTTCGACCAGTCCAGGACAGCCTGGACATCTTCATTGACACGAGCAATGGCATCCTGAAACTCCTCCGGCGGAAACTGATAATATATCTGTAAATCGTCCGCGTAGACTAGGTGGCTGCTGTGATTAAGGACTGCAGAGATGTCATGAATAAAGAGAGAGAACAACAGGGGCCCCAGTACTGAGCCCTGCGGTACACCGAGATCAAGATTCGCCCAGCAAGAGAGAAGGCCGTCTGGAGACGCGACCGCTTGCTTCCTACCCTCGAGATACGAGGCAATCCGCCGGATGACATGCTGCGAAAAGTTAAAGCTGACAAGTTTGTTGAGCAGAACTGCATGCGGAATCGTGTCAAAGGCCTTAGAGAAGTCGAAGAGGACAAGGATGGTGAGCCTACGCTCATCGATGCCCCTTCGAACATCCTCCGTGAGTCTGAGCAGGGCAGTTTGAGTACTATAGCCAAGACGGAAGCCGGATTGCCGGGGATCGAGTAGATGATAATGTTCAATGAATGAGGAAATTTGCTCGTGGACTACTTGCTCGAGAACTTTAGATAGTAAGCAGAGGTTGGAAATCGGTCGAACCTGATCCAGTGAAGAAGGCGACTTGACCTTGCCTAACGGCAGCACGGGCGCTCGCTTCCAAGCCTCCGGGAATACAGCAGTCGAGAGAGACTGGTTGAGGAGAGCTAGGAGGTGAGGAAAGATGACCGGTAGTGCAAGCTGAACGTCAAGGAGCGACAAATCGTCAAAACCACGCGATTGCGATGCGAAGTGACTGATAGCTCGGAGGAGTGCAGCGGGAGAGATATCCTGAAAGTAGAACGCCGAATCGTTATACGCAGGAGGCGGGAGGGTGGCAAAGAACTCGGCAACTTCCGCTGCAGACGATGGGCGCTGAGAGATGGCCGCAAAATGATGATTAAGGTCGTCAATTTCAAAGTCACCGCAGTCATTGGTATGGACCGGCACGATGCTAAGATCACGAAGCTCCCTCCAGAGAATTCGAGGTTGATGAATGGAAGACAGCCGGTTAGCATAAAACTCGGCACGCGCGGTAGAAATGCGCCTGTGGAGGTCATCCCTGGCGACCCGATAACGGAGAAGAACTGGCTGCGCCCGAGAGCGCTTGTATGCCCGATAGAGCGAGTCTCTGGCCCGCGTGAGTGCGTGAAGTTCCGCAGAGACCCACGGCGGCCTACTAGGTTTGAGGACGCGTTCTACGTAGGGGGCATGCCTGTTAAGAGCGGACGTTATATTGCTCACAAGACAGGATAGCCAGTCGTCAACAGAGGACTGAGTATCAAACGGCGACCAGTTGCTGCCCTCAAGATCTCTTCTGAAAGAGTAGGCCGAGAAATTAGCAAACGACCGAGCCGAGATTTTCCTAAGAGGAGAGGGGGGAGCCGAAAACCTGACATTGACTGCAATGAGGTCATGCCCCGCAATGAACGGTGCAGTAGACTGAGCGAAGGATTGAAGCGCACTCTGATCACTAAGCATGCAGAGGTCGAGGAGCGTGTCTGAATTGTGAGTGTGACACGTAGCGGCGAAAGGTACCAGGTAGAGAGCTCGAGAAGAGCAAAATTCACGGACATTATCAGCATCATATGATTGGCCAAGCTGGTTAGCATTGAAATCACCCAAGATGATGGAAAGGGGGTAGTCGACGCTGAGACGATCGAACTCAGCTTCAAAAGCAGCGAGGTTAGATGCCTTCGGCGGACGATAGACCACGGCGACAAGAAGCCGCGTAGAGCGCGAGGGGCAGATCTCCGCGAAAAGATACTCAGGGCTGCGACTGTAAGGACCCGGCGATACGGCAAGCAGTCTGGCCCGGAGAGTGTTGCGCACGTACAGCGCAACCCCACCCCCAATCTTGCCAACGCGATCATTGCGCACAATACCGTATCCCGGTAGTGATATCGAAGCGTCAGATACCTGCGCGTGAAGCCATGATTCGCTAACAGCAATAATGTGCGACGAACGAGACGCGAATCGAAAACGCAGCAGGTCGATGTGACCTCGGATAGAGTTGGCGTTAAGATGCACGAGGCTGAGAAGAGGTGAGCTGACTGAGCCGGGGAAGTTGGTCGTTACGTTAGCAAGCGGGGGCTGACTAGCTGACGACTGCAGAGCGCAATGTCATTGCGACGTGAGACGACCGAGGTCCGATAGTGAGTATACACGCTTCACCGGAGCACCTTGCGCCCTGCGTACGAAGATAACACCGTCGCGGTGCCAAACAAAACGAGCGCCGGCAGCTTTGGCGGCGGCTTTGGCCGAAATTAATAGCCTATAAGTATCCGGAGGCAGAGCTTCGTTTAGGTTAATGGTGGTGACCGGACCCACGGGACACGGATCAAGGTCGGCGGTTGTAAGACGACCCTTCGCTTTCTTGGCCGCAATCACACGCGCGAGAATAGCCCGACTTCGTAATTCAATGACGATCGGTAGAGGTGAATCTTTGCGAGCTCTATCGCGGGTAACGAGAAAACGAGAGCCTACAATATCCCCATCCGCAAGGCCGCAGTCGAGCGAAGCGACCACTTGGTTACAGTGGCCGGGATGGACTCAGGCGTCGAGCAAGGAGCCCCAGAGATAATAAGCTCAGCAGGACCGGGTTTGCCGATTTGCCGATCAAGTTGGGCCTGTCTGAGCACGGTGACATCGGAGGAAAGTTCGTGATGACGTATATTGAGTTCCTCAACTCGAGCCGCACTTGCATTGAGCGTAGCCAATTCAGACTGCTGGGCTTGATGAGTAAGACGCAGCGCGGCGAGATCCTCAGAGAGGACCCGATTATCATGCTCAAGAGTAACGATGCGGGCCTCGGCAGTAGCAATACGCTTTTCCAGAGCAGATATGAGGGCAAGGCGCCCCGAGAGCACGTCGAAACGCTCGTCCAATCGCGCGGCTAAACCGGAAATGGTCATCTCGGTGGCAACTGATGTTGAGCTAGATCCGGGATCAGCGACCACAAGTGCGGCGGGAGGTACATCGCGGTCAAAGGGCCGAGAACTCGGTAGTGGACCCGCTGGGGTACGAAAAAATTCCTCCACTAACGCCCCGGGGCAACAAGAAAGGGATTTATCTCGGCGCAGTTTAGTGTCGAGACAGCCAGGATGATAAGAAAGTCGGCAGGATCTACAGAGCCTAACTTTCGTGGCTATAAGCTTGCTACAGAAGGAACATTTAAATACCCCCGGCATGACAGAGCCAACTACGACTTGACCGACGGCGTGACAGCTGTAGGCAACAGAGATGATGCGAGTCCGGCGATAGATGGATCAGCGGGCACGTCACAGGTAACAGCAGGTGGGCGATGATGTGCGACCACACGTAGGCGGAGTCCAGCAGAGCATCGGCACCAAAGCGGGCATGCGCAGTGGGGAAACCAGGACAGGGAGGTTATGTAGCCCCGTTGATAGTCGGCCAGAAAGTCAGGAAAAACAGAAGCAGAGAGGAGGCACAAAGTCGTAGAAGGAATCCGTTCGGGAGTTGCAGTAAAGCGCATGCAAAGAAATCTGCAAAAAGACGCCCGAGGGCAGACGACAGCAGTACCGGCACGAAATGTTAAGAGCAGTAATAGAGAGCAGGTGTGAGTACTCACGTGGCAGAGAGAGAGCGAGAGAAAGAGAGAGAGAGAGAGAGAGAGAGAGAGAGAGAGAGAGAGAGAGAGAGAGAGAGAACATTTATTATGTCCATGACATTGTTGGACAAGGTGAACAAGAGAGCGGAGCAAGAAAGCCAAAACAAAATGGAACATACAAAGAATACAAAAATATTTAAATGAAATGAAAAAATAATAAAAATGAAACACAAAACCAAAATTAATGGCAGCTAAGAATTAATGTGACATAATGATACGAGCAATATATGTGTCTTAACGTAAACATAAAATAGCAGAGTAGAAGAAGGAAAATAATATAACATGAAATAAAATACAAAAATAATATAAAATAAAGTAATAGAGAATACTGTAACATGAAATAAAATACAAAAATAATATAAAATAAAGTAATAGAGAATACTGTAACATGAAATAAAATACAAAAATAATATAAAATGAAGTAATAGAGAATACTGTAACATGAAATAAAATACAAAAATAATATAAAATAAAATAATAGCGAATACAATACAATAGCCAGATAGCATCAGGACCCGTAAGATGAGACACACTAGCGCTCACTCTCCGTACCGAAGAGATAGTCATGCAATCTACGCTTGCAGGACGCTAGCGAGACGGCGGACTACAGGTCGCGCGGAAGGGAATCCCAGTGACGGATACCAGCCACCACAAAAGAATTACGGAAGGTCTCAGTTCGCGGAGTAGGCGAGACAAACTCGCCGCGACCTAGACGTTCAGAGCCGCCTGCACAGGAATCACGATCAACCACGAGCTCCCGCAGGTACGACGGGCGACCAGTGCGCACAGTCACATAGAACACCGAGAGCAAGAAGAACAGCCTCCTATCCCTAACCGTCAGCCAGCCTAACTCTCGCCGGAAGGGAGTGATATGTTCATCCCGGGCAACACCACATACAAAACGGACGCACGTGTTGAACAGACGCTGTAACTTCGCATCGAGAATACCAGAAACGTCAAGGTATACGACACAACAGTAGTCAAAGATGGGAAAAATTAGCGATGTGACAAGCATCTTGCGAAGCACCTTGGAGAGAAGACGACGAGTAGCAGAGAGCTGACGAAGAGTACCGTGCACGCGCCTCGAAATCAGGTTGACGTGAGCTGTCCAGGCAAGCTTACTATCCCGAATGACCCCTGAGTCCCGGACTGAGTCAATGAAGGGGATAGATGCCCCGTCCACAATCACGCCAGGAATCCTAGTGAAGTCACACCTCGTAACGAAAGGACTACTACCCAGAACTAGTGCGTGAGTCTTGCTGGTGTTGAGACGCAAGGAGGAAGACCTTGACCAACTGAAAACAGCTTCTACATCCTCATTAAGCTTAGCAACGGCACCTGATATATCCACGGGCTTGCACTGCAGGTAGATTTGCAGATCATCAGCATAAACTAGGTGGCTGGAGTGACGAAGGACCGAGGAGATGTCATTGATGAATAGAGTGAATAGGAGCGGCCCTAAGACCGAGCCCTGCGGGACTCCGAGATCAAGAGGGACCCAGGATGACAGACTACCGTCAGCACCAGAGACCGCCTGCATTCTGCCCTGGAGGTAGGATGAAACCCACCCGAGAGCATGCTGTGAGAAGCCCAGATGATGAAGCTTGGCAAGAAGAGCTGCATGAGGAAGAGTATCAAAGGCCTTGCTGAAGTCAAACAGCACTAGTATGGTAATCAAACGACGGTCGATGCCATGACGAACATCCTCCGTTAGCCGGAGTAGCGCAGATTGCATGCTAAAACCCGGACGAAAGCCAGACTGTCGACGATCTAGGAGATCGCCCGACTCGAAATGAGCAGAGATTTGCTCCAGGACAATACGCTCAAAAACCTTAGACAGAAAACATAAATTCGCTATAGGCCGCACTTGACCTAGGGATGAGGGAGACTTCACCTTACCCAGAGGCAAGATGCGCGCCCGCTTCCAGACCTCAGGAAAAGTAGCAATGGAGAGCGAGAGATTCAATAGGACTAAAACATACGGAAAGATGACCGGCAATGCCAGCGCAACTTCACGTAACGAGAGATTATCACAGCCACGCGACTGGGAAGTGAAGTGTTCGAAGGCACGGCGAAGCGCAGAAGGCGAGATATCCTGGAAGTAGAAGAGCGAATCATCGTAGGATGGAGATGGAAGACCAGCAAAAAATTGCGCGACATCAGCCGTAGATGAAGGACACTGAGAAACAGCCGCAAAGTGAGCGTTTGAATTATCCACCGCGAAGTCGCCGTAGTCATTGGCGCGGGAGGGCGCAATGCCAAGATCCCTAAGCTCCCTCCATAGGACCCGTGGTTCCTGAACAGAGGAGAGACGAGCGGCGAAAAAATCAGCGCGAGCCGACGTGATACGCTGGTGGAGATCATCCCTGGCAGCACGATAACGCAAGAGCGCAACTTGCAATCGAGAGCGCTTGTACGAGCGATATAACGAGTCCCTGGGCCGCAAAAGAGCACGGAGCTCAGAGGTAATCCAAGGCGGTCGACGAGGTTTGACGGAACAGGAAATAAGGGGCGCATGAGCATCCAAGGCAGCCGTGATATTGGTCTGAAGACATTCTAGGCAGTTGTCCGCAGTGGAAGTTTGAGCCTCAAACGGCGACCAACTGCTATTCACCAGATCCTGTAAAAAGGCATCACCTGTAAAGTGACGGAAGGAGCGGGCCCTAAAAGTCTTGCAAGGAGGCGCTGGAGCGGAGATCTGAAGTTTAATAGATATCAAATCATGGCCTGCTATGAAAGGTACAGCGGACTGACAGAAGGACCGAAGGGCCGCCCGATCACTCAACACACATAGATCGAGAAGCGTATCAGAGGTATGCGTGTGACACGTGACCGAAAACGGGACCAGATATAGACCCCTGGAGCGACAAAACTCGCGTACATTATCCGCGTCATACGATTGAGCTAGCTGATTAGCGTTGAAGTCCCCAAAAATTACAGCTCGGCCGTAGCTAATGCTAAGTCGTTCGTACTCAGCCTCAAAGAGAGCAAGATTGGCAGCTTTAGGCGGCCGATAAACTACCGCAACGAGAAACGGTGGGGCAGTCGGAGATTTGATTTCCGTGAAGAGATACTCAGGACTACGGCTGTAAAAACCCGGTGACGTAGCTAAAGGCGTCGCGCGAAGAGATTGGGAAACGTAAAGTGCAACACCTCCACCGATCTTGCCAACACGATCATTCCGCAGGATCTCATAGCCCGGAAGAGAGACCGACGCATCAGACACTTGTGAATGCAACCAAGACTCACTGACCGCGATGACATGAGCTGGAGACGCCGCAAATTGAAGACGGAGGAGGTCGATATGGCCGCGAATAGAGTTGGCGTTTAGGTGACAGAGCTGGAGACAGGAGTCTTTAGCTGGACGTGGGGTCCGAGGCAATGGAGGCGGCCGAGGGCAACGTCAGTCCGATCCAAGAGAGGCTAAGTCCGCCCGCGAGTAGATACGTTTCAACGGCAGACCCTGAGCTTTGCGGATGAAAACTACTCCGCCGTTATGCCAAACATACCGAAATCCAGCAGTCTTGGCCACGGTCTTGGCAGCTATAAGAAGCTTGTAAGTCTCTGGCGGAAGAGCTTTATGCAGGCTGATAGTATGAGCCAGCCCCAGAGGACACGGAGTGAGGTCAGACGAGGCTAGGCGTCCTTTCACTTTTTTAGCCGCAATTTGGCGCAAGAGGACATCCCTGGAACGCAGTTTCGCGACAATAGGCAGCGGGGTGTTCTTCTGAGCTCTATCCCGAGCAACTAAAAATCGACAGCTGATCAGGTCACCGTCGCCAAGGTCGCAGCCTAAAGACGCGGCTACCTGCCTCACAACCGTAGGAGCAGAGTCAGCAGAGGGGCAAGGCGCACCCGAAATTATAATTTCCGCCGCACATCCAAGACCAGAGACCCGGCCAAGTTCTAAGTGGTCAACCTGCAGGGCACTATGCGTTTGCCTGAGCTCCGAGATACTTGCAGAGAGCACACAATTGCTATCTTCGAGAGCACCAAGACGAGCAGTTATAGCAACAGGAACCGTTATCTCGGCTAGCTGAGTCTGCTGAGCCTGACGTAGGGCAGCAACTTCAACAGATGGGGCCCGATTCGCATTCTCCAGAGTTAAGATGCGACCCGCGTTATCATCAATTTGCGCCTGGATAGCCGGAAGGAGAGCAAGCTGCTCAGAAAGAGCATCAAAACGCGCGTTCATTAGCATAGCCAGACCACCAAGTGACGTAGGGGCATTCCCGACAGCACCAGATTGAGACCCGCGAGCGACCGAATCAGCACCACCACAGGATGACAAAGGGCGAAGCGCGGGCGCAGCCGAGACCGGAGCAATGAGCTCCGAGACGTGGGAAAACTCTTCGAAAGGTGCATCACGGCAGCAGTATTTGAGCTTATCCCGACGCAATTTCAGGTCGGAGCAGTCAGGATGAAACGTCAGCAAACATGCAGGGCAGCGCCTGATCTTCGAGGCTATGGGCTTCCCGCAGATGGAGCACTTGAAAGTTGGCGGCATGATGGGAGAATACCAGCTTACCGACAGAGCCAGAGGCAGTTGGTCAGCCAGGAAGCAGTACCACAGACGGCAATAGATGGCACAGGAGCAGGTCTGACAAGTGGGCGGAGACGAACCGGCAGCACAAGAATCGATTATCGATAGATGGTTGACGTCATCAATACCAGTCAGCTAGGCGCATGCGCAGAGCAGCATCAGCAGGCGATCCCGCAAGAATTGAGGTTATGTAGACACGAGTTGACAGGCCAGTAAATCCGAAAAAACAGAGCGCCGGCAAACAGCGCGAAGGTAAGTAGATGATCCACAGGTAGATTGCAAAAAAGCGCATACAAGGAATCTGCAGTAAAGACGCCCAAAGGCAGAGGACAGCAGTACCAGCGCAAAAATAGCAGAGCAACAACGAATAGCGAGTATGGGTACTTACAGATTTACAGAGAGAGAGAGAGAGAGAGAGAGAGAGACAGAGAGAGAGAGAGAGAGAGAGAGAGAGAGAGAGAGAGAGAGAGAGAGAGAGAGAGAGAGAGAGAGAGAGGGTGAGGGGGAGGGGGAGAGGGAGAGGGAGAGGGAGAGGGAGAGGGAGAGGGATTGATTGATTGATTGATTGATTCGTTTATTAAGCGCTCTGGGACGAGTCCCCTCAAGCGCTGGCTTTCATGTTTACAATATAGCAAGAATTTGTTGAGGATTTCGATACAATTTTTAGGTATAACAGTCGAGCTAGCGTAAAGGTGTAGAATAAACATAAAAATAACAAAATAAAAGATAGAGATATAAATAATCAAAAATAATCAGAAATAGAAAGAACTAATGAATCTAAAAGTAGTGGAAGACCAGAGTATTCTATCACAGTTTTTAAGTAGTGCCGAGTGAGGTGGATTTGGCTTGCCATGGAGGCCTCCTCGGCGAGTCCTGGCATTTGGCCCACGTCCGCAGGAAAAACCATGGCCCAAAGAACCTGGGAAGGACTCCTCCTAGATGACTAGATTAAAGTACAATATTTCTGAGTCCCTGACTAGCTAATAAATAGTTGAAAAGTTTAAACTTGAACATGACTAGAGATTTACAATTTCTAATGTCTAGGGTTAAGCAATTCCATAGATCTGCACCTCCGTACGTAAAAGATTTTTTGAAATACTGAGTCCTACATGGTTTAATGACTAGATTTTCTGATGAAACTCTCGTACCTCTAATTCCTGCCTGATCTTTGCTCTTGAACTTATCCTTCAGGTATACTGGTACGCAAGATTTAAGGACGTTATACATGATACACCCCAGTGTATATTTCTTTCTGGCATCAATTTTTAGCCAGCCTAGCATAGTGAAGTAGGGGGTGATATGTTCGTCTCTTCGGATGTTGTAGATGAATCTAACGCACGAATTAAGGGCTCTTTGTTGTAGTAGGGTAAGTTCGTCCGTCAAGTCAAGGTGGATGATGCAGCAGTAGTCGATCAGTGGAAAACCCAGAGTTAATACTAGCTGTATGCGTATCTGTAAAGGCAAAAGTTTGCGGCAGTGACGAAGTTGGCATGCAGTGCTGTATATTCTTTTGGTGACGTTATTAATATGTCTTCTCCATGAGAGGTCATTCGTTAGAGTGACCCCGAGAATGCAAAGTTCAGACGAGTAAGCAATTCCAGTTCCCCTTACTTGAATTCGCGGCAGAGTGTTAAAATCGAAAGAGTTTATGTACCTGGTGGACCCAACCAATATCACCCTGGTTTTACCACTGTTTAATTGTAGCCCGTTTTCGGTCGCCCATTCACAGACCGCCTCGACGTCCCTGTTGACCTGTGCGATGCCATCGAGGATGTTGGATGGTTCACATTCGATCATGAGTTGCAGGTCATCCGCGTAGAAATTGTAGCTGCACTTGTGTAAAACATTGCAAAGGTCTGAAACATAGATAATAAAGAGCAGAGGCCCCAGGACAGATCCCTGCGGTACGCCCAGCGTCGTGTTGATCCATTCAGAGAGTTCCCCGTTGGCTCCTCTGACAGCCTGCTTGCGTCCATTGAGAAAAGAATGGAGAAATTTGATGGCGAGAGGAGAAAAATTCAACCTTTTGAGCTTAATTAGAAGAGCGGAATGGTTAACCTTATCAAAGGCTTTAGAGAAATCAAAGGAGACTACGATAACTACCTTTCTTCTATCCATAGCCTGACGGCAGTAGTCGACAACCCTGATGAGCGCGGTGTGGGTGCTGTGACCTTTCCTGTAGGCCGATTGATACTGATCGAATAGGTTATGTTCCTCAAGATAGTCTGAAATTTGGTCTGCAACTAACCTTTCAAGGCACTTAGAGAGCGCGCACAGAATGGAAATAGGTCTGTAATCGTTGCATGCGATCGGAGATTTGATTTTGGGTAGCGGTACGATGATTGAGCTCTTCCATTGTGAAGGGAATACCCCATGTGATAGCGCAAAGTGGAACAAGTGCTCTATGATGGGCAGGAGTACAGGTAGCCTTTTCCTGACCACGTCGATAGAGATGCCGTCTACTCCTATAGCGTTCGACTTAGAGTGAAAAATAGCCTTGAGGACCTTATCAGTCACAGTATTACGAAAATGGAACTTATCGTCATCGAACGGTTCCTCGGAAGAATGACTGAGTGTTGGCGACGGCAGCTGGCGGCCGAAACCAACCTGTGCGGAGCCAGAGGATGCAAAGTGTTTGTTCAGCTCCGAGATAGATAGATGAAGGCTATGCGCGGAGGATTTTGATTTCACTAGCCCCAGCCGCCGGAGCATTGTCCAGGCTTCCGAGTGAGAGCTCAGGTTGCCTAGAGTCATCATGTAATACTCATTTCTAGCAGTATCAATTTTGGCCCTGACCAAGTTGCGAAGATATTTGAACTTGCCGTGTAGGGTGGGGCATCTCTTTCTCCTGCAGACTCGGCGTGCCAGGTTTCGCTCATTCATGAGAGCTCTAATATCGGCAGTGAGCCATGGCGCAGGGACCCTATTTGGCTTGGTCGAGACCCTAACGAAGGGGGCATGTCTATCTAGACATGCGGTCACGATGGCGTTCATGAATTCGACCTTCGAGTCGATGTCATCGCTACAGAAGAAGGGGGTCCAGTCAGCACTGCCAAGATCATCAAGAAAGTTGTTAATGTGGGAGTTTTTAAAATTTCTATAAGAGATTTCACTAGATTCTTCCTCTACACCGACGTCGAGCACTACGAAAATAAGGTCATGCGCGGAGAGAAATGATGATACATCCCGCTGCTCTGAAGCTACTAGTACGTCGGGATTGTCAACAATACAATGGTCAATCCACGTCGAGCTATTCTTGAGATTATGTGTGGGCTCGAACGGGACAAGGTGGAGGTTGGAACTGTCTATAAAATTCAAGAGTCGATCGCGCATTTTATCGCTGTCATATGCTTGCGGCCTCAAATCTAGGTTGAGAGAGAGAGAGAGAGAGATTGATTTTGATTGATTTTTTTATTATTCCTTGGCACGCCTTTGGCAACTAGTAAGTAGTAAGAGAAATAATAAATGCGATGGAGCTGAAGTGGGCAGCTCGACCGAGATAATGATAGAGCATGGTTAGAAGTAAAGTACAGAGTGAAATAACGTGCTTATAACTACGAAATCGAGACTAAGATATAGAATTAAGATAATATAAGGGCATTTCAAAACTGTTACAAAATGATTAGGTGGCAAACAGATGAGTAAAGAGACGAGTTTTAAACAGACCTAAGCTAGGAGACGCTTTACTATCAGGGGGCAGAGTCTCCCACAAGTATAAAGCAGACAAAGAGAATGAATTTCGATACGCAGCAGTTCTGTGATTGGGGATGATATATGCACGGGGAGGCCTTCTCTGAGGACGTTCAAGATCTACAGGTGCTCTTGCAAATAGCTCACGAATAAACGGTGGTGCTTTCCGGTGAGCGATGTTGTACATTGTTATGCCGAGAAAATAAAGGCGTATAGATTTTACCGTAAGCCAGCCCAATTGTTGCCTAAACGGCGTAATGTGGATATCCCTCCTCAGATCAAATATGAAACGAATACAGCTATTTATAAGACGTTCAAGTTTAACATTCAGTTCGTCGGACAGCTCATGATAGACAAGGTTACAATAATCAAGGATAGGGAAAATTAAAGTGGAAATAAGAGACGTTCTGAGATCACGCGATAGGACATTCCGATTGAACTTTAATTTATGCAAGGTGAGATGCACTTTTTGAGATATCCGATTCACGTGATGTTTCCAAGAAAGGTTACCATCAAGAGTTACTCCGAGATTCCTGGCGTGCTGGACATAAGGTATTTGGATTTGATTGACAGAGATTGGAGGTAGCTCTTGGGTATTGACTTGACGCAAATAGGCATTGCTACCAAACAGAATGGCTTTAGATTTGGACAAGTTCAGTTTAAGGCCATTAACAGCAGCGAAGTTGGCTATGGCACGCACATCTTCATTGAGAAGGTGGATTGTCTGATGAAGCTGTGAAGGTAAACAACTGACGTAAATCTGTGTGTCATCGGCAAATATCATGTGCTGAGAGTGATGTAGAACTGACCCGATGTCATTAATGAACAAGGTGCAAAGTAGTGGTCCCAAAACAGAGCCTTGAGGTACCCCTGACGTAGTAGGTAACCAGGAAGAGCAAGGTCCACGTTCATTAACAACCGCTTGGGTTCTGCCAGTCAGATAAGAGAAGAACCAGTCAAGAACTGGTTCAGCAAAGCCAATGTTTTTCAATTTTGAGAGAAGCTGCGAGTGAGGAACTGTGTCAAAGGCCTTGCTGAAGTCGAACAGGACTAGAACGGTAATACGCCGCTGATTAATGTTTAGCCTAATATCATCCAAAACCCGAAGTCGCCTGCGTGCTATGTCCCTTGCGGAAGCCGCATTGTCGTGGGTCGAACACATTGTTCTCTTCCGCCCAGTTTGAGATTTGTCTATGAACTAGCCGCTCAAGAATTTTTGAAAGTTCGCAAAGGTTAGCTATCGGCCGAGTGTCTGAGGGAGTGAGCGGGGAATTGACTTTGGATAAGGGACGAAGAAAAGCTCGCTTCCAGCTAACTGGAAATTCAGAGGAAGTGAGAGAAAGATTGAAAAAGGATGAGAGGAGCTGACAGGTTACAGGTAAAGATTTGGAGATAGCGAAGAGTAAAATAAGGTCAGGACCTGCCGAGTAAGATGACGAGCCAGCTATGGGAGAGATCAGAGCGTGAATTTGGTCAGGATTGATCAGTGAGAATTCAAATTGAGGTTGAGTGGGCTGAATGAGAGCACAAACTGAGCGATATTCGAGGAGTGTACAAGGCGGTAACTGACTAGATACAGTGGAGTCAAAAACATTGAGTTCTTGGGCGGTGAAGAAATTGAGCGGAGAAGAGAGGGAGGACTTCACTAATCCGAGAGTGGTGAGCTCGCGCCAGAGCTTGTTGGGACCGGAGATGTTGGAAATTCTGTCGGAAAAGTAATCGTTCTTAGCCTGCCGCAAGGCTTTCGTCAACTCGTCTCTGTACTATCTGTATATCGCCAAATCAAGTATGTTACGAGACCGTTTCGCTCGCGTGTACAAATTATTGCGCTGGGTAATGCGATTTCTTAAGGTAAGTGAGAGCCAAGGTGTTGGCGGTCGGCCGACTCGAAAGGTTCGTAGAGGAGCAAGATCATTTAGCGAATCAAAAAGTAGTCCCGATAAGTGATCCAAAATGCAATTAATATTAGGTGGGAGCGAATTTAACACAAAGTTGCTTAAGTTCGAATTGTTTAACCTGGTGACCAAAATTGAACAGAATTCTTCGTCGGAGAAATTTCGATAGTTTCGGCGAGTTAAAGTGCGCTCCGGAATAGTGTTGGTATCGAAGGCGTAAGGTAATTCTAATGGAGACGCAGTATGATGGGTAGGCAGTGAATCTACAATATGCAGCGAAAGAGAAAAGACTAACTCCCGCAGATATAAAGCTTCGTAATTATCGCTCAGCAGATTACAATTAAAATCTCCACCAATTATAATGTTTTTATATGCATGAGATAGGTTTAAGAAGGCACGAGAAAAATTATCGAACATCAGACCTTTGGGACGTCTGTAAACCGACGCAAATAGCAGCTTTTCGGAGTTCGGGAACGAAATTTCAAGGATGAGAAACTCAGGAGCATTTGTAAAAGCGTTGGGTGACGTTGCCAATACTTTAGCTTTCAAAGAATCATGAATGAAACAAGCCACTCCACCACCCTCTTTACCCTCGCGATCGTTACGTATAAGAAAGTAGCCTTGAATGCATACCAAGCTATCAGAGACGTGAGAGTGAAGCCACGTTTCAGAAACAGAGATGATGTGAAACGTGCGCTCTGAAAAAGTTAGTTGCACTGATTCCAAGTGGCTGCAGATGGAGTTAGCATTGAATTGCGCGATTTTAATGTTGGGGGAAAGAGGAGTGGTGGATGAGCAAATAGGATCGACTGCCGGAAGTCAGATTAATTTTTCTAAATCCTCCTCAGTCGCAATAACAATAGGAGCATGACCGTCACTTTTACGTACATGAATTACTCCAGAACGGGTCCAGACGTATTTGTATCCATGTGATTTGGCTCGAGCCTTAGCTACGCGAAGGAGGTTGTAGAGCGCCGAAGGTAGGAACTCATTAATAAAGACAGAGCCTCGGCGGTCGAGATCGAAAACCTGCTTGAATATTAGATCTTTTCCAGCCCGCTTCTTAATGATGAAATCTCTTACCCTGTGTGATTTTAAAGTCAAAATGAAAGACTTGCTGACTCCCGATAAGGTAGCGCCTGAATTAGATACGGAAGAGCTAGCGGTCGGATGGACCTTTTTTTCAAGGCTGCGAATCTCCAGTAAATCGCCAATAAGATCGGAAACCCCTAGGGCACGAAAAACTTTTTCCGCGATGAGTTGAGGCGAATCCGTGATGGCGACAGGAACGCCAGGGAACGTCATTTCGGACGAAGGCGGAGAAAAATTCAATGAGGTCGGAATACTGTTTTTTAATAGGCGGAGTTCATGAGTCAGATCAGCATTTTGCTGGACGAGAGTGACATTACTGGCTTATAGCCGGGTAATACGCTCTTCGTGGGCTTCCAGCAATTGTGTATGGCTATGGATATCGTTGAGTTTAGCTGTATGAGCTTCATTGACCGCCGATTGGTGAGTGATGAACGAGGAAAGATTTTCGTTCAGGGCTGATAACAGATCTCTATCAGACTTTTTGAGATCGGAGAGAAGAGAGAGAGAGAGAGAGAGAGAGAGAGAGAGAGAGAGAGAGAGAGAGAGAGAGAGAGAGAGAGAGAGAGAGAGAGAGAGAGAGAGAGAGAGAGAGAGAGAGAGAGAGAGAGAAAGCGATATTTATTGTGCGCCCTGGGACCAGGTCCCCTCAAGCGCAAGCCATTACAAAACCGAAAACATCGCGCAATGTGGCGTTCGTTGCATACAATCGAATTATAAGAAAGACAGAAGTGAGCATATAGAAGGATACAAATAAATGAAATAAAATAATAAGTGAAGAACATAATTAAAGATTCTCTAAGAACAATAGAATGAAACAAAAGTAAGATAAAGTAAAATGAAATAAAATAAAATACAAAAAACAAAAGTGCCAAGACAGTGCGATCGTGAGCCCCGCGGCCACAGGACAAGCTACTCGATCCACCCGTCAAGTGGTGCAGGGACCAACAGATGCACGTATAGTGTACATAAGACTAAGTATAATGATTCGAGTTCTTGGTGTAATGACTAGATTAGGTAGCTTCTAATAGGTGCGTATAAAGGCGTTTTCTGAAAATCCCGATCGTTGTAGCCTGCCATATCGAAGGTGAGAGATTGTTCCACAGAGCCGGGGCAGCAGCTGTAAAAGAGTTCCTATAGAGCTCCGTCCTGATACTCGGTGGTTGCAGCCAGTCTCTGGCTCGGCGAGAAGTCCTCTGGCAATTCCTGTTCTGGAGTGAGAGTCTGTCGAACAAAAACTGAGGGGTATGTGAGGCTAGTATCTGATATGTTAGACAGCCCAAAAAATATCGTCTACGGTCCTTGGTTTTGAGCCATTTGAGGGATCGGTAGAATTCTGTGATGTGCGCATCCCTTCGTACATCTAGAGCAAAACGGATGCATGCATTGAGAGAACGACTCAGAACAAGATCTTGCTCATCCGTAATGTCGAGGTAGGCCAGGCAGCAATAATCGAGGTGAGGATACACAAGCGCCGAAATTAGCTGCACTCTGAGTTCTTGAGGAAGTAAATTCCTACATAGCTTGAGCTGGTAAACAATGCCATTAACTCTTTTCGCAATTTTGGTGGTATTTGGGCTCCAAGATAAAGTAGTACTGATGGACATGCCGAGAACCGTCACCTCCGTGGAGAAGGGTATGTTGACGTTTCCGACGATCACAGGTGGGAGGTTATCCCGAGAGATATTGGCGATGAAGCGACGTGTACCCAATACTATAGCTTTAGTTTTGTTATGGTTGAGAATAAGCCCAAGGTCGTTGGCCCAGGTGGAAATGGCATCTATATCCTCGTTTACAGCACGGATTCCCGCAGCGAGATCACCAGGCTTACAGTGGAAGTAAATCTGTAGATCATCAGCGTAAAAATTGTAGCTACAGTGTCTGAGAATGGTGTTAAAGCCATGGAGATAGAGAACGAACAGGAGTGGCCCCAGCACAGAACCCTGAGGGACTCCGTTCGTGATGCTGGACCAGCCAGATAGTGTGCCCGGGTGGTAGTCTCGTGTCGACTGCTTTCTCCCTGTGAGATAGGAACACAGCCAGTGCAGGGTAGACTGTGAGAAATTCAACACCCGAAGTTGATCCACTAGCTTTTCATGCCGCACACGGTCAAAGGCCTTGGAGAAGTCGAACAGTACCAGGATTGTGACTTTGCGTGAGTCACCTGCTTGTCTGGCATCGTCCAGCACTCGAAGAAGGGCAGTTTGGGTATTATGTCCTGTACGGTAGGCCGATTGGCACGGATCCAGCAAGTTATGCGTGTTCAGGTGTTCATTTATTTGATCCACCACAATCTTTTCCAAGACCTTTGAGAGAGCGCAAAGAATCGAAATAGGGCGGTAATCATTAGGGCCAATCGGTGATTTCACCTTAGGCAAAGGGCAGACTAGGGCACGCTTCCATTCAGCGGGAAAGAGTCCTGTCATAAGAGAGAAAGAGAAGAGGTGATGAATCATCGGCCGTATGCATGGAAGCGAGAGTCTGATGATAGCAATAGATAGTCCGTCCACACCAACGGCTGATGAACTCGAATGATTGAGAGCCTTGTCGAGAATACCATGTTGTATGTCGCAAAAATAAATCTTGTCATCCCTGTACCTTCGATCTCCAAGGTAATATGCCAGCGGTGGTGTGTACGTCTGGTCGGTACCAGCCGATGCAAAATGCTCATTTAGGATCGACACCGAGGTAGCAAGAGGGAGTGCGCTATTCCGCGTCTTAATCAACCCGAGGCTGCGTAGTTGTTTCCAGGTGGAAGTAGCACCGGTACGAGCCGAGAATATTCGGTTATAGTACTCAGTTTTGGCAGTTCTGATCACAGCCTGTACTGTGTTTCTAAGGTGCTTGAATCCTTCATATGCATCCGAGGTGCGCCTTCTCCGCCACACTCTACGGGCAACATCGCGAGCTCGCATCTGTGCCTTGATGTCGGCAGTTAGCCAAGGAGCGGGAGCCTTTTTGGCCGTCACTTTCGTTAGTGGTGCATGAATATTGAGACAGTGCGTGAGATAGTGATTGAGTAAGTACAGTTTATCGTCGAGTACTTCTGTGTGATAGAAGGAATGCCAATTCATACTCTCAAGCTGTGCTAGGTAGGCAGCCGTTTTGAAGCTTCTGAAATTACGACAAGTAAATTCTCTCGGGGAAGGCTTATCCACTGTCAACTTGTACTTGATGTATATCAGATCATGAGCTGAGAGGAAGGGAACAGCAGCTTGACCGTAGTCGGCGAGCATATCTACATCGTCCACAAAACAAAGGTCAAGTAGAGTAGACACACCGCGAACGTGATGTGTGGGCCCATAAGGGACTAGATAAAGGTTGGCAATGTCAATAAAGTTATAAAGAGAGAGAGAGAGAGAGAGAGAGAGAGAGAAAATAGAATAGAATAGAATACTTTATTATATCCATGACAATATTGGATAAATGAGGGGTACAAACTAAGTACGTATTATAAAGTGAGAGCTTACAGTAACAAAAAAAAAAAAACAAAAGTAAAATATATCAAAATATAACAAAACAAAAGCAAAGCAAAAATGAGCTTAACAATAGAGGCGAACTAATGGTTACCTAGCAATCCCTAATACAAAGGTGAGATAAGAGAACTGTGGAGCTAGCGAGCATTCTCAGTACGGAAGAGGTACCTGAGTAGGCCCCGTTTGAACGACGCGAGCGTGACAGCCGATTTCAACTCACTAGGCAATGAGTCCCAACAACGAATACCCGACGCAGTAAAAGAATTCCTAAAAATTTCAGTCCGCGGAACGGGGGGTAGGAACTCACCCCGGGCAAGACGCTCAAAGCCATACGCAGACGGATTGCGGCCAATTAATAACTCGCGTAGGTAGGATGGACGACCGGTACGAACCGTAACAACGAACGTCGACAGCATAAAAAAGAGCCTTCTGTCCCTAACCGTGAGCCAGCCGAGCTCGTGCCTGAAAGGGGTAATGTGCTCATCGTGAGCAACGCCACAGACGAATCGAACGCACGTATTGAGCAAACGCTGTAGCTTCAAGTTAAGAACGCTGGATAGGTCGTTGTGAACAACGCAACAATAATCGAAGATGGGAAAGACCAGCGTGACAACCAGCATCTTACGGAGCGGTTTAGAAACCAGGCGTCGGGAAACCGAGAGCTGCCGGAGAACGCCATGCACCCGACTAGAGACCAAAGCAACCTGAGACGCCCAAGCAAGCTTGCTATCAAGAATAACCCCCAAGTTACGGACTGACTCGACAAAGGGTATGACAGTCAAATCCAGAACCACGCTGGGAAGATTCGCCAGATCAAGTCTCATAATGAAGGGACCACTACCAAGAACCATAGCACGGGTCTTGCCAGCGTTCAGAAGCAGAGAAGAAGCCCGCGACCAACCAAGAACAGCTTCAACATCCTCGTTCACACGCACAATGGCATCAGAGATGTGACCCGGCGTACACTGTAAGAAGATTTGCAGATCATCAGCGTAGACAAGATGATCAGAGTGACGGAGAACAGAGGAAATGTCGTTGATGAACAGCGAGAACAGAAGTGGACGCAAGACCGAACCCTGAGGAACCCCTTGATCCAAAGAGACCCAAGAGGACAGCCCTCCATCAGCGCCAGAGACGGCTTGCACCCTACCCTGGAGGTACGACGAAACCCATACGAGAGCATGCTGCGAGAAACCAAGGTTGTGAAGCTTACAAAGAAGAACGGCATGGGGCAGCGTATCGAAGGCCTTACTGAAATCAAAAAATACCAGGATAGTCACCCTGCGCTGATCAATACCACGACGAACATCTTCAGTGAGCCGGAGGAGAGCAGACTGCGTGCTGTAACCCGGCCGAAAGCCAGACTGGCGATTATCAAGTAGACCGTGCGTCTCAAGATGATTGGAGATCTGCTCCAAAACAATACGCTCGAGGACCTTGGACAGTAGACACAGATTAGAAATTGGCCGCACCTGCACCGAAAAAATGTCGCTAAAAGTTAGTATATTATACTAAAACTTAGTATATTCTACGCTAGAATAAGCGCTGAGTATAATTCTCTAAACGTTAGAGGTAGATACTCTAATGAATGCATACTAATACAATGCATACTAAGTTCAGGAATATATATTCTAACCAGAGTTTAGTACGTCGCACTCTAAGGGTAAGTATAATACTCTGCATCCTTCTCAAGGAGAACCCTACTGAAATTTGAAAGAAATAAAAGCCTCAAACATTTTTTTAATTACTCAAAATGGTGCATTTGAGAAATGCGTACTTCCATTTTTTTGATAATGAAGATGCATGTGCAGAAAAATATATCAGCCTACTTCGATGAAAATCCATCAAAAAGTTCCCTGCATATAGGTATACAGGAAACTTTTTAAAGGAACTTTGATGCGAAATATTTTTTGCATATAGATTCTCATCGGAAGCTGAACATTTTTTTTTGAGTACTCACTTCCATTATTATCAATAAACTATATACATTTTCAATTGAAACATTTTGAATAATCCAAAAATCATTTTTCTCAAAAATGCAATCGGGTCCTCACTTGAAGAAAGCATTCTTGAAAATTAAGTTACAAAGTAATGGATTTTTTATTAGCCTTCGTGGTCATGTAGTTTAATAAAAAGCCATATTTTTCAAAACACTTTTCAAATAAAAAAATTCACTTCTTTCGACTCTTCTGGAGGTGGCATTTTCAGAACAAGTATGTACAATTTTTAAGGACTGATATCATGAATTTTATTAAGATAGTCAATGGATATCCAAAAAATCATAATAGGGTTCATAATGTTTATTTGCTGAGACGCGTTGGTCATTCAACCAAATGATACACATTTTAGAAACGTAAAATATACTTAACATCAGGATCAATATGCTATATTGGTACCAATAAACCATTGGTATCAATTAACTATGTGGGTACATACATACATAATATAAAAAAAAAGATTCACATCAGTTCAATATCAAACTATAGATATATGAGCGATAAACTTACATCGAGACCTTAAAATCTAGGTCGGTATCAAACTATATAGATACATAATATAAACGTAAAAAAAAATAAAAATTACATCAGTTCGATATCAAAACTATACATATATCATAAAAAGAAAAACTTACATGAAGAACATAAAACAAAAATGTATATTCAACTATAGGTGCATGATAAAACATTACAAAACATGTCTGTATGTCACATACGTAGACCCGTCAGCGACTGTACCAATTTCTTTGCCAATCTCTGCTTGGAGGTTAGGTTATAAACCCGAAACTCATGCAATTAGCCGAAGTTTGACCACAGAAAAAGAATAACGGGCAAACTGACAAAATGTATAAGATTAGATATAGGAAAACACTGGATACCTACATGCTACATCACCAATATATTTCAAAGAATTCAACAACACATGATTTATTTCCTACCTTAAGCTGCGAGCGAAGACGGAAAACGATTAAAGGATACTTACGAGTAAAAACTTCGCTCAATTCTTCCAGCCCGTTCTCAGCAAGCCACGAAAGGACTTCCGCCATGTGTTGACCAATTTTCACTTAACGACACTTTTTCGGAAGTATATTTAACACTAATTAACCGAGACACTAACGTATATACCAAATCGGCCCCACGCTGCGACGCCATATAACAAGTTAGCACACGTACCGGCGTGCCTCGCTGTTCCGGCCGACGCTTATTACTTCGCGTGGTGATCGCAAGAGAACGCTGTCTAATTATATGGCATACCAACTTCCAGAGAATATTCTTGGTAGTGTAATGACATACTAATTTTTAATATAAATACTAGGTACCATAGCATCTTAAACTAAAACATACTAAATGTTGAGCGAACGTGATTAGTATGTAGTATTAGTATGCAACCATACTAAAAATAAGAGTCACATTTTTTCGGTGTGATCAAGAGACAAGGGCGACTTTACCTTGGCCAGCGGCAGCACACGCGCCCGCTTCCATACCTCGGGAAATGTGCCAGAACAGAGTGAGCGATTAAAAAGAGTAAGGAGGTAAGGAGAGATGACCGGAAGCGCGAACATGACAACTCGAAGTGAAAGATCGTCCACACCTCGTGATTGCGAGCTGAAATGATCCACGGCACGCTGGAGCGCCGCAGGAGAGATGTCACGAAAATAAAACAGCGACTCCGAGTATTAGGGTGACGACAGAGAAGCGAAGAAGTCAGCAACTTCCGCCAAAGATGAAGGACACTGTGACACAGCCGCAAAGTGTTGGTTAAGCTCATCCAGCGCGAAATCATCGTGGTCGTTGGTACGGGCAGGCGCGATACCGAGAACTCTTAGCTCATTCCATAAGGCCCTCGGCTCATGAATGGAGGCGAGTCGATTAGCAAAGAAGTCAGCACGAGCTTTTGAGATGCGCTTGTGGAGATCATCCCTCGCTTTCCGGTAGCGTAACAACGCGGCATGCAGACGGGTGCGCTTATAGACACGATATAGAGAGTCCCGAGCACGCGTGAGAGCAAGCAGCTCGGGCGAGATCCACAACGGCTTATCAGGTTTGAGTACGCGAGAAACATAGGGAGCGTGGATATCAAGAGCAGCAGTGATATTAACTTGGAGACAGAGAAGCAGGCTATCAACGGAGTGTTGATCAACGAACGGAGACCAGTCACTGCCAGCAAGGTCCCGCAGAAACGAATCTTCCGAGAAGTCCCGGAACGAACGAGCTCTAACTGTCTTACGTAAGGGCGGCGGAGCAGAGATTTGAAGCTCAATCGAGATGAGATCATGCCCCGCAACAAAGGGCACCGACGACTGGTGGAAGGAGAGAAGCGCATCCTGGTCACTGAGAAAGCAAAGATCAAGAAGTGTATCTGAAGTGTGCGTGTGATAGGTGGCCGAAAAAGGTACCAGAAACAGGCCCCGAGAGAGACAGAAATCACGCACATTGTCCGCATCATAGGATTGCACCAACTGATTGGCATTGAAGTCACCGAAAACAGCGCACAAATTATAATCAACACAGAGACGATCGTAGTCTGCTTCAAAGAGAGAAAGATTGGCTGCTTTAGGTGGACGATAGACAACAGCGACCATAAATGGCGGAGCACCCGACGAGATTACTTCGACGAACAGGTACTCAGGTCTACAGTTGTAAGAGAGAGAGCGAGAGAGAGAGAGAGGCAGAAAGAGAGAGAGAGAAAGAGAGAGAGAGAGAGAGAGAGAGAGAGAGAGAGAGAGAGAGAGAGAAAGAAAATTTATTTGTCCCTGG